>CM055267.1:22948493-23548493 GCA_029237695.1 Conchocele bisecta | reverse complement strand
TTTCGTCGAAATCCGGCAAGCGGTTCATGAGAAGAAGATTTTTTAAGAATTTATGCTATTTTTAGACGGCGGCCATCTTGGATTAGCGATGACCTCTATTTTAACAAATCTGAAAAGGCTTCACCCATGGACCATAACTTTTAAGTTTGGCTACCATGGGCCAAGCGGTTCATGTGAAGCAGAATTTTGAAATCTCTAATAAAAGAACGACCTTTTGACCTTTCGGTGGCCATCTTAGATGACATAACAATTCGATTTCGACAGAAAATGCACTAGAGTGATCGCCTCATTGATACCTTCAATTTGATATATGACATGACCATATTCGGTCAAAAATAACATTTGACCCCAATTTGACCCCACGGGCCACGCCCATTTTTGACCCCGGGGTCACCATTTTAACAACTTTGAAAGAGCAATGTACATCGATCATTCCTACCAAGTTTCGTCGAAATCCGGCAAGCGGTTCATGAGAAGAAGATTTTTTAAGAATTTATGCTATTTTTAGACGGCGGCCATCTTGGATTAGCGATGACCTCCATTTTAACAAATCTGAAAAGGCTTCACTCATGGACCATAACTTTTAAGTTTGGCTACCATGGGCCAAGCGGTTCATGTGAAGAAGAATTTTGAAATCTCTAATAAAAAGAACGACCTTTTTGACCTTTCGGCGGCCATCTTGGATGACATAACAATCCGATTTCGACAAAAAATGAACCAGAGTGATCGCCTCATTGATACCTTCAATTTGCTATATGAAATGGACCAATATTCAGTCTAAAATCAAATTGACCCCAATTTGACCCACGGGCAGTTTACGCCCATTTTTAATCCCAGGGTCACCATTTTAACAACTTTCAAAGAGCAATGTACATCGATCATTCCTACCAAGTTTTGTCGAAATCCGGTTGGCGGTTCTTGAGAAGAAGATTTTTTAAGAATTTGTGCTATTTTTAGACGGCGGCCATCTTGGATTACGTAATGACGTCATTTTAACAATTTTGTAATCCCCCTACCTAAGGACCATGACCATGAAGTTTGGTGACCATAGGCCCAATGGTTACCGAGGAGAAGACGTTTGAAAATGTTCACGGACGACGACGACGGACGACGACGGACACATTGCGGTAACAATAGCTCACATGAGCTTCGCTCAGGTGAGCTAAAAAGTGAAACCAACCCCAGTTTTCTTATTTGAAGTATGTAGATGGCTTAGCCAAAAAAACAACATTCCATCTGCATTATAAATGTAGATATGAATATAACACCAGCTGGCCGGGGCCCGCATAGAGCCCGCCGAGGCATTTGATGGTATTTTTAAAAACTTTTAACGCAGATTTCGGATGGACGCGGACGGACGGACGTTCCTACAAATGGATACTTGTTGGGTTTTTACTGTATAAAAAATACCCAAAAAACCCTAACCCTACCCAATAAGATCCCTAAAAAGTTTGCCCAGCAAACGAGAGAGCATTTGTTGGGTACTTTTGTACCCAACAAGTGCCCTCTCGTTTGCCCGGACGGACGACACCCGGACGTCATTGTGATCACTATATCTCGCTTTCCGCAAGCGGGCTCGACAAATATATTGTATATAATTTCAGGGCGGCCATTTTTAAATCCAAGATGGCCACCATGGGGATTGTTAAAATTGAAAATAACACTGGTGTTGTTGTTTGTGGTCAAAAGATGATTATCACCAAAAAACGAATAATATTCTACCTGTATTAGAAGTGTATATATAATGAAAATAGCATTTCATGACGGCCATTTTGAAATCAAAGATGGCGGCCAAAGGAATTGTAAAAAAATATGGAACCAACCCCAGTTTTGTTCTTTGTGCTCTAAAGATGACAAAAAACATTAAAAAAATGCAAATGTACATAACCGTATACACTATGTAAGCATACCAGTGTGTGCAAGTTACGATATTGTGAAGTTCACCGATATATATATATATGTGGCTGTGACTGGAGAAATGGGGCTTGTCGGATTTGTGGCTAGTGTAGTTTCTGATCAAATAGAACATTCCTGTAGCTTTATACCAAACTATATTGTTTATTAGAAGCATGGCGTAATAACGAACAGTGCAGATCCTGATCAGACTGCGGATGCACAGGCTGATCTGGATCTACTCTGGTCGCAAAACCCATAAGCCCCATTTCTCCAGTCACAGCCACATATTTGTTCACGAGTACCACAATGTGAAGATGATGCACAAGTATGGTGGTTTTATAAAAGATAGACAAAAAACAAACCAAAAACATTTAAACATAAAATTTTGAAGACGGATAGTGAACAATGAACTTACTGACAAAGCAAACAATGCCTCCCTTTCTTGTGGGGATTGCACTTTGTGTGCAATGAGTCTTACAGCGACCTGTGGTCCCTCAAGGTCGTTATTCACCTGCTCGCAGAACTCATTTATCAACTCCGAATCCTCCTCTCTCTGTGCAGGGTTTGTCGCCTTGTCTGAAAATATGTTATAATTATTGTCTAAATATGTCTATTATAGGAATGAATGGCCTTTTCGTGGAATTTATCGGGGTATAAACTTGGAAAAGTCGCGGGAATACTGGACGAAGGCCGGAAGGCCTCGTCCAGTGTTCCCGCGACTTTTCCAAGTTTATATCCCCGATAAATTCAACAAAAAGGCCATTCATTCCTTATAATTCCAGCATTTGAAATAAATTCATCAAGAAAATGTGTTTATTTTCCGGTTTCTTAAGAATTATTTTAACTGCGCCTCACGGTTACGGAAAGTAGTTCGGCGTTGGAGTTTACTGGGATATAAATTTTGGACAGAGACTTGCTACGGGCCAATCAAATGGTAGGGAATTGTGTAAATATTTTTGTGCTATAAAGAAGTTGAAACTACTTTCATAGAAAGACGATGCCCCACCTACAGCTTTGTTAGTAAACAACGCAAAATTCTAAGTACAGATATACAAGCTCCAACAAAGACTTTAACCAAGAGAAAATAGTTAAATATTAATCTTTCTGCAATAATACAATATGTTCAACAATTCTGCAAAAACCAGCAACCAACTTTTCTGACGTTTCGGCACAAGGCCTTTATCAAGGAATTATTTTCTACTGAACGATAAAAATAAGCATGTTGAACATGTAAACATCTTATCTAACCCAGTGATTAATTAGCACAGCTAACTGTTGGATACAAAAGGAAACAACCAAAACAATGCCATTTTTCAAAGAAAACTAGAAAATGTTGCCTGTTGACGACGCAATTAGGGTACATATATAGGTGATTTGAGAAACTCTTACAAAAACTTTCAAAAAATACACGAACAGACAGACAGCCGGACAGACAGGGCGAAACCTATATCAAAATAATCTTTCCGCATCTACTCATCATAAGCAAGCTACATACAATGTTTCAGGTGTGTAGCTAATATGATTTAAAAGTTTTAGGAGTTATAAGCCAAAATTCAAAGTCGAAAAGGGGGAGATAATCCATAACCCGGGGGTCGAATCAAAAGTCGAAATACACTTTGCGCATCATAAGGAAGTTGTTGTTGTTGTAGATCCTTTTGCTAATCTTCCGCTAGTTTTGGTCACATCTGTGCTTCGTAACCTCAGGATGCTGTACACTTGGTGCTACATACAGTCGGAGCACCTCGTATAGGGGATACCGCAGTATCGTGGATTCATCATTATGAATGACGTACATAAACAGGCGCCGCTTCACACGCCACAACCCAGAAGTTTTTAGCAGAAGTTATCATTTCATCACTGGAAAATGTTTTGTGTTGCACTTGGGCAAGTATGATTGTGAAATGTTTGAAATTTCAGCTAAAAACCTTTTCCCCCATTCACAAACATATCATTCTAACGAGATTCTATATGCATCCACTTGTGTCAAAATTCGCTGATAATCGCTGCGACACTTTGACAGCATCAAGGTCGTGTAAACAATAGACTGGTTGCTGTCAAATTACCCAATATTCCACAGGCAACTGTAGTGGGATATTATGTGAAAACGAGCCAAATGGTACTCCCTTTGTTAATTGTAGCGGCATGGTTGGCCTGTTAAATTTTGCAAAAATGTTCTATGAATAAATTTTTTTTGTGAAATTGTTTTTATTTGTTATTTAATAAAATTTAAAACATTATAAAATAATATGTTCAATAATTATAATAATAAATAATAACATTTGTAAATTAATTTGACCCCACTCCCCCACCACCCCAATATGAGTCCTATCACCCAGCTAATAAACCTGAAATATCAGTGATGTGCCTATCGTCTCTGTCATTTCAGGTTTCAGCAACTCCTGCAAAAAGACGATGGAGAGTCTATTCGCCAACACAGCTCACAAACGCCTACTTGGACGTGAAAAAAGAAAATACCAATCCACAAATGAGCCAAAATATATGGGGTCCCAGAGCAAACTCTCAGAGATCGAGTCAGTGGCCGAATTAGTGTGGATAACGTGACATCCCATTGTTTGATCAAGAAGAAGAGGCGAGACTGACCAGACCTATATGCCGTGCTTCTGGGAAAGAGGGACAGGGACACACCATTGACACAGGTGGTTTTATAGATTCCTTAGTCGCTGGCCTGAGTTAAAGGTCTGGAGGCCCAAAACGCTGTCTGAACTTCGCTTCAAAGCTTGCTTGACAGAAAGCATTACCAGGGCCCGGTTGCTCAAAGCTTCTGTTAGCTTATCAGACTGTTAAATCCTTAGCATTGCTAAGGATTTAACAGTCTGTTAACCTAAGTAGTAGTAAGGGAGTCAAAATGATACCACCTACCGTGATATCATTTATAACCCTCCATAATACCCCCACCCCCCCCCCGAAAAATGAAAAATTGGTTAACGAGGAAAATTGGGTCTCCCGACAGCAAATTTATGAATTTTTTGGAGAAAATAATTTTGAAAAGAGGGAGTCCCAATTATATTGGTAATTGACTTTTGAAAAAAGTCGAAATCATTCATGCAAGTACAATAGTTTATATTCCTCATTTTTCTCCTCCGATATAGCTAATTTATTTCGCAGATCAGCAACTAATTCTACCAGCTCTAGTTCTACCACGTTCACCTTTAGCCACCTGACAGCGTAGTTGCTTATGTCTACAAAGAGTTTGGGCACTAACGAATTTACAAGGGCATCTAGGGCATTGAAATTGTGGGGGGACACAAGGAAACTTTCTACGTCTCGCTAGATGCCTTCGTAGATAGTCTTTACACGTAAACGTCTTACAACAAGTCTCACACTCCATTATATATGTATATAACCTATACAATTTATCTGTTCAATTGGACGTGAAAAAAACATTATGTAAATTTTTGACGTCCAATTGAACAGATAAATTGTATAGGTTATACAAAAGTATATATACAAAAGTATAATACAGAAAATATGATAACGCCAGAAACTAGAGCAGAAATAGAAAGTGAGAAGAGAAGCCGAATCTCTAGGGATTACTTATAGTACACGGTTGAGAGTTAGGGGGTTGACAAAGCTGATAAATGCCACAAAGAATGAGGCGTTTATGAAGCGGTTTACCCGCGCCTATAAAAGAGGGGCATTTACAAAACCTCTCACTAGCGGAGGAAGTTGGTAACAGAATTCAAAAAGAAAGTATTGCGGAGTTAAGGGCTAGTGTAATAAAACCTTCAAGCACCAATAATTTGTCCCAAATTAGACACACAGGTGGCCCAATACAAAATAATAAGAAAAAAATCTCTCGTTTCGCGCGATAGTGGAAAAAGGTGAAGAAATATTTGGGGCTCACGATGAAACATTGGAAAAGGTAGAAAATGGAAGACGGGTAGTTACATTATCCTTTCGTAAAAACATTAACATTAACGAGTCTGAACGCATGTCCGAGAAACTCGCTCCGTATTCTAACAACCAATTTTTATTTATTTGACATATTCATATTCTTACAAGCTAGAACATATGGAGGAAATTAAAAATGGAAAACCTGTAACTATAATAATGCACAAAAATCTTGGTGGTAGCGAACCACTATCATCAATGAAAACCGTTAAAAAATGGCTGTCAGATAAGGAGCAAACACGAATAATGTCCGATAAAATAGACAGACCGAATACAAAGTGGAAGTTTGTAAGATGGGTAGAGGTTTTCGTAAAGCTAATACAGGGTAGTAGGGGAAAAGATTTGGGACTACAATCCAAAGAAGCAGCAGGAGGAGAACTTCCAGAATGGCTGAAGAATAAAAAAGGTATGTATTCTTTAGATAAGTATAATGACGACCTTTGTCTGTTCAGGTGTCTAGCTATGCATATGACAGATAAAAGACCCGACAGATGTACAGAAAAGGCGAAAGAACTTAGTAAGCAATATTTTGGTAGTAATGTGGTTTCACCAATTCCTTTTTCAGATCTGAAAAAGGTTGAAGAGTTTTTTTAAATCGGTATAGAAGTATATCAACCCACCGAATGTAACGTATGGTGGTTGAAAAAGGTACCAGCGCACTATAAGGCAATAGGTAATAAACCCCAATGACAATAGGACTGTTTAATAATCACGCATAATAAAAAACCTTAAAAACCTATCTAAAATTTACGCCTGCGATAATTGCAAGCAGAAATTCACGAAAGCGAGTAATATGAAGAGACACGGACCAAAATGTATGAAAGGTGAGACAAAAGTAGTATGTGATGGTAATTATTTAGAGCGCCCGCGTTCGTCGTTCGAGAAAGCGTTCTACCCAAAAAGTTCTAACAGTTATGGGGCGATCGATTGGATGTACTCTGTGGAAAAGCGCGAGGGAATTCACATTCACCACGAACAGTGTGGACACGGGGGTGAAAGATGGATTTTAGGAGCTCCAGTAGATGGATACTGTCCAGAAACCAATACCGTATATCAATATCACGGCTGTTACTGGCACGGGTGTGAGATTCATGCAAAGCATAGAAAAGAAGAACGCGCATCCACTATGAGAAGAGATACATTTATTAGAAGAAGCAAAGAATTCAACCTAGTAGTTATGTGGGAATGCGAATTTCAAAGAACGGGTAAAGACATAAAGATCGGTTGCGAAACTACTCTTTATCCATATCAGATAGTATACGATTTTGAGGCATATCTCAACCCAGAATTTGAAACTCTCGGTAATAATCTAGAGTACGAAGCCAAGCACGTTCCGGTAAGCGTTAGTATAGGAGATAATTTCTCAGGAATAGTAACTCATATTTGTGATAAAGATCCCGCAAAACTTATAGAAAAATTTGTAAAAGATTTGAAAGTCAGGGGAAAAGCTATAAGAGAAGAAGTGTGGTCAAGATATGGGTTTAATACAGAACATTTACGTAAAAACCAAATCGCCAAGATCGAACAGTGGATAGAGCAAGTACCGGTTATAGGTTTTAACAGCAGTAAGTACGATATAAACTTAATAAAGAAATACCTAGTAGGTGAACTGGCATCAACAACAAAGAAAGTAATGGTCGGAAAACGTGCAAACGCAACAATATTTCTATTTACTCCAAGAGTTTAGATTTCTTGATGTAATACTTTATCTAGGACCCGGTGTAAGTTACGATAGTTGGATCAAAAGCCTACGAATGCAAAGGACAGAAATCTTCTTTCCTTATGAGTGGTTCGATTCTCCAGACAAACTGGATTACCCAGGACTACCGGATATAGAGAATTGGTATTCCAAACTATCTGGGAAAATGTTAATAGATGAAACAGAATTAAGTAAATGTCGTAGAATTTTCGAAGAAAATAATATGAAAACTTTCAGAGATTGGTTGAAATATTATAACGATTTAGATGTAGCACCGTTCCTAGAAGCGGTGGAAAAAATGTGTGAATTTTATAAACACAGAGGTGTGGATATTTTCAAAGATGCGGTAACACTACCTGGAGTAGCTATACAATATTTATTGAGAGGAACCATTAAAGAACAAAAATCTTCAAAGACGATTATACCGGAGGATGCTCTATATGCACCAAAAGAAGAAACATACGAAATGATGAAGGACGCTCTAGTTGGCGGTCCATCAATAGTATTTACACGATATGCAGAAGCTGGTGTTTCAAATATTAGAGTGGGTTCCAAACCTTGCAAGGCTGTTTTGGGGTACGACGCAAACGCGTTATATTTATCTACGTTAAATAAAGAGATGCCGTGTGGGAGAGAAACTATACACCATATAGATACCCCACATAACCCTAAATTTGAGAGGACTCCTCTTATATATTCGGGAGAGAGCCTCGGCCACCTCCTTAGACTCTTTAGTGGCCAACGGCTCAGCCCCCTTATAACGACTCGCTACGTCAACGACTGTCAGCGCGTACTTGTACGTCTTACGACCGACGTGATCGTGAGGGAGAAACAGGAGAGCCGCTTGGTGAACTTGGTTCGGCACCGGCACGTCGAATTTCGGGCGCGGAATATTGTGAGGCGCGGGTAAATAGATCTGCCAGATGGCCTGCTTCTTGAGCCATTCTTTGACAGCGTTTTCTGAAACCTTGGTCGCTGCCGCGAGGTTCTTGATGGCAGCGAGTCCCTTCCAGTAGCCGCGGGGGCTATAGTACGCGTTCGCTAGCTTGCGCGTTAGGCGAACCGATAGAGTTTTGTATTAAGTTTGCGCGTGTTCATCGTATGCGATGTATTCTAATATATCGGACAATCTCCAACATGCCCTCGCCAGATCGTCCGGTAACTGCGTCGATAATAATAAACCTTTGTTGGAAGTACAATCGCGATTGGGGGTTAAGTTCTAAAGGAACTTGGGAAAATCCAATCCCCCGGGATTGGTGGAGGAATCTAACATCCGCTTTGCGAAAAGGTTGGCCGCTTTTTCGTCCTCGCGCCACGTCTCGAGAGAATCTCGGGCCAGACGAATCATACTCTTTGCACCAGCTATACGGTGTTTAAGGGCCGTGTAGCCCACATCGATCATAGCAAAATAAAGTTCGCCAACTGACATCGTTCTATATATATATATATTTATAAAAAAAATTATTTAAAATAATTAATTTAAAATCTTGATTGAATATAGTAGCCGACGATACCCACCACACCCATTCCCACGACGATGAACGCGATCTCGCGGTCTTTTTGGGGCTCTGACAGTACATAGAAATCTGAAAGTTAGGGCTCACGATACAGCGGCGCGAGCCTTTTATGCGGATATGCTAGCGCGTACTCGCGGTTGGCTTTCGGCGAAGCTCTTCGTTGACCCAGTCCAGATGGGCGGTTCGTTTTTTCGACCATGCTTCCTTTGCGCTATTGAGTTGTTCTACAGCTAAATAAATCGTGACGCTTACGCTCCTCATCCACGTTCGAGCTTCTCATTTTAGAGAATATAAAGTTGCTACCGCTGAACGCCAATGCGTTTACGAGCGCACCACCTACTATTACTGCGATTGAAGCCATTTATTTCCATATATTAACTGGTAGAATTCCAGCTTTAACTAGATAATCTCGGGTCCAAACTGCGGCCGCTACATCTAAGGTCGCGAGCCCTACGTCTCTCACAGTAAAGTCCAATTTGGGAGCGGATCCTCCTAGGGCCATCTTTGATAGTCGAGCATGCCCGATACTGAAACCCGATATCACCACGGCGTGATAAAGCGCATTCACTAACATTTTACCATCTTGTTCAGCCATTATAATTGTTGCATATAAAAGGGGTCGCGATCAATGTTTAAATGGGGCGCATCCAATCGCGATTGGTGTTTCGTAACTTTCTTCTGAACACTGGCTGGTTGTTTTTTCGATAATAGGCGGAATTTCCACACGCACAGGGCACCAACAACTGCCAGACCCCCACCAACAACCCAACTCCAATTCACGAATTTGGGTTCAATCGGATTCGCCCAACCTCGATTGGGTGTTGAGTGTGCTTCCAATTCGTGAATTGGGGGTGTTGTTGTACTCAACTCTGTCTTCAGATGTTTTGCTGTCTCCGTCCCCGATTGCAACGACTGTTTAGCCTCTCGAAGCTCGGCGAGTATTTTATCTTGTTTAACTTTTCGGGTGGCAGCCGCCGCCCGCCCAGCTGCCTGTCTTTTGGGATTTTTTATATGCGGTATGTCATCCAGTGGCGGAGTAACACTCGGGTTCGATTGGGTTGGAGCAATCGGGTTCAACTCCGTCACTCTCGCGAGTGTGTCTTGTGTCATCATTTATGATATTAATATTAGGGCTTATAGTTCGTGGGCATATATGTCCAAATTGACAGTGTTTACCCGTGGTCAACGCGGTTGTCAGCGGAGCTAAGTACATTCCAAACTTGCGATAAATTGAGCAGCAGGCTGTTCTAAGAGTGTGACCTATAAAAGGGTCAGTCTCTAGATCGTCAATCAATCCCGCGGTGTTTGGTATAGGGAGAAGTATACTAACGGCGGTTGCGTACAAATGAATAGCCGCCGATCCGAGAGTTTTTGTCATCTCCGCACCTAACCTAGATTCGTATCGCGCATACATTTTATCGATCTCCGCATCTGACATCTTATCCACCTGAAAAACTGAGAGACGCCTACCGAGATAATGCTCCGATTGTCCCCCAGCAACCAGCGCAGCTAGCCGCTCTCGTCGCGCCGCATTTTCATTTTCATTCGGAGTGGGAGGGAGTGGGTGGGAGCTTGATGATATCCGTGTTCACGTTACCGTTGTGGCCGATTTTTTGATTGGCGGTGGCGATTACGATCTGATTATTGTAACCATCAACCGGGTCGTCTCGTAGTATCATATTGCTCGTCGCCATATAAAGACCTATTCCAAATGCGTAGTCTACTGGAGTGCTGGCATTCTGCAAAACGTCTTGATAATTCTGGATCGCCTTCTCCAGATCCACCCTAGCTGAGATGGCGTCCTCTACAAGTGCCAAGAATTGTTTTTGTGCATCAAACGCCGTTCCCGTGCCCAGTATAGAACAGCGAGTTTGCTTCTGTGCGCCGAGGATTGCCCAGACGTACGTGCGAATGGAGTCGTTGACGCGAGTAACCCCGGCCTGCGTGAACCCTAGACCCTTATCTAACATAAATGTACCCCACGCGTTCTGAACCTCAGCAACCTGCTGTATGTAATCGACGTAGCCCGTTTACGGAGGTAACATTTTACAAGAAAACACGCCGCAGTGCCGACCTCCAGACACTTCCGGCCCGAAAGTCATAGTCGCGGGTCTCCAAAATTCCGGCGTTCCGACTGACGATGTGGTCACCGGAGTAATCGTGTCTAAAATCAGTCTGCGTCCAATTCCCGGACTGGCCCCGAATGAGAACGTCCCCGAGGCCGGTGGTGGTAGGAAATGCTTTCTGCCTCCAGTCCGCGTCTTTTGAAACGTTAAATTCGTTACACAGTCTTTCAAACGCCATATGGTCGTATGCGTTGGAAATGGGATCCCAGGCGTCGTCTTGAGGTAGAGAAATACCTAGTTCTTTGAGAATCCTCCTAATAGTATAATACGTGTGAAAGTTGTAGACACTTCGGAGCATGACATTCTTGGATGTTAGATGGTCTTTATGCGAAACTCCACACTCGGCTGTTGCGCACCATACAGCGAAATTTAGCTGGTTCTGCCAAAACTGCATCGGTGTGGCTTTCCACCCGTTTACCGCCTCCATCGTAGTAATCTTGGGCAGCCTATATTTCTCAAACGTGTTAGGGAAATTGGTGGCAAAGCCAGTCTGGTCTAACCGTTACGGTTGGGTGTACAAGGTTAACAACGTCTTTTAAAGCTAAATGCTTTGGTATCCATTGAAAGATATTATTATGTTTGTTACTGTCACTAATGTTCAAAAAGGGAGTTGTGAACTTCAAAAATTAATAGACAACTGCTGCGGACAACGCCGGGTAGGCCTTAGATCAATCACGTTCACGGTCGGGTGGAAAAACGTTGAAACGCTCGAGTTTTTCACAACAGAAGTCGAGGACGTCGAATTTTTCGCATCAGAACACCCCTACGAACTGCCACATAGAATAGACGTAAATAGAGTCATAAGTCCACCAAAGGTTATAGTACCTCAGGGTCTTTGGAGTTTCGGAGATCTCCAAGCTTTTGTCGCGGAGAAGATTCCTGGTGTAGTCACTCTCGCAATCTCGAAAGCCACGGGGCTCACGACATTGACCGTTGAGAGGCGTTTAAGGATCTCACCGGGGTTGGGCTCACTGTTAGGATTTAAAATAACATACCCTTACAACGATGACGGAGTGTTTGATCCGGGCGAGCACGTCGGCACGACCCCAGTAAACTTCGCCGTCACGAAAACTCTCGGGGTGCACCTGGATAGGGTGAACATATCATACAACACGGTAGACAGCACTCCCACCACATTACTGAAAACCGTGCCCGCCAGCGACTGTTTCTTTGGCGAGACTGTGATCTTAGACGTCCCACACCCCGAGATGAAAGTTTTGGAAACGGGACACATCCACGAATTTACGGTCTCTATTCTCGATGATCAAGCGAGAAAGTTGAAGAACGATTACCCGATTTCGGTCGTCCTAGAAATTTCAAATTAATTAATTTTAAGAAAATTATTTAGAATTAAACACATGTTCGTAATATATATATTATCAACATTATTGAAAATGAGTATATACGGACCAGGTAGTTCTTCCGATTGGGTGACAAATTCAAAGAATTTGGAACCGACAGAAGGGGGATTCATCCCGACAGAGGGTGACTTTTTAACTACCAAAAAACAAAGGCCTTGATCAATAGAACTATATCGGTGGCCACGGACGAGATTCACAAGAGTCTACTATCACAACTTAGAGAATATGCCCTGGCTGTGAATACACAAAGTCGTGAAGAAACGCATACGGAACTAAACGAACTAGGTGAAAAAATAACCAAATTTCGAAAAGAGGCCCAGTTGGGGATTGATAAAGTCCGAGAAGACCACCAGGCGGACCTTACGGAGGCTTATGATGCGTTGCGCTTAGAGGACTCTCTCATCGGTGAAGCGACACTTACCGAACTAGACGGGAAAATAACCAAATTTCAAAAAGAGAGCAGGTCGGATATTGATAAAGTCCGAGAAGACCACCAGGCGGCCCTTACGGAGGGTTATGATACGTTGCGCTTAGAGGATTCTCTCATTAGAGATGCGGCACTTACCGAACTAGATAAAAAAAAAATAACCAAATTTCGAAAAGAGGCCAGGTCGGGTATTGAGAAAGCCCGAGAAGACCACCAGGCGGACCTTACGGAGGCTTATGAGGTGTTGCGCTCAGAGGACTCTCTCGTCAGAGAAGCGGCGGTTGCCGAACTAGATAAAAAAATAACCAAATTTCGAAAAGAGACACGGTCGGGTATTGATAAAGTCCGAGAAGACCACCAGTCGAACCTTGCGGAGGCCCTTGCGGAGGCTTATGATGCGTTGCGCTTAGAGGACTCTCTCAACAGAGAAGCGACACTTACTGAACTAGACGGAAAAATAGCCGAATTTCTGAAAGAGACCAGGTCGGGGGTTGAGGGCGTCCGAGAAGACCACAAGGAGGCCATTACGGAGGCTTATGGGGCGTTGCGCTCAGAGGACTCTCTCAACAGAGAAGCGGCACTTACTGAACTAGACGAAAAAATAAGCCAAAATTTATTTCGAAAAGAGGCCCGTTGGGGGTTGAGGGGGTCAGAACGGGTATTGAGAAAGCCCGAGAAGACCACCAGGCGGACCTTACGGAGGCTTATAGGGTGTTGCGCTCAGAGGACTCTCTCATCAGAGAAGCGGCGGTTGGTGAACTAGACGGAAAAATAACCGAATTTCAAAAAGAGGCCCTCCCGGTCGGGTAATTGAGAAAGCCCGAGAAGACCACCAGGCAGCCCTTGCGAAGGCTTATGAGGTGTTGTGCTCAGAGGACTCTCTCATCAGAGAAGCGGCGGTTGCTGAACTAGACGGAAAAATAACCGAATTTCAAAAGAGGGGCCCGGTCGGGTGTTGAGAAAGCCCTAGAAGGCCACCAGGCCACCATTACGGAGGCTTATGATGTGTTGCGCTTAGAGGACTCTCTCAGCAGAGAAACGGCACTTACCGAACTAGACGGAAAGATAACCGAAGTTTCCGATAAACTGAAACATGATCGTATAGCCGCGACCAAAGCTCTTGAGGAGGCCTCTTATAAGATTCGTACTGAAGCATATAACGCAAACAGTGCGCTTGCCGGAATAGTGCGAACAATGAAAACGCCAAAACGTGTCATAACAGTTTGGGCTGAGAAGCGGGGCCCATTGGTTGAGGGGCACTATGAATATTCGTTCGGTGCCAAAGCGAGTAATAAATGTGGGGGATACACTATGACAGCTGCAGGTGAAGTTATCCAAATGGCGGTCTGCTCGGTTAATGCTAGTGGTAAACCTGTGGGCGCGGTCGCGATAAATATTGTAGTAGATGGGGAAGAACGGGGGTTGGAGTCACTAAAATCTCTGGAGATAATTCGACGGTGGTTTCGTTCTCCGGTTATGATCGAATTAGACTTTCCAAAGGTAGTGTTATTAACTTTGTTACGAAAATCGGTGACCCAGAGAGTTCTTCCACTATTGTCTCATTGTTAATTGAACTTATTTTGTAAATACTAATATATTGAAAATCATGAACGAATCAACGCTTCCAATTGTCATACCACTCCATCAACACTGTGTACAATTAACGAAAGAAGTTCAGATTTTTAGGTTGAATAATATCGTCGCTATGCAGGATATTTTAGTTAGAGAATATACAAATAGAAAAAGAAACGCTAAAAAATATAGACGCGCGGTGAACACGGCTGAAGCATCTAGCACGGCTCTAGCGAGTTGTCTGTGTGTGTGGGGCGGGGACAGCTGCAACTATATCCACATTATAGCGGTTCCTGTAGCGGGGATTTTATGTGCGGTGTCGGCCGTTTCTGGGTTGTTGTGTATGGTAATTAGGGCGTCGGGTGGAAAACTCGAGAAAAAATGTAGAAAACATGATAGAATATCTGTTCTCGCCAGGTCGAAGAAAAATACCATCGACGTTATGGTGTCCAAAGCGTTGGCCGATAAGAAAATATCAAATTTAGAGTTTGAATCCGTGGTGGAAGAAATGGGGAGATATGAACAATTAAAAAATGATATAAGAATCAAGGCGCGCGCCACCATGCCCAAAATTGAGTGTACTGATTGGGATAAATTTAGGGAAAAACTTGGAGATAAAGTCGGAAGAAATGTTACAGCACCATTGTGATATTTTATAAAATAATTATATTGGTGCAGTAAACAAATTTACATACCTATACAACATGTGTTTTTCACTGAGAATTACGCCGTAATCGCATAACAAATTCAGTCGAGGATTACACTGTAATCACCTGTGTAAATTGATACACTCGGCTATAAATAACTGTCCGTTTACCTCGGCTATCAATTTACGCATGGTTCATAACCCGTGTAATTGAAACATTGTCGTAAATCGATACTTGTACAACACTAGGTAATGTTTATCATAACAGCCTATGTAGTCGTGTGGGTTAAGGCGATAATGTATAGAGACGAGGGTCGTGGGTTCGAGCCTCGGTTGGAGCTAAACATTTTTATTTATTTATTTCTATCCCTACAAATGTGGTCGCTATGGTAAACAACTGCATGACAACGGCGTTCGGAGTCCGACCGCTTGAGGTAGATGAAAAAATAAAATTGCCAGTTTTACATAGAAATAAACTCGGTTATAAATATGCATAACCCGTAATTGTCGCTATGGTAAACAACTGCATGACAACGGCGTTCCGAGTCCGACCGCTCGAGGTTGATACAAAAATAAATTCAGATTGCCAGTTTACATACCACCGATAAGGAAAAATACACTCAACGTATGACAACGGCGTTGCTATAAGACCGCTCGAGGTTGATGAAAAATAATTTCAGATAGCCCGTTTACATACCTTCGATAAGGAAAATACACTCGGCTATAAATTAATTAGTAGTTGTTTTTTTTTCAATAATAATTTTTCAATATCTTTATAAGCGATATCGTAGAAATGTACATTCGTAAACGAATCGTTGGGTTTTAAATTTTTTATATATAATACACCTTAGTTTCATATCCGATACGCATTATCCGTCTTAATGTTTGTATTTGCCTCTTGTATAGTTGACATAATCAGGGCTCACGCTGGCCTTCGCAAATGGCGCCAAATGCGCTAATAAATTGAATGTGGCACAAGAAAACAAAATTTGGCGAAAGTAATGGCGCCGGTAAAAAAATAGCAAAATTGACACAAGTCTGCTTTTCCCAGGACACGGTCTCTGTGTGGTCCAGACTGGGTTTTCGCTTGCCTCTAAGCATGCACATTTCGCTTGGAGAAAATCGATAACCAGTCCACCTGTGTGTAATTTTGACAGAAACATGTGAAGTTTTAAGTGGCGGTCAATTACTCTGTATAAACTTTATTGGGAACAGATTTGTTATGTATCATTAACAGGCGTGCGCCATAAACTGGTCAAGGGATTCTTTACAAAGTTAATTATCATGGTTTATCAACAAGAGGCACCTCCTGTTGTGGTCTAGGAAGTGAAATTCGCCTGGTAAACAGGGAAATATCCGCAGTTGTATTCACTTGAAACAGCTGATGCGTACTTGAGATTCAGCCTCTTTGATACTTTTATTCAAAATTGCATGGAACCTAGTCTAGTGTATGCAAGTTATATTTTAACCCTTAGAACGAGGGAACCAAAATTGTCGTCTGCTGTTGTTATATATTTTGTTCTCTGTCACTAAACCATGGCAGCATTTCAGAAACTGAGAAAGTAAGTCAGTGGGTTTATATTTGTCCCAGCAACAACTATGGTCATATATAGGGATGGGATCTCGGTTTGTAGTGTCATCCAACCTGGCAGCAATTCAATGGAAATAATTCTAAAGTGCTGTGAGAGCATGTTTTGATGAAGAAAAGGGAAAACAAAATAATAATCAGCAGACGACAACATTTCATTCAGCATTGTAATGGTTAAAGGCCCTGGGTGGATGGACTGTGAGCAAAACAGTTAGTGAAAGATCATTTTTACGGTAGATTTGTATTTCGGAACATATATGTATATGACCTGAAAAAAATTAAGTAATAATAAAAAAAATATTATTGAAAAAAAATAACTTGTTGCAAAGCCAGTTTTGCTAAATATAGCATTCCTATTTCCCGCGCATGACCTCGCGATTGTGGTCACATGACTGAACACTGCATCATCGGCTACGCCAGCGATAACATTCAGTTGTCGTATTGTTAAATTCGGTTAGTTTTGCTTATCATGCACAATTGTTGTACATGTATTACAGTGTTTGTGGTGATTATGTAGAAGTGTGCAATTTGAAATATCTTGTAATGTGTCTTATCTGCAGCAAAATGGTAGTCGGTGGCAACTGTAAATCGGTGAAAGGAATTACATCACTACTAGTGAGATTTTCCAGATAGATTGCAATACGGCCAAGAAAAATTAAATTTAGCATGGAATTTTCTGGATTTGCTATCCATGACGTTGAAAGTGGACATGCAGATGCGATAATTAGCCGAAAAACATATATTTATGAACAAGGACAAGTTGCGATCACAGGTTGAACTGACGGACCGAGGTCTATAAATACATTAAATATACCTAAAAGCATTAATAAGTGAAAAATAAGCTAAACAAATTCTTTACTCTCTCCTATATTTTGACTTATTAATGCTTTTAGGTATATTTAATGTATTTATAGACCTCGGTCCGTTACTTCAACCTGTGGTTGCGATGGTATTCATTGATGTATCTCAACTGTTTTTGTGAAATGCATCTTCGGAGGTACCATCTGAGACACAATCACATTAAGTCTCTCAAAACGGTCTCTGAAAAACTAAGATGGTGAAATATTTGATTTTGAAGCTGGCTTAAAATTTGGCTCCAACTTCACTGAAATGGCTCCAATTTTTTTTATTTGGCGAAAGTGTTGGCGCAAAGAAAAAAAAAGCCAGTGTGAGCCCTGATAATTGCCGGTATAATATTGTAAATGTAACGTTTTTATCGGAGCGTAATAAATTACGCTGGTATTTCATATATTCGATATCGCCTAGTGTTCTCATTTTATAGAATTTATATACAGGATTATAACCCCCGTAAGCTTCGTAAACTTCTTCAACACAGTCATTAAAAATGTTCAATTCAAATTGTATTGTATTATCCATTTTCTCTAATAATATTGGTACTTGTTTTTTCTGTTCAATTGGACGTGAAAAAAACATGATGTATTTATGACACCAATATATACTTTCAAAAGTCAATTACCAATATAATTGGGACTCCCTCTTTTCAAAATTATTTTCTCCAAAAATTCATAAATTTGCTGTCGGGAGACCCAATTTTCCTCGTTAACCAATTTTTGATTTTTCGGGGGTGGTGGGGGTATTATAGAGGGTTATAAATGATATCACGGTAGGTGGTATCATTTTGACTCCCTTACTACTACTACCTAACAGAGGTTTTGAGCAACCGGGCCCAGGTATTTTGAGGAGCTGGGGAGAATATTGGACAAATACGGGTTAAAGGACAAGCCACAGCTAATCTATAACATAGACAAGAAAGATGTGCAACAAAACTTCAAACCCACGTATGTTGTTTCATCAGTAGCCTATTTCACCAACATTGCAAAGTATACTTTTCTAGCAAAGTATACTTTGAGGGAGTAATCATTTATTTTCCCGAAATGCATTATTTCATATATTTGCATATATTTGCTGATTAAAAGTATGCAGACTTATTATACTGAATTGATTACATTATCACAGCCAAAATGGCTGTGATAATGTAATAAATCCAGTATAATAAAAATTAATAAAGTTATCATAAAATTTCTCCCTCAAAGTATACTTTGCTAGAAAAGTATACTTTGCAATGTTGGTGAAATAGGCTACAGTTGACCACGTTCCGTCCGTAGTGACATCCAAGAGGTCGTCAACTACGACATTTCTCGCTCTACATACATGTACATCACACATTCTCCAACCAATCGAAAATATACAGCGACGAATGCATGAAACACGAACGAAATACAGGTACAACAAAGGCATATACAAAGGGGCTGTGACAAACAAATTTACAGGCAGCGTTCAGAAAATCTGGGATTTAATCTAAGTAATTTGACCTTGGGCACAGGGGCCGCATGAGTGGGATACAGCATGAATATATGGATGATGACTAATAATAAGTATATGAAGTTTCAAGTCAATGTGACTTAGGACTGCAGAGATATAAGGTATTTAAAAACTTTAACGCAGATTTCGGACGGACGGACGGACACCCGGACGTCATTGTGATCACTATGTCTCGCTTTCCGCAAGCGGGCTCGACAAAAAAGAGACCCGTATTTGTCCCGCATGTATTAAAAGAGTGCCGATCAATAATTAAAGTGGTTGCAGGGAAGGCTATAACAGAGGTAGATGTCACTATCCGGTTACAGCAATACTTCTCTGAATCGCAACCAAAAAATAAATCCAAATTCCAGCCGCCTCTAAAATCACCTGGTACCACGGTTAGATCAACTACCGACAAGTCGACAGTGGGAAATAAAAAATAGCAAGCTAACCCAGTGCGTTCTAGTGAAAGTCCCAAACCAAGCCCATTGGGAGTTCAAACACAACTGCTAGTACTACAAGATTTGGCAGCAGACTCGGACGAATTCGAATGCAATGCAACAGACCTGTGTTGCATTGGTGGAAATAATTCCCCGATACTTTAAACGAGCTGCCATATGATGAATTTTCCACGTGGGGGAAATGCTACTTCGTATGGTAAAGCGACACCTCGGCCCTAAGACATCTCGGCCCCAGACACCTCGGCCCTAAAAGACTTCGACACTTCGGCCCTAATTAAAACAAGAGGGCCATGATGGCCCTAATTCGCTCACCTGACTCCATGAATGTGACATTGAGTTCATGTGTTTTAAAAAAAATTGTACTATTTTTAAATGGCGGTCATCTTGGATTAAGCGATGACTCTCATTTTACCGAATCTGAAAATGCTTCACCCAAGGATCTTAACTTCCTATGAAGTTTGGCCAGCATCGGCCATGTGGTTCATGTGGTTCCTGAGAAAAAGACGTTCAAAATCTTTAATAAATGGATCTTTTGGCGGCCATCATGGATGTTATAATCATCCGATTCTGACAAAAATAAAATTTGACCCCACAGGCCACGCCCATTTTTGACCCCGGGGTCACCATTTTCACAACTTTGAAAGAGCATTGTAAATCGATCATTTCTACCAAGTTTAGTCGAAATCCGGCTAGCGGTTCATGAGAAGAAGATTTTTTAAGAATTTATGCTATTTTTAGACGGTGGCCATCTTGGATTAGCGATGACCTCCATTTTAACAAATCTGAAAAGGCTTCACCCATGGACCATAACTTTTAAGTTTGGCTACCATGGGCCAAGCGGTTCATGTGAAGAAGAATTTTGAAATCTCTAATAAAAGAAAGACCTTTTGACATTTTGGCGGCCATCTTGGATGACATAACAATCCGATTTCGACAAAAAAATTACCAGAGTGATCGCTTCTTTGATATCTTCGATTTGATATATAACATGACCATATTCGGTCAAAAATAAAATTTGACCCCAATTTGACCCCACGGGCCACACCCATTTTTGACCCCGGGGTCACCATTTTAACAACTTTGAAAGAGCATTGTACATCGATCATTCCTACCAAGTTTCATCGAAATCCGGCTAGCGGTTCATGAGAAGAAGATTTTTTAAGAATTTATGCTATTTTTAAACAGCGGCCATCTTGGATTAGCGATGACCTCCATTTTAACAAATCTGAAAAGGCTTTACCCATGGACCATAACCTTTAAGTTTGGCTACCATGGGCCAAGCGGTTCATGTGAAGCAGAATTTTGAAATCTCTAATAAAAGAACAAAATTTTTACCTTTCGGCGGCCATCTTGGATGACATAACAATCCGATTTCGACAAAAAATGCACTAGAGTGATCGCCTCATTGATACCTTCGATTTGATATATGACATGACCATATTCGGTCAAAAATAAAATTTGACCCCACGGGCCACGCCCATTTTTGACCCCGGGGTCACCATTTTAACAACTTTGAAAGAGCATTGTACATCGATCATTCCTACCAAGTTTTGTCGAAATCCGGTTAGCGGTTCTTGAGAAGAAGATTTTTGAAGAATTTGTGCTATTTTTAAAGACGGCGGCCATCTTGGATTATGTAATGACGTCATTTTAAAAAATTTGTAATCCCCCTACCTAAGGACCATGACCATGAAGTTTGGTGACTATAGGCCCAATGGTTACCGAGGAGAAGACGTTTGAAAATGTTCACGGACGACGACGGACACATTGCGGTAACAATAGCTTACATGAGCTTCGCTCAGGTGAGCTAAAAAACTGCTATAAACACTGATTTTTATGTTAATAAAGAAAAATAGGTGTCTTTAGATGTAGTACATACCCGTAACAATTGCTATGTGCGGTAGTAATAAATAATTTATATTGTATAAATATATATTTCAGATGCCAACGAGGAGGACAAATAGAAGATATATAAAAGACTATAATAGAAAGAATGAAAGAAAGATGGATGTATGTGCACTGTATAAACCACACACTCACAACATATATTGTAATTTTATTTTACTGAGACTCGTATACACATACTTGTATTATACGTTATGTAAATATCAAACTGTATGTGGTAATATGTATGTAAATATGTTATACATGTCCGACATGTTGGCTCTCCATCAATACCCGGTATATATATACTAATACTAATAAACACCATGATTTATATTGCCAGGCTTCTGCAACATCGAGTATACCAGCAGTTACATTCAATTTGGGCCACAGTTTCTCACTATCGACAACTACCAACACAGACGTATCTTCGGATGACGTCGCGTATCAACACGCCACCATCGACGAGGACTTCTCGGATGACAGTTTCGACGTCAGGTATTTTGTAATACGCAAATGTATACATGATTATATGTGTGTATACGGTGTATAGTTTGATGACGATTTTTAATGTATAATCACCCGATGGTAACTTTTTGTCATTTTATTTTATGAACAGACAGGAAAATGGCATAAAGAAACCCATCTAAATAAGACATAATGGGATCCACAGTGTGTTCAGTGTAGAGGGGTTCCCTGTAATTTTGAAAATTGGACACTCTGAATGTTTCTGATGTGAATTATGACGGGGTTCATTATCATTCACAATGAAAGATTAGACAATCCCATGTTAAGACGATTTGCGATATGTCATGAAGAATATTTGCGATATTTTCCATAAATGACGTCGAAAGTTTTATTTTATATGTTGCATATGTTTAGACATTTTGATCAGTGCAAAAGAATTATGTAAAAAATATGTAATACTCAAATGTATACATGATTATAAGTGTGTATACCGTGTATAGCTTGATGACGAGTTTTAATGTATATGTTATATATTGCAGAACACATACCAATGCGACTGTTGTGTGTAATCATAGCTGGAAGAGGAGCGTGCCGTTATACATGTACATTATAACGCTATTTATTTCATAACAACCTATTATCAGAAATATTATTGACTCAATAATTTATAAATTATTTTATTATAATATGTTGTTATGAAATTTATGGCGTTATACACTATTATGTATTTCTTTATGTATATCTGTGTATATATGTCCTATCCAATAATCAATCAATCAATCAACTATTATATTTTGCACTAAATTTGTATTGTCAATCAATCAATCGCTACAACATTCTATTATATTTTGCATTATCTTTGTAATATCTTAAGCCACATCGAAACTTTAACATTCCGTTATTTTGTGTTTGTTTTGCCCATTTACGATATTATGTTAATAAATATGAAAATATACTATTGCTATCTTGTGAAAAACTCAAACTCCATGACAATGTGTATGATGACATCAATGTATCAACGTTTGTTTGTTTGTTTATTGGTGTTTAACGGCCTATCAACAGCTAAGGTCATGTAAGGCCGGGCAAACGGGTTCGATCCCATTTTAACCTGCTGCATTGGGGGGAAAATTCCAAAATCAGAACTGAATATTTACATCGAGAAACAATATATTCAGCCCTGAAATTAGAATAACCCGACCTGGTGGCAGGTCCATACCACACCAAAGTCACTTGGCCCCTTCCCCTAAAATAGGATTACGAATAATCGTAATACTCACATAAGGGGTATAACCAGATTCAACTGTCACATACAAAATGCCAAAGACGTATGTGAGGGCCAAACCAGGTCTCCAGTCGGAATTCCGGTAAGGATGAACCCCGATCGTTAAATTACCCATCGCTTGCACCCACCCAATGTATCAAAGAGAAACATGTTAGCATAGGTAATATTTGTTAGCCACATCCACTTTTCTTCGTTTATTACTACATATAAACAATATATAAACATTAATATACGCTTTTATCTTATTTAGTATCATTTTGTTAACCATAAAACGATATAAACAGCCCAATTTGTCCTGGCGTTTTGCTATGCAGTCTGACGAGTGAGAAGTTTAACACTTCACAGTCATGTTAAAAACATTCATAGACCAATAATACACATGTAGGTATCAGCTGGTAGGTATACATAGTTTGACATTGGTTATAATTTTATTCCAATTTGTGTAGCAAAACACCAGGAAAAATGGGGCTATTATTGTGACTAAATTTTACACTATAAGGGTTTCAGCTCTCACTGATACAGAAAATATAAAAGACAGATGAAATAGTAAAACACATCCATAGAGCTGAGATTTTCTAAGCTAGTTTGAGTGATTATTTCAATAAAACAAAATGCGCACGCTTACTAAGTCTAGGGTAATTTTTGTTATGTTTTAGTTAAATAATTATGTTCTTATATTAATCAAGCACAACACGATATAATTTTTATGTCCACTAACCGCGGTGTCGCGACTACCAAGTTTCAGGTCTGTGGAGAGTACGGTTTAAGTTTTACGAGTTACATGGTTGGCGACGGACAGAAGGACCGATGGTACGGACAAGGGTAACACTAAATTACCCCTCCATTGTCGTGGTCGGGCATAACAATCTAGAAAAATATTTGGGATGAACATTCTGTGGCCTAAATGAAATTATTATGTAGTGGGTGGGGTAATTTTAACATGAAATGAAAATTCATGATTTTCCTCAAACTATATCAGTTATCGATACATTGCATCAGACTATGGCCACACACATTAAGTTCGTTTATTAATCTAAGTAAATATGTTATTCTTGTATACAACAATAATCACGAAAACACACTTAAGCTGTATTCCAACGTCATTTGTTCTTCTTCCGTCGCCATATTGAATTGTGTCACGAGACTTGCGCGAGATGATATCTGCACATTATGTACACATTAGGCATTGAGCCCACTGTACAATCATGATGTACCTGTGGACACCCCCAGCTTACAGGATGCATAACCAGATCTAGCTATCCAGGGATAAATAGGCCTATGTGTGACCAAATTTCTAAAACAAGTTCGGACCCCCTGGACCCCCCCTGTATCCGCGCCTGCTGTGCCTGGATAAATGGGGCTTACCGAATTGCTGACCAGTGTAGCTCCTGATCAAATAGCACACACATGACATGTAGCATGATAGCCTAACTATCGTCATCTAATTAAGTTCCCCAACAAGCAAGCAAGCTCTCCAAGACGACATTGATACACTTGCTGAATGGGAGAAGACCTGGCTTATGCAATTTAATGCTTCCAAATGCCACACACTCAAGAGTCAGTATATAGTCACCACACTAACTCCCGTATCACCCACAACTACAGTCTCCATGAAAGTGTACTGGAAGGCGTAACCTCTGCGAAATATTTAGGCCTAACTTTTACTGATAACCTGTCCTGGGACACTCACATACAAAACGTTACTAGCAAGGCCAATAGGACACTCGGTTTTCTCAGACGGAATCTCTCACTTGCACCCAAAGCTACCAGAGATATTGCCTACAAAACAATGATTAGGCCCCAACTGGAATTTACGGCAAGCATCTGGAGCCCATATACAGTTTCAGACATTGGTAGAGTGGAAAAGGTGCAGAGAACAGCTGTTAGGTGATGCTGTCGTAGGTGGAGGAACAAAAGTCATCTTGGAGATATGTTGGAGGGACTTTCTTGGCCAACCTTAGCACAACGTATGGATCACTCAAGCCTTGTGTTCTTCTATACGATCCATAATGAGCTGGTCCAGATTGACAAAGCCCAACTACCTTCATTTGCCTCAGCATCCTAGGTCCACCCGGTCTACGGCCAACCACCCATTCCAATATTCTAGACCATTGGCTTTCTCGGATACATTTAAATTCTCCTTTTTCCGAGAATCATACCACTTTGGAACTGTCTACCTCTCGATGCTGTTTCATCAGAAACAGTATCTGGGTTTAAATCCAAAATTTAAATTAACCCAGTCTGCTAATTGTGCTCATTTAGCAGACACCTACTTCTTGTAAATAGTTTTAAGTGGCAAAGTCTATCTTTGGTTTTTTTCTTTGGATCATATATCTGTTGTAGTAGTATATAAGAGTCACAATGATACCATCACCCTCTGGAAGGCACCGGCTACGCGCGGCACCCCCCCACCGCATGATGGTATCATTTGTGACTCTTATATACTACTACCGCGAGACCATATATTTATGACATGAGAAGATACACCCTATTAGAGATAAAAATCCCTATGTTATACTCAGTATATATATACAACAATCTGTCATACATTTATGACGAATAAAATAACAACTGACACCCTATTAAAGATAAGAAATCCATAAGTTATACTCAGTATATTACAGCAATCTGTCACAAATATAAACTGACACCCTATTAAAGACAAGTTATCCATAAGTTATACTAAGTATATTACAACAATCTGTCATACGTTTATTACAAATAAAATATAAACTTACACCCTATTGAAGATAAAAATCTATTGGTTATACTCAGTATAATGCCTACCATAAAGCAAATGAGAGAGCAAGCTAAGAGTTGGGGAATTTCCCTAAGAGGTTTGAGAGTCAAGAAAGCTATAGCAGATAGGATAAGTGATGCGCGAGCCGTCGTCTACGAGGAGAGGCTGCGGCGTGCGGTTTCGACCGGACGACTGCCCGCCGACCCCGAAAAACGCTCCGAGAAATTGGAGAACGAGACGACGATCAGTCTGCGCGCCACCGCTTACGCGCAGCGTGTACAAGAAGATCCCAGCTCACGTAGAAAACCCCTATACAAGGCGTACTACAATAAGATTTATCAAGGGTTGGTGGGGAGACCTCCCAAGAGGAGGAGAGATATCGCCAGAGCTTTGGTGGAGGAGGGTCCCAGGATTCTCGCCGAAGAAGCCGAAGTTAGGGAAACTGTTGATAGGGGTAGGAGGAAGATAGTATGGACTTTCGAGAGGGGGGTAGACGGGGAGATCGCTAATCGCATAATGAATAAAATTCGCCCAGAGATGACCACGGCATGTTATCTGAGGTATTCGTGCTCTTATCGTATTAGGAACATCGAGACCGACGAAACGATGATCTATCACAAACAATCAAAGGGCAGTCCGTGGATAAACGAGATTTCCAAAGCGGAGAGTTGGATATCCGATAGAGAGAAAGGTCGAATGGACATCGACAAAGTTGATAAACCAAGCACAAAATGGACCTTCGTTCGTTGGATATCGGTCGAGGTGAAGACGATCATCGACGCTCAACAACTTCTCATGGGAGCGGGAAAACTCACAGACTGGTTAAGACAGAAAAAGGGAATGTATTCCGTCGACATGTACGACGACTACTTGTGTCTGTTTAGGTGCATAGCCATCCAACGTGGCGAGAGACCAGACCGCTGTTGTGAGAAGGCACGAGCTCTAGCTCGCGAATACCTCGGGCATGATAACGGACCGGGTAGCCAGGGAATCCCCCTGGACGATATTAAGAAGGTCGAAGAGCATTTCAAGCTGGGTATTCGTGTTTATGAGCCCACCGCCGATGGAGTGTGGTACCTCATGAAGGTTCCGGCAAATTACGACGTCGTTGGGGGGAAGACAATGACGATAGGAATGTTTGGAGGTCACTCATTCCTCATAACGAATCTCCGCAAGATGACGAACGAGTACGGGTGCACCGGATGTCAACAACGGTTCACAAAGTCGTGTAACATGCACAGGCACGCGACCACCTGCATGGGTGGGAAGACCGTGGTGACATGCCCAGGTAAGAGGGTAGAGAGACCACAGTCGGCCTACGAGAAGGCGTTCTATCCTAAGGGGTCAGCGAGTGTGAGGTCGATTCAATGGTTGAGCAGAGAAGAGGAGAGGGTGGGAAAGCACATACATCACGTCAACTGCGGTCACGGTGGTGAGAGGTGGGTGGCCGGTGATCCGGTCGACGGTTACTGTCACGAGACCGAGACCGTGTTTCAGTTTCACGGATGCTACTGGCACGGGTGTCCGAGGCATTGCATGAGAGGTAACGCGAGATCGCTGTACAAGAGGACGAAAATTAAAGACGCCAAGATAAGGAAGGCGGGTTACGAGCTGGTGGTGATGTGGGAGTGTGAGTGGTTGAATGAGGTGAATACCTACTATCCACAATCGCCACGCGAGGAGGAGACGACTCTGTACCCTCACCAGATAGTCTACGACTTCGAGGCGTATCTCGACAAGTAAAAAACCACGCGACTCACCAAAGACCTGACCTTCGAGGTCGAGCACGTTCCTATATCGGTGTCGTTGGGGATACGATGCATGAAGGGATCACACACATATGCGAACGAGATCCCGACACGCTAGTCGAGAAGTGACCGAGCTGCAGATGAGAGGCAAGGCAATCAGGGAGGGGGTTAGGAAGAAGTATCTGCCGGCCGACATAGATATGTTATCGAAGTCTCAGCAAGCAAAGATTATCTCTTGGATTGACCAAGTCCCGGTGGTGGGGTTCAACTGTAGCAGGTACGACCTGAACCTCATCAAGCAGTACTTTGTAGAGAAGTTGGCGGCCACCGTGAATAAGGTGATGGTCGGAAAGACAGCCAGCACGACGATGTTTCTGTTTACCCCGGAGTTTAGATTTCTCGACATCATCCAGTATCTGGGACCCGGTACCACGTACGACCGGTGGGTTAAGGCGTACGACTGTAAAACGGTAAAGTCCCACTTGGTTCGATAGCGCGGACAAGCTCGACCATCCGGGGCTGCCAGACTATCCCGAGTGGTACTCGAAGTTGAAGGGTGAGTTCCTACTGTCGTTGTCCGAGTGGAAAGAGTGTAAGAAGGTATTCCGAGAAAAGGGGATGAAGACGTTCAAGGAATGGTTGCAACACTACAACGACTTGGATGTAGGACCGTTCCTGGAGGCTCTGACTAAAATGACTGAGTTCTACAGGGGAAGAGGTGTGGATATACTCAAGGATGCTGTGTCTCTGCCCGGTGTTTCCCTTCAGTACCTACTCCGCGGGTCGATCGATGGGAAGGCGGACACGCCCGAGCTGTGGTCACCGAAGTCTGAAACTTACGAGATGATGAAGCAGGGATTGGTCGGTGGTCCGCCCATAGTGTTCTCCAGATACGCAGAGGCTGGCAGGTCGACGATCAGGGGTCAGGTAGGTAGTCGGGAGGAGAAGATGTGCAAGGCGGTGATGGGGTACGACGCCAATGCGCTATACCTGTCTACCATGTCGAAAGACATGCCGTGCGGGGAGGAGACGATATGGACGTGTGACGACCCGGAAAGACAGTCGTATATAGACTGTTTTGTGAGGAAGGTCAGGAGTGAAAAGTGGTTCGGATTTGCGGAGTTGGATATAGAGGTCCCGGAAACGTTGAGAGACAAGTTCTCGGAAATGTCACCGCTGTTTGTTAATCGAGAAGTCGATAAGAACGAGATTCCACAGCACATGAAGGACTACCTGGCCGGGACCGGGAGGAAAAGAGTCGAAGGACAGAGAAAGCTCGTGGGGGCAATATCCGCCAAGAAGATGATCATATACTCCCCGCTGCTAAAGTGGTATCTGGAGCACGGTCTGATCGTCAAGGCGGTGTATAGGGTGATAGACTACACGCCCGGCAAACCGTTTTAATGGTTCGTTAAAGAGGTCACCGCTGCCAGACGGACGGGGGACGTCGACAAGAGCAAGGCGGTGTTGGCGGAGATATTCAAACTGGTTGGCAACGCGTGTTGTGGCAAGCTGATAGAGGCACAAGAGAGACACCTGAACACCACATATACGAAGGATGAGAAGACTGTCAATCGGGCACTGAGGTCGGCGTGGTTCGAAGACCTGGAGGATATTGGGAAGGCTTACGAGATATCGAGCAGGAAGACTCGAGTGGTGATCAACAGACCGTTTCAGTGTGGAATAGTGGTCTACCAGTTGGCCGAGCTCTGGATGCTAGAGTTCTACTACGACTTCTTAGACAAGTACGTGGATCGCGGAGATTTCGAACTCATACAGATGGACACTGACAGCATGTACTTCGCGCTGTCGGAGAAGACGCTGGCGGCGGTGGTGAGAAAGAATATGAAGAGAAAGTTCAATAAGGAGAAGACCGAGTGGTTGGCGTGGGACATGTGGAGCAACAGAACTCCAGGACTGTTCAAGCTGGAATTCGAAGGGGATAGAGCCATCGCTCTGTGTAGCAAGTGTTACTACGTGAGTGGTGATGGAAAATCTAAGCACTCGGCCAAGGGGATGTCGAAGACATCTAACGATCTGACTTGGGGAAGGTATAAGAGTGCTCTCGAAGGGGGTAGGGATATGGCGGAGAACAGGGGATTCCGAAGGATTAACGGGGTGATGAAGACGTACAAGCAGGATAAGTTGGGGTTGTCGGCGTACTACGACAAGAGGAGAGTGATGGAAGACGGGTTACACACCGAGCCTATAGGATAGGTAAAAAAAAAAATATCGATCTAGATGATATACATTGAGAGACCACACGGGATCAGTCGCGCGGCGGCTGCCACCTTCGAGCTCTCCCGGTTGATAGAGGTACCGGACGTCAATATCCGATGGAAGCCGTTGCTCCTCTAAACCAACGGGTCGCCCGCGCGAGACGGCAGAGGGCTCGCTCGTCACCATTTTAAACTTGATAGCATCTACAGGCTTCTTACCTATCAATCTGGTCACCTCTCCGTTCAGTGCGGAGACCACGGCGGGCAGTCTGGCAACCCACTCAGTTAATCGCGAATGAGGGTCTACAAGTTCTTTGGCGTATTGGTGTCCGAACAGTCTCTCAGCCAGGGTTCGATTGAAGCGCTCCACGATCCCCTGGTCCCGGTGGATGTTGACGCGGCCGCGTCTGACAGAAACGTCGTGCTTAGACAATAGATGAGAGACCGCGCCCATGAACTCGCGGCCGGGATCGACCTGGAGAAGATTCGGCCATTTGAGAGGACTCCTCTTATATATTCGGGAAAGAGCCTCGGCAACCTCCTTAGACTCTTTAGTGGCCAACGGCTCAGCCCCCTTATAACGACTCGCTACGTCAACGATTGTCAGTGCGTACTTGTACGTCTTGCGACCGACGCGATCGTGAGGGAGAAACAGGAGATCCGCTTGGTGAACTTGGTTCGGCACTGGCACGTCGAATTTCGGGTGCGGAATATTGTGAGGTGCGGGTAAATAGATCTGCCAGATGGCCTGCTTCTTGAGCCATTCCTTGACAGCGTTTTCTGAAACCTTGGTCGCCGCCGCGAGGTTCTTGATGGCCGCGAGTCCCTTCCAGTACCCGCGGGGGCTATAGTACGTGTTCGCTAGCTTGCGCGTTAGGCGAACCGATAGTTTGGTATTAAGTTTGCGCGTGTTCATCGTATGCGATGTATTCTAATATATCGGACAATCTCCAACATGCCCTCGCCAGATCGTCCGGTAACTGCGTCGTTAATAATAAACCTTTGTTGGAAGTACAATCGCGATTGGGGGTTAAATTCTGAAGGAACTTGGGAAAATCTAATTCATCCAATCCCCCTGGATTGGTGGAGGAATCTAACATCCGCTTTGCGAAAAGGGTGGCCGCTCTTTCGTCCTCTCGCCACGTCTCGAGAGAATCTCGGGCCAGACGAATCATACCCTTTGCACCAGCTATACGGTGTTTAAGGGCAGTGTAGCCTACATCAATCATAGCAAAATAAAGTTCGTCAACTGACATCATTCTATATATATATATATTTATAAAAAAAGAATTTAAAATAATTAATTAAATCTCGATTGAATATAGTAGCCGACGAGCCCCACCACACCCATTCCCACGACGATGAACGCGATCTCGCGATCTTTTTGGGGCTCTGACGGTACATAGAAATCTGAAAGTTGGGGCTCACGATCCAGCGGCTCGAGCCTTTTATGTGGATATGCCAGCGCGTACTCGCGGTTGGCTTCTTCAACCTTCTGAAAAGTTTGTGCGGCGTGATTTCCGCGGCGAAGCTCTTAGTTGACCCAGTCCAGATGGGCGGTTCGTTTTTTCGACCACGCTTCCTTTGCGCTATTGAGTTGTTCTACAGCTAAATCGTGACGCTTGCGCTCCTCATCCACGTTCAAGCTTCTCATTTTCGAGACTATAAAGTTGCTACCGCTGAACGCCAATGCGTTTACAAGCGCACCACCTATCATTATTCTGATCGAAGCCATTTATTTCCATATATTAGCGGGTAGAATTCCAGCTTTAACTAGATAATCTCGGGTCCAAACTGCGGCCGCTACATCTAAGGTCGCGAGCCATACGTCTCTCACAGTAAAGTCCAATTTGGGAGCGGACCCTCCTAGGGCCATCTTTGATAGTCGAGCATACCCGATACTGAAACCCGATATCACCACGGCGTGATAAAGCGCATTCACTATCATTTTACCATCTTGTTCAGCCATTATAATTATTGCATGTAAAAGGGATCGCGATCAATGTTTAAATGGGGCGCATCCAATCGCGATTGGTGTTTCGTAACTGTTTTTGGATGAATTGATGGGGGTTGTTTTTTCGATAAGGATTGGTGTAATAGGGGGTATTTCCACACGCACAGGTCACCAACAACTGCCAGACCACCACCAACAACCCAACTCCAATTCGCGAATTGGGGTTCAATCGGATTCGTCCAACCTCGATTGGGTGTTGAGTGTGCTTCCAATTCATGAATTGGGGGTGTTGTTGTACTCAACACTGTTGAACCTGATTGCTCTGTCTTCAGATGTTTTGCTGTCTCCGTCCCCGATTTCAACGACTGTTTAGCCTCTCGAAGCTCGGCGAGTATTTTATCTTGTGTAACTTTTCGGGTGGCAGCGCCGCCCTCCCAGCTGCCTGCCTTTTTGGATTTTTATGTCGTGCAACCCCCAACTCCAATCGCGATTGGGTTGGAGGATCAATCGGAGTTGGAAGTGCTGCAATCGGGTTCGATTGGGTTGGAGCAATCCCCAACGCTGTTGGAGATTGCTGTTCCGTCACTGTCGCAGGTGTGTCTTGTGTCATCATTTATGATATTAATATTAGGGCTTATAGTTCGTGGGCATATATGTCCAAATTGACAGTGTTTACCCGTGGTCAACGCGGTTGTCAACGGAGCTAAGTACATTCCAAACTTGTGATAAATTGAGCAGCAGGCTGTTCTAAGAGTGTGACCTATAAAAGGGTCAGTCTCTAGATCGTCAATCAATCCCACGGTATTTGGTATAGGGAGAAGTATACTAACGGCGGTTGCGTACAAATGAATAGCCGCCGATCCAAGAGTTTCTGTCATCTCCGCACCTAACATAGATTCGTATCGCGCATACATTTTATCGATCTCCGCATCTGACATCTTATCCACCTGAAAAACTGAGAGACGCCTACCGAGATAATGCTCCGATTGTCCCCCAGCAACCAGCGCAGCTAGCCGCTCTCGTCGCGCCGCATTTTCATTTTCATTCGGAGTCGTTGCACTCAACCCAATACCAACCGCCGTTGGAGTTGATCCCGATTGCTCTGTCGGAGTTGATGTTTCATTATCTTTCAGGGTGTTGGCAGTCGGAGTTGAGGTTTCTTCCATTAGCTGATCGAGAAGTTCGTCGCAGTTCATTATTGCTAATTTTCTTAAAATTAATTTAACTATTCTAACAAGTCTCATCACTTTAACATATTGCCAAGCGCACCACCCGATACGTATGATCACCATTATGCTCGCAACAAAGCTCGCAGCGGAGCACCAAATTGTTAACATTGTTAACCATTGTTCAGCATTTGTTCAACATTTGTTAAGCATTTGTTCAGCATTGTTCAGCATTTGTTCAGCATTGTTCAGCAATTGCTAATTATTGTTAAGCATTTACTCGGCAATTACTAACGAGCGTTAAGTAATTGCTAATTAATTATAAAATTAATTAATTGATAACTTCGTAAGCAGTTGGTTGATCAGTCTTTATCAGAAGCTTGGCGTGCTTAGTTTCCGAAAGCATCTGTCGAACCTCCAGGCGCTCCTCGCGTGTTGGGATAACGTCATTCTCTCGAAGACAGTCATCGAATGAGTCTCGGTCCTTGCAGTGAAAGAGGGCGACCCATTTCGTTTGCTCGCGCAGATCCTTGAGGACGGCGTTGTACTTTTGAGTGGAGATCCATACGCTTTGCCTAGCATGGCGGCCAGAAAATGCGAGCTCGGAGAGCATGTCCTTCTTTTTGGTCATCGCCGCCTTGGCCGAGCAATCGACAATCACGTATAGGGTGGGCTCACCCTGGAATCTTTGGTATAAACCACGCAACCAATCGTGAAGTCTGTCGCCGGAGTCAATAACGTATATCTCAGGGTCGTCCCATATCTACTGGCGCCGCTGATAAGTATCGTTGTGCCGCACAGTGGGACACAGGATCACAATGTGACGAAAGGCATCGCGGTAGGAGCCCTCGAGCAAGTCTAGGATGAAAACATTTTTCCACATCCTGTCTGCCCACATATTATGGCAGAGTGAGCATCTCCAATCGTGAATTGGTATTGATTGCTAATTAATTCGTTAGAATTATTAAAATCAGTAGATCGCTGATACGTATCGACCATCTTCGATGTTGAGTTGTGCGTCTGTAATTATATATAAGTACACGTTCAATGGCCCGGTTCCGTCCGCCTCTTTGGTTATCTGGATCGTCACACCCTCGCTAGCGTTCTCAACTTGGCGTCCGCTATCGTGTATTTCGTCATCGTCGCTGGCTCGCATGTCTAGCCATAACGCGTATTTGGTATTCAGGAACTCCGCGAGGGAGACGGCCGAGAGATGCAGGTCTTTGGCAACCGCGGCAACCTCCGGAGAGCGCTTAGAGCCACCAGCAAACTGCTTTCTTACTTCGTCCCACTGCTGGTGCGCGCGAAGAACCGCGCTGTAGAGTTGATTGGGGACTCCCTCGATCGTCATCTCTACCTTCGTGATTTTGGGGTTATAGAATCTGTCGGTTTTTCTAACACCGAGCGCTACCCGAGCCTCCTCGAACAGCACCAGTATACCTTTCATCGGGCGGGCGGGTACGTTGACGTTAATATTCCACAATGTGTCGCCTTTGTCTTTCGTCATCTTGCGATGGCGAAGAACTCGGTCGTAAAGTATAGCAACTCGCCCGGCGTACTGGGTTCTGATCAATCGCGCGAGTTCGGGCATTGTGACCATGTCGTACTCCAGCGAAACATTATCGATCGTATACGTCGATAACATGTCGGTGGCTATGAGAACTCGGCCGTAGTCGTTGAACGTTAGTTCGTATTCGAGGCGGTCAGCCAAAGCACTCTGATAGTATGGCATGTGACTCTCCAGCAACTCAAAGTCGAGCGGAATGTAGAAGCGGTTGCCGTAAGCGGCCGCGACCGCGTTGTCGCTCGCGTTGTTATCTGCCTTGTTACCAGCCCTGATTCTAAGTTTGGTTACGTTCTTATTTCGGCTGGTGTCAATACCCTGATAGACAGCGTCTTCGCGCTCTTGCGCCGTCTTCCATAGGTCCTGATAACAATGGTAGACGTCGCTGTCATCGATCGACATCACCTCATTACCAGAAATCTTTATCATGGTCTTCTTGACTATGGCGCGACCCAGGTTCTGAACGACGGTTCGGTCCTCGTCCGTCGACGTCAGCGAAATAGTGAAAGCGAGGCGAACAGTCCCCGGCACAATGACGTCGTTAGCTCCGAGGTTGGGGAAGCGGACCAAGAGCTGCTGGTTCTGGTCGATCGTCGATGGGTTGCTCGTACTAACGACACTCTGTCTCACGCCTTTTGCCCCGAGGGGCTCACGCAGTCTGCGGTATGGATTGAGTTTGCGACCGTATTGACTCGAAGACATAATTTAGTGAAACTATATTAAACCCGTATGGTTTTGTCTTTAATACATAATAAATATGGCTGATTACGATATTGACATGGATGAAATCGACAGAGATGATTTCCGCGATGATGATGACATCGATGATGACATCGATAACTATGACGAAACGACCTTCATAGAGACGCCAGCACCCCCCAATTCCACCTTTGTTTGTTCCAGGCGAACCACAAAATAAGCCTTTGGTTAATCCAGGCGCATCTTTGTTTGGTCCAGACGCACCAGGAACTTCATCTGCTGGTGTCCCTATGTGGGAGGCCCCACCCGAAACTCCGGCATGGGCGGGTGGTGTCGAGATTCCTGCGGGGATCTCCAAGGATGAGCTGGCGCCTCTCACGGAAACGGAGTCTCGGGTGAAACGGTGGGAGAGTGAGGTGTCTAAACACGGCATCAATGCCACGTTGGAGTTCCGCAGCACTAAAAGAGGAGACCTGTGGGTAAAATGGGGTAAGAGCTGGAAGTTGCTGACGTACAAGAACAACCCGACCCGGTTCCTCACCCCTTCTTCCTTGAACCGATATGGAGTACTCTTCGCTCGAGCTCTCGGAGTGATCGATGATCGGTCGCAGCTGCCTCAACAAATGGTAAAAACCCTACAGTCTACCGACGAAACGCTGGTGAAGACGGCCGCCGCTATAGAAACGAGCGATATCAGCGAGGTCCCTCGTATAGCCACCGACGCTATTAACACAGTGGGAACTACGGTCAACGAAATAAACGGCACTAAGTATGACCCACCATTACCTCTTCGCGAACTCCTGGGACTCGATAAGGTTCTGCAAACGGTCTGGGGCGAACTGGTCAATAACCTCTCCAAACTCACGGTGCTGGACGAACATATCGCTCTAGAAGAAACGAAACTTGGGGAAGTCCGTGACGATAGAGAATCTACCGAGCGGATCAACAAACTCCTGCGGTCGTTGCGGGACGAAAGAGAAGCTCGCTTGAACCGTGAGGCACTTTCCGGCCAATTAAGTCGGAGCCACGAATCAATCTCGAGGGTCCTGCACGAGGACACGACACTCGGTGAGCGTCTTCGCACTCTGTTCAGAGAGAAGGGCGTCACGATAGTAACCATCATCGCAGCTTTCAGCATGATTATATCGACCCTAATTCTATCTATATCGTCTCTATTTGTAGCTGTCAATGCTGGTGCCGCACCCGCACCCGCACCAGCACCCTCACCAGCACCCGCACCAGCACCCGCGCCATCCGGCGGAGCCAAGGAGTGGGTAAAAAAACAACTAAAAGCCCTCGCCAGTTTCCTGGCTAAATTAGCAGGAAAGGTGGCTGCCGCGCTTCCTGGGTTGATAGGAGGTCTCTCTCCTTCTTGTTATCTATATTATCAAAAACGGTCGGATGGCTCGCCGAGAATGCTTGGGCTTTAATCGTGGCGATCGCCGGTCTCCTACTATTCTTCGCCAGAGAGTTCCTAAAACCAAAGCGTAAATAGTCCGATCGCCACGAGGGCAACGACGAGCGCTAATTTCTCCTCCTCGTGTGTTGTGCTTCCAATCTCGATTGGAGTTTCCGCTCCTGTTTCAACATTGTTGATGATTGGATTGGGGGAACTCGATGGTGCATCCAATTTACGAATTGGGGTTACTGGGTTCAACTTCAATCCCGATTGCGTTGAGGGAGGTGTATCCATTTTGTGTTTTGGGGGTTTTATGAAATCGGTTCCACTTACAACCTCAACACTGTTGAACCCGGGCATCTTGGGTGGGAGCTTGATGATATCCGTGTTCACGTTACCGTTGTGGCCGATTTTTTGATTGGCGGTGGCGATTACGATCTGATTATTGTAACCGTCAACCCTGTCGTCTCGTAGTATCATATTGCTCGGCGCCATCTAAAGACCTATTCCAAATACATAGTCTACTGGAGTGCTGGCATTCTGCAAAACGTCTTGATAATTCTGGATCGCCTTCTCCAGGTCCACCCTAGCTGAGATGGCTAAGAATTGTTTTTGTGCATCAAACGCTGTTCCCGTGCCCAGTATAGAACTGCGAGTTTGCTTCTGTGCGCCGAGGATGGCCCAGACGTACGTGCGAATGGAGTCGTTGACGCGAATAACCCCGGCCTGCGTGAACCCTAGACCCGTATCTAACATAAATGTACCCCACACATCTGAACCTCAGCAGCCTGCTGTATGTAATCGACGTGAGCCCGTTTCGGAGGTAACATTTTACAAGACAACACGCCACAGTGCCGACCTCCAGACACTTCCGGCCCGAAAGTCATCGTCGCGGGGTCAAAATTCCCGGCGTTCCGACTGACGATGTGGTCACCGGAGTGGTCATGTTTAAAATCAGTCTGCGTCCAATTCCCGGACTGGCCCCGAATGAGAACGTCCCCGAGGCCGGTGCTGGTAGGAAATGCTTTCTGTCTCCAGTCCGCGTCTTTTGAAACGTTAAATTCGTTACACAGTCTTTCAAACGCCAAACGGTCGTATGCGTTGAAAATGGGATCCCAGGCGTCGTCTTGAGGTAGTGAAATACCTAGTTCTTTGAGAATCGCCGGGTAGGCCTTAGACCAATCACGTTCACGGTCGGGTGGAAAAACGTTGAAACGCTCGAGTTTTTCACATTAGAAGTCGAGGGTGTAAGCTCTGTGGCTTTCGGAAACTACCCCATGGAGGCACCAGATACCTCAGAATTTCGTAGAACTCCAGATGCTATAGTACCTCAGTGTCTTTGGAGTTTCGGAGATCTTCAAGCTTTTGTCGCGGAGAAGATTCCTGGTGTAGTCACTCTCGCAATCTCGAAAGCCACTGGGCTCACGACATTGACCGTTGAGAGGCGTTTAAGGATCTCACCGGGGTTGGGCTCACTGTTAGGATTTAAAATAACATACCCTTACAACGATGACGGAGTGTTTGATCCGGGCGAGCACGTCGGCACGACCCCTGTAAACTTCGCCGTCACGAAAACTCTCGGGGTGCACCTGGATCGGGTGAACACATCGTACAACACGGTAGACGGCACTCCCAGCACATTATTGAAAACCGTGCCCGCCAGCGACTGTTTCTTTGGTGAGACCCTGACCTTAGACTTCCCACACCCCGAGATGAAAGTTTTGGAATCGGGACACATCCACGAGTTGAAGATTTCTATTCGTGATGATAAAGGGCGAGAGTTGAAGAACGATTACCCGATTTCGGTCGTCCTAGAAATTTCAAATTAATTAATTTTAAGAAAATTATTTAGAATTAAACGCATGTTCGTAATTTATATATATATATATATATTATCAACATTATTGAAATGAGTATATACGGACCAGGTAGTTCTTCCGATTGGGTGACAAATTCAAAGAATTTGGAACCGACAGAAGGGGGATTCATCCCGACAGAGGGCGACTTTTTAACTACCCAAAAAACAAAAGCCTTGATCAATAGAACTATATCGGCGGCCACGGACAATATTCACAGGAGTCTACTATCACAACTTAGAGAATATGCCCTGGCTGTGAATACACAAAGTCGTGAAGAAGCGCATACGGAACTAAACAAACTAGGTGAAAAAATAAGCGATTTTCGAAAAGAGACCAGGTCGGATATTGATAAAGTCCGAGAAGACCACCAGGCGGACCTTATGGAGGGTTATGATACGTTGCGCTTAGAGGACTCTCTCATCAGAGAAGCGGCACTTACCGAACTAGACGGGAAAATAACCAAATTTCGAAAAGAGGCCAGGTCGGGTATTGAGAAAGCCAGAGAAGACCACCAGGCGGACCTTACGGAGGCTTATGATGCATTGCGCTTAGAGGACTCTCTCATCAGAGAAGCGGCACTTACTGAACTAGACAAAAAAATAACAAAATTTCGAAAAGAGACGAGATCGGGTATTGATAAAGTCCGAGAAGACCACCAGGCGAACCTTGCGGAGGCCATTGCGGAGGCTTATGATGTGTTGCGCTTAGAGGGCTCTCTCAGCAGAGAAGCGACACTTACTGAACTAGACGGAAAAATAGCCGAATTTCTGAAAGAGACCAGGTCGGGGGTTGAGGGGGTCCGAGAAGACCACAAGGAGGCCATTGTGGAGGCTTATGGGGCGTTGCGCTCAGAGGACTCTCTCAACAGAGAAGAGGCACTTACTGAACTAGACGGAAAAATAACCGAATTTCGAAAGGAGGCCCGGTTGGGGGTTGAGAGGGTCCGAACGGGTATTGAGAAAATCCGAGAAGACCACCAGGCGGACATTACGGAGGTTTATGGGGTGTTGCGCTCAGAGGACTCTCTCATCAGAGAAGCGGCGGTTGCTGAACTAGACGGAAAAATACCTGAATTTAAAAAAGAGGCCCGGTTGGGTGTTGAGGGGGTCCGAACTGGTATTGAGAAAGCCCGAGAAGACCACCAGGCAGCCCTTGCGAAGGCTTATGAGGTGTTGCGCTCAGAGGACTCTCTCATCAGAGAAGCGGCGGTTGCTGAAATAGACGGGAAAATAACCGAATTTCAAAATGAGGCCCGTGCGGGTGTTGAAAAAGCCCTAGAAGGCCACCAGGCGACCATTACGGAGGCTTATGATGCGTTGCGCTTAGAGGACTCTCTCAGCAGAGAAGCTGCACTTACCGAACTAGACGGAAAGATAACCGAAGTTTCCGATAAACTGAAACATGATCGTAGAGCCGCGACCAAAGCTCTTGAGGAGGCCTCTTATAAGATTCGTACTGAGGCCCATACCTCTATCGAGGGGCTTGCCGGATTGGTGCAAACAATGAAAACGCCAAAACGTGCCATAACAGTTTGGGCTGAGAAGCGGGGCCCATTGGTTAAGGGGCGTTATGAATATTCGTTCGGTGCCAAAGTGAGTAATAAATGTGGGGGATTCGCCATGACAGCTACAGGTACAGTTATCCGAATGGCGGTCTGCTCGGTTAATGGTAGTGGTAAACCTGTGGGCGCGGTCGCGATAAATATTGTAGTAGATGGGGAAGAACGGGGGGTTGGAGTCACTAAAATCGCTGGAGATAGTTCGACGGTGGTTTCGTTCGCCGGTTATGATCGAATTAGACTTTCCCAAGGTAGTGTTATTAACTTTGTTATGAAAGTCGGTGACCCAGAGAGTTCTTCCACTATTGTCTCATTGTTAATTGAACTTAATTTGTAAATACTAATATATTGAAAATCATGAACGAATCACCGCTTCCAATTGTCAATATCACTCCATCAACACGGTATCCAATTGTCAATACCACTCCATCAACACTGTGTACAATTAACGAAAGAAGTTCAGATTTTAGGTTGAATAATATCGTCGCTATGCAGGATATTTTAGTTAGAGAATATAGAAATAGAAAAAGACATGCTAAAAAATATAAGCGCGCGGCGAATATAGCTGAAGCATCTAGTACGGTTCTGGCAAGTTTATCTGTAATGAGTGGTTCGGGAACTGCTGCAACGCTATCTACAATTGTAACGGTTCCACTTGCAGGGGTTTTGAGTGGAATTAGCGTTTTATCTGGAATACTTTGTATGGTAATTAGAGCGTCGGGTAGAAAACTCGAGAAAAAATGTAGAAAACATGATAGAATATCCGTTCTCGACAGGTCTAAGAAAAACAGCATCGACGTTATAGTGTCCAAAGCGTTGGCCGATAAGAAAATATCAAATTTAGAGTTTGAATCCGTAGTGGAAGAAATGGGGAGATATGAAAAATTAAAAAATGATATTAGAATCAAAGCACGCACCACCATGCCCAAGCTTGAGTGTACTGATTGGGATAAATTTAGGGTAAAACTTGGAGATAAAGTCGGAGGAAATTAATATTTTTATTAAATAATTAATTTTATAATTTTCTTTAAATTAATTATAAAATTAATTATATTGGTGCAGTAAACAATTTATTAATTAATTTTAGGGAAATTATTAACAATTTAAAAAGAAAAAAAAAAAAGAAAAAAAAAAGTTTTAGGTCCCGAGGCTTGAACCCGCGCCAGCAAAACCCTTCTGGGTCCACCCCGCTAAGCTTTCGCTTAAATTTCTTCTATTATTTTATTTTTTCGGCTTATCGAGGTGTGTTACACTCACATTTCCAACACCCCATCATTGGACCGATACCGCGGACCCCACCTCATCGTTACCTCCATCTGCTATAATGTGCAGAGCGGCCAGAGTGAAGTACATGTGGCGAAACTTATCTCACTGTTGAGATATTAATACCGGCGTCCCGACACTGAACTGTGTTTATTTCTCGTATATAAACCTAACTTTGCTGGTGAAATAAAAAAAATTGTTATTTATTATTAATTAATTATTTAATTATATTAATTAATATGTTTTCTATATAATAGGGGGTGCTCAGCTTTAAATTATAAATATTTTTACAAAATTAAATAACGAACCATCCCGGAAATTCGTGAACTATATAACCCTCACTAAGTGTTTATAAACTGTGTACACACCACCTGTGTAAATCGATAGCCCGTTTACATACCATTGATAAGGGTATAAATAACCGTGTGTGTAATATATATTACAGTGTGTTTATTTTCCATCCCGGAAGACGTAATCGTGTAAACCTCTCTATAAATGGACACTTAATATACGTGTAAGGTGGGACACCTAATTTACATTTTCATAACGCGTGTAATTGGAACATTGTCGTCTGCCTGGTGTTGTGATTACAACATAAATTAATTAGTTCTGTTCAATAATATACATATCTTTATAAGCGATATCGTAGAAATGTACATTCGTAAACGAATCGTTGGGTTTTAATAATTTTATATAATACACCTTAGTTTCATATCAGATACGCATTATCCGTCTTAATGTTTGTATTTGCCTCTTGTATAGTTGACATAATTGCCGGTATAATATTGTAAATGCAACGTTTTTATCGGAGCGTAATAAATTACGCTGGTATTTCATGTATTCGATATCGCCTAGTGTTCTCATTTTATAGAATTTATATACAGGATCATAACCCCCGTAAGCTTCGTAAACTTCTTCAACACAGTCATTAAAAACTTTCAATTCCAATTGTATTGTATTATCCATTTTCTCTAATAATATTGGTAGTTGTTTTTCTGTTCAATTTCCAATTTTATAAAATTAGTTTGATAATGTTTTTTACAGTGTTTTAATGCTGTAGAAACACCGTAACTTATTAGATCTATTCTATCTTTGTAACTGACTTTCCGATTTGAATTATTACTAAACGATAATACTTGCGAGCACGTAATCCCTTGTTAGCCATTCGATGAGTAACCTGAGTGCCACCGCATGGTGGACATAGCAATGACTCGGCTTTGGTCCCTACCCCACAATGCCGACATGGGCGAGGCGAAACGGAACCTCTTTCGCATCCATGCACGGTGATGTTTGCAATATTCGTAAATACCGGTGCGATGACACATCTCGTGACTACCTGTCTTCAACCACGCAATTTAACTAGAACCATTATGTTGTATATATACTGAGTATAACATAGGGATTTTTATCTCTAATAGGGTGTATCTTCTCATGTCATAAATATATGGTCTCGCGGTAGTAGTATATAAGAGTCACAAATGATACGGGGGGTGCCGCGCGTAGCCGGCGCCTTCCAGAGGGTGATGGTATCATTGTGACTCTTATATACTACTGTTGTAATTATTTTATATTTGTACTTGATCAAAGCAATTTGCCACCATTCACCTGTCATAATGCTCCGAACGGAGCGAGTACAGTATCAATAGATAGATAGATAGATACTGCTTGTTACAAGCATGACCCGTGCTTCATTGGTGCTTCATTGGTGGAATGGCGAACAGTGCAGGTCCTGATCAGACTGTGCGGATGCGGATGCACAGGCTGATCTGGATCTACACTAGCCGTAAACCCATACGTCAGTTGTCCCATATTACCCCAACGCCATTTTTCATATAGCATCGAGCAAAAATTTAACCATACGATTGACCAATTCTATCCCCGATCATCATTTGATTTGAATATAATTATTTCATAAATGATATGAACTATATGTATAACATATATGTGAACCTCTTGTAGTACCATTTGACACAGCCAGCAATATATATGGCAGATAAACTAATACAAGACGGTGTAGCATGTTCAAAGAAAATTATGTACAACGTGCCAAAGTAAAGACCATGTTTAATACATGGGTTATTAATTTGTCATTTCCAGAATATGCAATGGTCACGTTACACTGTGTACATCATTACTGTCTGTTTCACGAAAGCTGCCCAAATTGTACGGCATATAAACAATTCAAAAACAATATTTGTTTCGATAATATTAAATTTTAGGAAAATTTAAGAATGAGCTTTCTTTTTATTTCGTGAAATTTGGTCAAATATTGTTTTTATTGTGAAAAATTGATTTCTCTATGGGAATTTAACATGGGGGAAAAAGAGGTAGAGGAGTTGTTGGAGGAGCTAAAAAACGGAAAAATTTGGAAATCGACTCCGAAACCTAGCTAGATAGCTTGGAAATGATCGAACTAAGAAAACAAAAGTTAAATTTTGAAAATCGGTCCAGAATTTCTGAAATTCAAAAATATTTCCCCATGTTAAATCCCCATAGACATCTTCACTCTGAAGATGTCTATGACGTCTACTGAAGATGTCTATGACGTCTATGCAGACTATGGGGATTTAACATGGGGAAATTGTTTTTTTTTCGCAATAAAATCAATATTTGACCAAATGTCACGAAATGAAAAGAAGGCTCATTCTTAAATTTTCCTTTAATTTAATATTATTGAAAAAAGTATTGTTTTTTAAATGTTTATATGGCCGTAAAATTTGGGCAGCTTTCGTGAAACAGACAGTAGGTCACTCACTAGTCACCTAATTTTAGAATTTCAGGTATGCCAATGTTACCGCATATATTCTGCTAGCAACATCATTATAATAGCAGCATACGTCAATAAACAAATCCTTACCTTATTGCATTCAATTCGGTATACATGACATATCATCTGTGTGGCACATTTGTCGTCAACAATCAGAGTTGTATTGACTTTGGGCTACATATAACGGACAGCACATTGTCAAGAGTTATTTTTAGACCATATTAGTTTATCAGTAAAATTCTAGGCTATCCGTATCAAACGCTACAAGGGATGAAACTGACCGATAGCTTGTCCATGCTAAGATGGCCCAGATGGCAACTAAATGCTCATTATAGTATACACTGACCAGGGTCGGATATATGCCTACCTTATACAAATATTCAATCACATTTTACGAAGTTATTATATTTGAAACAAATGATCATGGTGTTCTACAAAGTTTGTCCTTAAATAGTATAGCTACGCCCACCTGAATATATTGCATGACTATTTCTGTATTGTTTCCGTTCAAAGGTTGTAGCTGCATGCATACACTATATATAGTCATGATCAGGCCCGTATGCAGAGGGGGTGCGACGGGTGCGTACGCACTCCCCTTAACCATTTCACTCTTAACCCGCATGCCTGTATAGTGGTATTGGCAAACAGTGTAGATCCAGATGAGCCGGCTCGTAACGAGCCGTCTCATCAGGATCTGCACTTTTTGCAATTAATTTTCATAATTTTGAGAACAAAAACACCCCATGTTCATAAATGGACTGGTCTGAACATCATTTTGTGATGATTTAGATTTTTTGCAAATTAACAAATCAAAAATGTCCAAATATGCAAAGTCAAATCGTTTTATTAACGCATCACAGGTCTAATAGAAATATATGCCTGCTGCTTAAAACTTACATTTTTGACTAGTTGCGGGGAAGTAACTGTTTCGCCCGTAGCATATGCCACGGATGGTATAATAGTTTTGCAGAGTTACTTCCCGCAACTAGCAGATGACTATCTGAATATTGTCATTTTCACCAAATACTCTTCCAAATGCTTACGGCTCTACATGCCAACAACATATTTGTTATATAATTATGTTAGCGATGTCATCGTTTTATTTCCTGACATCCAGCCAAATTGTTTTTTTAATTGCGAAAACACGATTTTTTTATGGAACATAACACTGGGGTATAGCGGCGGGGGGCATAAGATGGAGCAGCTGGATGCGGCGCAGAATGAAAATGAAGATGGAAACGGTTTGGCAATTTGAAAACGCAATTCCCACCTGAACTGAAATTTAATTCCCAGAGGCGGGGTTTAGATATATAGACCGTGAATGTATTTGTTGTCTTTGTTTCTTGATGAATACATGATATGAGGCAAATATGAACATTCACACGATTCCTGAAATTTAAAACCATTTTACAAGTTCTTTTTGGATAACTCTTGGTCGGTAGTTTATTTTATTCGATCATGGACCATACATACAATATGGTCGCTGATTCGATTAAGCACATATCATATACACATTAGTATTGGATGATGGAGGATAATTTTGTGTGTATAATACATATTTCCTCTTCCTATAATGGATAACTCTTGTGTGTCTTTTTTAATTAATATTTTTATTACAGCAAGATCCGGTGAAAACTATTACATAGTTCATTCATCAATGTGCATGATCACGTGGTTACAACAACAACAACATCGCCCACTCCAAAGTAAGTATTATTTGACATTTTCCTTAATATGCAACGGATTTTTATGAAATATGGCACAGTAAACGCATCTTCATGAGCTGTATTTGGTGGTCCAGGGAGTTCGGCACAGACTTATGTCGTTTTTGCGAAGAATCGATTTCCGTCCCACGGAAATCGAATCTTCGCAAAGACGACAGATGCTTGGGCGAAAATACAGAGACCACCAAATGCAGCTTAACAAGACGCGTTTAATGCGCCATATTTCATAAAAATCCGTTACGTAATAAGTTGTTAGTACCACGTGATCATACACCTTGTTCATATTACATAGGGACTTATTTCATATGAATGGTACAATTACCAGATTATAATCTACAGTGTTGGTTTAAAATTAGAGAAAACTCGTTTGCCGTTCGGGTAGGGATACGTGGAACCGGCTTCCGGACCAAGTTCTGAACGCTGAATCAGTAAACATTTTCAAATCACAACTCAATGATACAGTCTGGAACCGAAACAAGTTTGAACCATCCTGTACACATGGTGGTTAATACATATACATACAGTGCGCAGTCATAAATACGTAATTATATCAGTAATTGTATGAGGGGTCTAATAAGTTATAAACTTGTAACGACCTGACGATCAAAGAGGTACCAAAGGTTTAGTTGAGCAAATATATGATTAGAACATGTTTTGCCAGTGTAGTAGTCCATGATCATCACAACAATGTATCAACATCAACACTTTCAAATATAATTGTCTGAATGACTACCAATGCAGGCCCTGATCAGAGTGCGCGAATGCGCAGGCTGATCTGGTACTACGCTGATCGAACACGCCATCAAGTTCATTGTCTGAATGCCATTCCATTTTAATCGAAAGAACTTTATTTCAGCTGCCGGCCTTTTACATACCTTGCAACATTTCTCCACACTGTAACCGATGTACTGTAAATATGTAAGACTCGGATTGGGGAATAGTCCCAGAACGAGGGCTAATCCCAGAAAGGGGGTCAATTTCCCCTAGAAAGAGGGCCAGTTCCGCACGTTTTGTTTTGTTTTCAAGCTTGAATGACGTCAAAGTTAACGACGTAACACCATGATCTGGCCGCATGCGTCCACATAAACAAATCGTGGCCAAAGGTATATTACCAACCGTGAAATGTGTATTAAGTGAATTAAACGTATGACTTTCCTGTTTCCATGACGGTCGTATATTGCAAAGACCAATGCGTGCAATTTTACGGTCCCCGTTCTGGGAATGGCCCCCGTTCTGGGACTGACCCACGATCTGGATCTTACATAAAAACTACTACAGTCCCAAACATTATATTCGTCACGCCTTTAATTCCTACACTATCATGAATATGTGAGAAAATAAGGTTTTGCTGTGACCCGTCACATTACTGTTAATTGATAACGTTATAAGTGAACTCCCTTGATCATTACTGTGTATGTTGGCGCATTTTCTTGTGTGACATTTTCGACGTCAAATTACGTGACGTCATGACATTTACACACGTCACTATGGCGAGTACACATGGTGTATTGGATGCCTCTTGCAGATAAAATGTGTCGTCGTTTTAAAAGAAATGTGACCCCGGGGTGATACATCTTAGACGGAGAAAGATGACAGAAAAATGAAGCGGAAAATAAGACAATTAGACGAATTCACTACTGGGTATGTTTTGTATCTATCGCAAACAACATAAAGCAAAATGATGACAAATACTATCAACAAATCCCAGAATGGTACCACACAATGCTCAGCTGATATGAACCTACATATCAATTCCACAGCTTCTAGAGCAGGGAGTGCAATTTCATTTTCAAGTAAAGTATCGGTTAACATATTCCTCAGCAAGGAAAATGACCACCTTCCGGATTTACAGGTTCACAGTATTCAAAATCCCAGATATTTTGCAAGTGAAGAGAGACGCAAGAGTGTTATGTATGAACGGCGTATGAGTAGACTACCACGAAAAAACCGGCGAAAAGAGGAATGTGAAGAAAATGAAGATATGGCAGACCACGAAGTTCAGTATAGAAAATTGCAGAAAATGTTTATAGCTGCAGAAGATGCTGGTCTAACTGGTCTCAGCATTGATGCATTTAAACGCGCACTTCGGCAAACGGTAGGCCAAGGATGGACTGAGGATGAAATTGAGTTATTGTTTATGAAAGTAGATGCAAATTGTGACCATTTTGTTGACTGGGAGGAATTTGTCACATATAGCCTTCTGGAATACAAAGAAAAAACGTTAATGATGGAGATGCTGAGGGAAAAACCATTCCCGAACGAAATGAGAGAAATTGATAGTCGACATAGAGACACTATCATCAACATATTATTCTATCCAAATGTGCGGAAAACTGGATCAAAAGAATGTATAATCGATAACAAATCAGGTAAATATATAACACTGAGCAAGGAAGGAATCATAGGTATTTGGACTATTAAGATGAGGAATTTGAAATATTTCAACGCAAACCATTACCAAGATCGAAACACACAGCCTTGGTTTACAGACATGGTCATTATGTACGACGTTAACATGTTGGCTATCTCTTCGACAGATAGAGACATCACCATATTTGATTTGTCAGGAAAGAACTTTTTCATGCGATATTACCTTACGGGGATTGACAATTGTATAACCGCTATGACTTACTGGGTGAACCCGAAAGATCTAAATAAAGCCATCCTAGTGTGGGGCGACACATCAGGAAGCATATTCGCAATTATATTTGAAACATCACTACGCGGAGGTCCGTTTGGTGTCGTTAGTGGAAAGAAAAATGCTTGTAAAAGAATTAGCTTTACCGAGATAATGAAAGGATTTGTGCTCGGAGTGAAAGCATCAAGATTTCTTAATGTCCATGAAGACTGGGTCAACAAAGTTCAGTATCTGCCTGACATTAGATGTTTTTTGTCATCTTGTCAGTCACCACAAACATCATTATTATTTGGAGACATTCAAGGAAAGAAATCAAACGTATATTTCACAGTTAACAAAGGCGTGCTGAGCTTCGACTACTCAAGTTCACTCAACATCATTGTTACTGGTGGAATGGATTACATGCTGCGTGTGTGGAACCCGTATGTGAACACTAAAGCGATCGTTATTTTGAAAGGGCACACGAAGCCTATCAACCACGTCATCATCAACGACAACATGAACCAAGTGATCAGCATTGACAAGGGAAGATCACTCCGTGTATACGACCTCAGAGACCAGACCTGCTTGCAACAAATTAGTGGTAGAATGATTAAGTTTGATCCATTTCCCATATCTTCGACATGCTTCAATGCAGCCATGCGGACAATTATATTGGCTGCCAATCAACTGGTGATGCTTGAAAAACGAGAGGAAGAAGAGCGATTCTCTGACATACTGTCGCACAACAAACCGATCGTGGGTGCAATCTACAGCAAGATATTCAATACCGTGGTGAGTGCATGTAAAGAGTCTGTTGTCAGTATCTGGGATATAAACACTGGCGATAAAGTGATGCAATTCGTAAACGCACATTCCCAGAGAGAGAGGGGCGTTGAAATTCCAGTAGAAATCACAGCTCTGTGTTTTGATTATAACGGGAGAAGACTGGTCACAGGCGCTAGAAATGGAACTGTGAATGTATGGAACTTTAACAACGGATCCTGCATGCAGAAATTTGCCCTACCGGATGGATCTGATGTTTCTGGAATAACGTGTACCATGCATCAAATATATGTCACCGGTTGGGGAAAGACGGTGTATGTCTATGTGGACGGCGGAGGGGAAGAACATAGGAAGGCGTGGAAAATACACCATAAAGAAGATATACTGTGTATCGCGTATCAAGGTCCCAACATCATAGCCACGGGGTCATATGATGGCGATGTTTTCATTTGGTCGCGAGAAACAGGACAGGTGTTTTGCCGCCTAAATGCATTTCTCGGTGTGAAACCTATCGGCGAGAAAGCTTGCCAAGAACCACAAAGGGGAAGCAATTACACAGATTCACGCTCTCGTTTAGTAGCTTGCAGTGACCAAACAATGGCCAATGAAGATGAGGAACAAACAGGAACTGCACAAGAAAAACGCAAATACAGATACCCCGTTACCCTTGGCCTTGGACTATTGTCAAAAGTCCGTGACAGCTTCTCTGGCGATGGCATAAGCGAAGAGGCATGTGAAGAAGAAGAAACATGTTCCCACCCGTTACTGAAGGCGCTGGATACCAGTTCAACCGGCATTGAGGACATGGAAGAATACACCCGCAAAGACTATGACAATGTATGCAAAAGCTATGAATCTGCTGTAGAGAAGATCATATTTCTGGAGGCAAGGGAAACGATAAATAAAGACACTGCGACCATTGTAACGAGTGGAGCGGAGGGCTGGATTCGGATGTGGTCAATACACCACGAAGGTGGATTACTTGGACAGTTTAACGCATCACACCGGCTTGGTGAAAGTGTTCTGGCTATCACTAGCGATACAAAGAACAACTATCTGATAACCGGTGATACACAAGGTTATGTGAAAGTATGGAATATAAGAGAATACTGCAATCGCAAAAAGCTATCACTCGGTGACAGAAAGGCATACCTCGAACAGCTCCGAAAGAAATTCACATTTTTCCGAGTTGAAACATACGAAGACTCCAAGTACAGAGACAATATACCAAACTACTTGCAGCAGACTTTCCTCCGTCGTCCACCACCATCTTCTAGCGACCCAAAGAAAACTTTGAAGTATCCGCTTCTTGTTAATTCTTTCCGAGCACATACTCTGAGTATTCATAGTGTAGACTATGTCACCAACCGCAAGATTCTCATCACTGCCAGTGCGGACTGTTCTGTACGTATGTGGACAATCAATGGGCAGTACGTTGGCACGTTTGGTGGTGAACAATGGAAACCATTACCCCCAGTTGTCACAGTAGATTACTTCATTTCTCAGATACCGACGGATATACGACGGACAGGCTCGGCCAGAACGTTAAAAGTAATGAACGCTGGAAAGACACCATTGTGGCATAGTGCATTCAAACTTATTCGACAGCGAGGTTTAGCAAGAGTAAAGAAACAGATGGGACATCTTCAGCCAATGGATGAAATTGTTAACCGGGCAACAGATGAGAAACTGGAGACCAGCAACATATTGGGCAAGTCATACAAGAGAAAGGTCAGACATAAATTACCACCGATGCTTCCAAAGCTCATCGAGACACGTGGATCTGTAAGTGTTCTATTTCGCATATGTAGCTGTGATTGGAGAAATGTTACTTATTGGATTTGTGACGAGTGTAGCTCCTGACAACTAAACATTCGTGTAGCTTGATAATGATCTATACTGTTTGTTAAAAATATGTTAGGCGTTTCATTTATGGACTGGCGAACAGTGCATATACTGATCAGACTGTGCGGATAACCAGGCTGATCATGATTTACACGGGTCGCAAAAAACATAAGCCCCATTTCTCCAGTCACAGCCACATATGATGTGCATGCACACTAGAACCTGCTAAACCGTTCACACGGCAAGCCTAAGTGCGTTTAATTTAGATGTGTTTCCTGTCATTTATCTATGATTATAATGCCTGTGCGTGGTTAAAAGACACACACATACACTTAGGCCGTGCCATTGTTTTTCTCTGTTAAGCGTCCACCAGGATGGCCAAGACCTACTTACATATCCGGTAAAAACAAACGAATGTAAATTTATGTTAAAAACGTCCCCAACCCTTTGCAATGTGCAAAGGGTTGATGAGGTTTTTAACATAAATTTAAATTGCCGCTAAATAATAAAAAAACATTCTATTCATGAACGGATTTAAAACTTAGACAAGTCCCAAATCAATTTTCATATTACTTCACCAGTAAATAGTGTAAAATAGCAAATACATTAGTTATTTATAGAACCAAGCTCAAAACCTATCCGCACGCGGACGCTTAACAGAGGCAGAACTTTGTATGGCCTTATTGCAGTGAATTGTAATATGCCTGAATTACAAATCTCTAAACCTGACTCCATGTGGCTTCTCAGGGTATCCGGTTTAGAGAGATTCTACTGTACACCTGTAGTTCTGTATGAGCAGAAAAATATTTACCAACGTATCAAATGTACACTATACTATAGACAGTAACTTTATACTTTGTATAATTAATTATAACACAGTGCACAATGGTCACCCACTCTTGCGGTTTCACAAAATATCAAACACGTGTTTATATTTTCCGTGAATTGGGCGCACAAATGACAAATTAAGCGAAATGTTAAAAATGCGGTAACGACAACATTTGTGGATTTGACTAGAGAAATGGGGCTTATGGGATTTCTGACCGGAGCTACCCCTGACACGCGTGGAGCCTAATAGCGATCTGTACTGCTGGCTAGGAACATTACTGTAGCCGATTTCATCAAAATTGCAAAGTATATACTATCTAGCAAAGTATACTTTGAGGGAGAAATTTTCAATTTAGGGATAAGTTTATTAATTATTATTATACTGAATTTATTATATTATCACAGCCATTTTGGCTGTGATAATGTAATAAATTCAGTATAATAATTCTGCATACGTTTACTCATCAAATATATGCAGTGGTTAGTTCTATATGAAATAATGCATTTTGGGAAAAGTAAATGATTTCTCCCTTAAAGTATACTTTGCCAGATAAGCATACTTTGCAATGTTGGTGAAATCAGCTACTGGTGTTTCATTGATGGAATGGCGAACAGTGGAGGTCCTGACAGACCGTGCGGATGCACCAGTTGATCTGAATCTACACTGGTCGCAAAAAGCCCTAGGCCCATTTTATTCAGTCACAGCCACATTTAAGCAAAGCAGTACTGTTATTCACAGGAATAAACACAACTATGGCTGTGACTGGAGAAGTGGTGTTGGTAGACACTGATCAGCAAATCCTGAGATTCGGAAAAGACATGACATGGTTGGGGGTGAGATTGGGGTGAGGTGACGTTCCATTGGTCGAACAGTCTCTTTTGACATCAAGTGTATCTGGCTCGGCTCGGACACTAGCCTGTGCCCGGTTGCTAAAAGTATCTGCCAGCTGAAGGTGTTGTTAAATCATTACCACACGATTTAACAACTTATTCAACTAACAGAGCATTTGAGCAACCGGTCCCAAGTATTCCCTATATTCTTCTGGTTTTAAGGTGGCCGTATATCACACACTTCCGTTCGTGGACCTGTCCCCCGTTGAGGGCCTCAACAAAACCATGCGGGAGATCCAGGCCAGGCGCCTGGGCAGTAACGTCCTCAAAAAGATCAGAGGAGTGTACAGCAAAAAAACGAAATCCGAAGTACCCCAGATAATGAAACTATACAGTAAAGTTTTGAACAAACCGTCGCCAAATTTACGACGAACGCGTGGAGCCGGCGGCCGCATGAAGAAGCTGGTCAATACATTCCAATCTAAATCGCAGGTGACGAAGAAGAAGAGCAATGCAGGTTAGAAAACAGTTTTAAATAATTTTACTGTATGTGGCTGTGACTGAAGAAACAGGGCTGATGAGTTTTGCGACCAGTGTGGATCCTAATCAGCATGTGCATCTGTAGCCTATTTCACCAACATTGCAAAGTATACTTTTCTAGCAAAGTGTACTTTGAGGGAGAACTTTTAAAATTTTAGGATAAAGTTATTGATTTTTAATATACTGAATTTATTACATTATCACAGCCATTTTGACTGTGATAATGTAATAAATTCAGTATAATATTTATGCATGTTTTTAATCATCAAATATATGCAGTCGTTAGTTCTATATGAAATAATGCATTTTAGGAAAATAAATGATTACTCCCTCAAAGTATACTTTTCTAGAAAAGTATACTTTGCAATGTTGGTGAAATCGGCTACTGATCATGATCTTTACTGTTCGCCAATCGTTGACTTAAGTATCCGCTATGCCCATAACACGCCGACTAAATCGTTATCAGGCTGTATGAGTGTGTATTTGACCAGCAGTTACACTGGTCAGAAATCCTATAAGCCCGATTTCTCCAGTCACAGTCACATATAATTTAACCCCCATATATATATCAAGGTGTATGGTCACGTCGTACTAACAACAACAACACATACTGAAACTTCCAGAATCCATCCGATTGAAAGTACGTATTCTTTTATATTGTCATTATTACGTAACGGATTTTGATGAAATATGGCGCATCAAACGCGTCTTGTTAAGCTGCATTTGGTGGTCTCCGACACGGAAATCGATTCTTTGCAAAAAGGACATAAGACTGTGCCAAACACTCTGGACCACCAAATACATCTCATGAAGACGCGTTTGCTGCGCCATATTTCATCAACATCCGTTGCATATTAAGAACAATATCAAATAATACTTACTTTGGAGTGGGCGACGTTGTTGTTGTTGTAACTACGTGATCATGCACCTTGTATATTATTATCTGCTATTTTAAATTATTGTATGGATGTTGAGAACCTAATATTACATACGTTGCAGTCCGCCTGTATTGGATCTAAGCTAAACAAAACACTTTTACTTATTCATAAGAAAATAAAAAATCTAATCTCCTCTGACCATTTGAGAATTATGAACTTTTCGCCAGCTCCAACACGGTTACACCACGTAACTATGTTGGAATACTTTTATTTTTAAATATCATACAAGTATGCATGGAATCGGAGTCAAAATATGTTTCCCAAGCACACCTGTACAACAGTTGATCAGGTTCTGCAAGAAAATTGTGACTGTGGCCTCAGCCGAATTATTTTCACCGAATTATTTTGACCTAAAAAGAGTCGATTTATCATGAACACTTTTTTTTTAACTGTGATATTTCCTTTGAATGACATCGAAAGTTGAGTAATTCCGTTTTTTGCTCAGACTATTTCATCAACATTCGACATCATTTCTGGGAAATATTGAACATTTTGTAAATAATTTTAATGATATATTGCACATCTTCTTAGTAGGTAGAAAATGACATGACTTGTATCATTTAATGCATTACTCGTACTACCTTCATTACTCCGGCGTACTACCTTCATTACTCCGGCGTACTACTTCATTACTACGGCGTATTACTCCGGCGTACTACCTTCATTACTCCGGCGTACTACCTTCATTACTCCGGCGTACTACCGTCATTACTTCGGCGTACTACCTTCCTTACTCCGGCGTACTACCTTCATTATTCATGCGTCGTACTACCTTCATTACTTCGGCGTAATACCTTCATTACTTCGGTGTACTACCTTCATTACTCCGGCGTACTACCTTCATTATTCCTGCGTACTACATGGATTGCTCCAGCGTACTACCGTTCATTACTCCGGTGTACTACCTTCATTACTCCGTCGTACTACCTTCATTTCTTCGGCGCACTACCTCCATTATTCCGGCGTACTACCTTCATTACTTCGGAGTATTACTCCAGCGTACTACCTTCATTACCTCGGCGTATTACCTTCATTACTCATGGGTACTACCTTCATTATTTCGGCGTACTACCTTCATTATTCCTGGGTACTACTTCATTACTCTGGCGTACGACCTTCATTACTCCTGCGTACTACATTCATTACTCCGTCGTACTACCTTCATTACTTCGGCGTACTACCTCCATTATTCCGGCGTACTACCTTCATTACTTCGGGGTATTACTCCGGCGTACTACCTTCATTACCTCGGCGTACTACCTTCATTACTCTGGCGTACTACCTTCATTATTTCGGCGTACTACCTTCATTACTCTGGCGTACCACCTTCATTACTTCGGCGTACTACCTTCAATACTCCTGCGTACTACCTTCATTACTCCGGCGTACTACCTTCATACTCCGGCGTACTATCTTCATTCATTCGGCGTACTACCTTCATTATTACGGCGTACTACCTTCATTATTCCCGCGTACTACCTTCATTACTCCGCGTACTACCGTCATCACTCCGACGTACTACCTGCATTACTTCGGCGTACTACATGCATTATTCCGGCGTACTACCTTCATTACTTCGGCGTACTACCTTCATTACTTCGGCGTACTACCTTCATTACTTCGGCGTACTACCTTCATTACTTCGTCGCTCTACCTTCATACTTCGGCATACTACCTCATTACTCCGGCGTACTACCTTCATTATTCCAGCGTACTACCTTCATTACTCCGGCGTTCTACCTTCATTACTCCGGCGTACTACCATCATTACCTCGGCGTAATACCTCCATTATTCCGGTGTACTACATTCATTACTTCGGCGTATTACTCCGGCGTACTACCTTCATTACTCCGGCGTACTACCTTCATTACTTCGGCGTACTACCATCATTACTTCGGCGTACTACCTTCATTACTTCGGCGTACTACCTTCATTACTTCGGCGCTCTACCTTCATTACTTTGGCATACTACCTCATTACTCCGGCGTACTACCTTCATTATTCCAGCGTACTACCTTCATTACTCCGGCGTTCTACCTTCATTACTCCGGCGTACTACCATCATTACCTCGGCGTACTACCTCCATTATTCCGGTGTACTACATTCATTACTTCGGCGTATTACTCCGGCGTACTACCTTCATTACTCCGGCGTACTACCTTCATTACTTCGGCGTACTACCTTCATTACTTCGGCGTACTACCTTCATTATTCCTGCGTACTACCTTCATTACTTCGGCGCACTACCTTCATTACTTCGGCGTACTACCTTCATTACTTCGGTGTACTACCTTCATTACTTCGGCATACTACCTTCATTACTTCGGTGTACTACCTCATAACTCCGGCGTACTACCTTCATTACTCCGGCGTACTACCTTCATTACTTCGGCGTATTACCCCAGCGTACTACCATCAATGCTCCGGCGTACTAACTTCATTACTTCGACGTACTACTTTCATTACTTCGGCATACTACCTTCATTATTCCAGCGCACTACCTTCATTAATCCAGCGTACTACATTCATTATTACGGCGTACTACCTTCATTATTCCGGCGTACTATCATCATTACTCCGGCGTACTACCTTCATTACTTCGGCGTACTATCATCATTCGTCCGGCGTACTACATTCATTACTTCGGCGTATTACCCCAGCGTACTACCTTCATTGCTCCGGCGTACTACCTTCATTACTTCGACGTACTACTTTCATTACTTCGGCGTACTACCTTCATTACTCCGGCGCACTACCTTCATTAATCCAGCGTACTACATTCATTATTACGGCATACTACCTTCATTATTCCGGCGTACTATCATCATTACACCGGCGTACTACCTTCATTACTTCGGCGTACTATCATCATTACTTCGGCGTACTACCTTCATTACTCCTGCGTACTACATTGATTAGTCTGGCGTACTACCTTCATTACTCCGCGTACTACCATCATCACTCCGACGTACTACCTTCATTACTTCGGCGTACTACCTTCATTATTCCGGCGTACTACCTTCATTACTTCGGCGTACTACCTTCATTACTTCGGTGCTCTACCTGCATTACTTCGGCATACTACCTCATTACTCCGGCGTACTACCTTCATTATTCCGGCGTACTACCTTCATTACTTCGGCGTACTACCTTCATTACTCCGGCGTATTACCATCATTAGCTCGGCGTACTACCTCCATTATTCCGGCGTACTACATTCATTACTTCGGCGTATTACTCCAGAGTACTACCTTCATTACTCCGGCGTACTACCTTCATTACTCCGGTGTACTACCATCATTAGCTCGGCGTATTACCTCCATTATTCCGGCGTACTACATTCATTACTTCGGCGTATTACTCCAGAGTACTACATTCATTACTCCGGCGTACTACCTTCATTAGTTCGGCGTACTACCTTCATTACTTCGGCGTATTACCTTCATTATTCCTGCGTACTACCTTCATTACTTCGGCCCACTACCTTCATTACTTTGGCGTACTACCTTCATTACTTCGGTGTACTACCTTCTTTACTTCGGCATACTACCGTCATTACTTCGGTGTACTACCGTCATTACTTCGGCGTACTACGTCATAACTCCGGCGTACTACCTTCATTACTTCGGTGTACTACCTTCATTACTTCGGCATACTACCTTCATTACTTCGGTGTACTACCGTCATTACTTCGGCGTACTACCTCATTACTCCGGCGTACTACCTTCGTTACTCCGGCGTACTACCTTCATTACTTTGGCGTATTACCCCAGCGTACTACCTTCATTGCTCCGGCGTACTGCCTTCATTACTTCGACGTACTACTTTCATTACTTCGGCGTACTACCTTCATTACTCCGGCGCACTACCTTCATTATTCCGGCGTATTAGATTCATTATTACGGCGTACTACCTTCATTATTCCGGCGTACTATAATCATTACTCCGGCGTGCTATCTTCATTACTTCGGCGTACTACCTTCATTACTCCTGCGTACTACCTTGATTAGTCTGGCGTACTACCTTCATACTCCGGCGTACAACCTTCATTACTCCGGCGTACTACCTTCATCACTTCGGCGTACTACCTTCATTACTCCGGCGCACTACCTTCATTATTCCGGCGTACTACATTCATTATTACGGCGTACTACCTTCATTATTCCGGCGTACTATCATCATTACTCCGGCGTGCTACCTTCATTACTTCGGCGTACTACCTTCATTACTCCGGCGTACTACCTTCATTACTCCGGCGCACTACCTTCATTATTCCGGCGTACTACATTCATTATTACGGCGTACTACCTTCATTATTCCGGCGTACTATTATCATTGCTCCGGCGTACTACCGTACTACATTGATTAGTCTGGCGTACTACCTTCATTACTCCGGCGTACTACCTTCATTACTTCGACGTACTACTTTCATTACTTTGGCGTACTACCTTCATTACTCCGGCGCACTACCTTCATTATTCCGGCGTACTACCTTCATTATTCCGGCGTACTATCATCATTACTCCGGCGTACTACCTTCATTACTTCGGCGTACTACCTTCATTACTCCAGCGTACTACATTGATTAGTCTGGCGTACTACCTTCATTACTCCGCGTACTACCGTCATCACTCCGACGTAATTACTTCGGCGTACTACCTTCATTATTCCGGCGTACTACCTTCATTACTTCGGCGTACTACCTTCATTACTTCGGCGTACTACCTTCATTATTTCGGTGCTCTACCTTCATTACTTCGGCATACTACCTCATTACTCCGGCGTACTACCTTCATTATTCCGGCGTACTACCTTCATTACTTCGGCGTACTACCTTCATTACTTCGGCGTACTACCTTCATTACTTCGGCGTACTACCTTCATTACTTCGGCGTACTACCTTCATTATTCCTGCGTACTACCTTCATTACTTCGGCGCACTACCTTCATTACTTCGGCGTACTACCTTCATTACTTCGGTGTACTACCTTCATTACTTCGGTGTACTACCGTCATTACTTCGGCGTACTACCTCATAATTCCGGCGTACTACCTTCATTACTCCGGCGTACTACCTTCATTACTTCGGCGTATTACCCCAGCGTACTACCTTCAATGCTCCGGCGTACTACCTTCAATACTTCGACGTACTACTTTCATTTCTTCGGCGTACTACCTTCATTACTCCGGCGCACTACCTTCATTAATCCAGCGTACTACATTCATTATTACGGCGTACTACCTTCATTATTCCGGCGTACTATCATCATTACTCCGGCGTACTACCTTCATTACTTCGGCGTACTATCATCATTCCTCCGGCGTACTACCTTCATTACTTCGGCGTATTACCCCAGCGTACTACCTTCATTGCTCCGGCGTACTACCTTCATTACTTCGACGTACTACTTTCATTACTTCGGCGTACTACCTTCATTACTCCGGCGCACTACCTTCATTATTCCAGCGTACTACATTCATTATTACGGCGTACTACCTTCATTATTCCGGCGTACTATCATCATTACTCCGGCGTACTACCTTCACTACTTCGGCGTACTATCATCATTACTTCGGCCTACTACCTTCATTACTCCTGCATACTACATTGATTAGTCTGGCGTACTACCTTCATTACTCCGCGTACTACCATCATCACTCCGACGTACTACCTTCATTACTTCGGCGTACTACCTTCATTATTCCGGCGTACTACCTTCATTACTTCGGCGTACTACCTTCATTACTTCGGTGCTCTACCTTCATTAATTCGGCATACTACATCATTACTCCGGCGTACTACCTTCATTATTCCGGCGTACTACCTTCATTACTCCGGCGTACTACCTTCATTACTCCGGCGTATTACCATCATTAGCTCGGCGTACTACCTCCATTATTCCGGCGTACTACATTCATTACTTCGGCGTATTACTCCAGAGTACTACCTTCATTACTCCGGCGTACTACCTTCATTACTCCGGCGTACTACCATCATTAGCTCGGCGTACTACCTCCATTTTTCCGGCGTACTACATTCATTACTTCGGCGTATTACTCCAGAGTACTACCTTCATTACTCCGGCGTACTACCTTCATTAGTTCGGCGTACTACCTTCATTACTTCGGCGTACTACCTTCATTATTCCTGCGTACTACCTTCATTACTTCGGCGCACTACCTTCATTACTTTGGCGTACTACCTTCATTACTTCGGTGTACTACCTTCTTTACTTCGGCATACTACCGTCATTACTTCGGTGTACTACCGTCATTACTTCGGCGTACTACGTCATAACTCCGGCGTACTACCTTCATTACTTCGGTGTACTACCTTCATTACTTCGGCATACTACCTTCATTACTTCGGTGTACTACCGTCATTACTTCGGCGTACTACCTCATTACTCCGGCGTACTACCTTCGTTACTCCGGCGTACTACCTTCATTACTTCGGCGTATTACCCCAGCGTACTACCTTCATTGCTCCGGCGTACTGCCTTCATTACTTCGACGTACTACTTTCATTACTTCGGCGTACTACCTTCATTACTCCGGCGCACTACCTTCATTATTCCGGCGTATTAGATTCATTATTACGGCGTACTACCTTCATTATTCCGGCGTACTATCATCATTACTCCGGCGTACTACCTTCATTACTCCTGCGTACTACCTTGATTAGTCTGGCGTACTACCTTCATACTCCGGCGTACTACCTTCATTACTCCGGCGTACTACCATCATTACTTCGGCGTACTACCTTCATTACTCCGGCGCACTACCTTCATTATTCCGGCATATTACATTAATTATTACGGCGTACTACTCATTCCGGCTACATTCACATTACGGCGTCTACTCATACTTCGGCTCACCTCATTACTCTACTACCTTGGATTAGTCTGCGTACTACCTTCTACGCGTACTTACTTCATTACTTCGGCGTACTACCTTCATTATTCGAGACACTCCATTACGCGTACTCCCATTACTCCGCCACTACCTTCTTATTCCGCGACTACATCATTAGGCGTACTACCTTCATACTCCGGCGTACTACCTTCATTACTCCGGCGTACTACCTTCATTAATTCGACGTACTACTTTCATTACTTCGGCGTACTACCTTCATTACTCCGGCGCACTACCTTCATTATTCCGGCGTACTACATTCATTATTACGGCGTACCGGCGTACTACATTCATTATTACGGCGTACTACCTTCATTATTCCGGCGTACTATCATCATTACTCCGGCGTACTACCTTCATTACTTCGGCGTACTACCTTCATTACTCCGGCGTACTACATTGATTAGTCTGGTGTACTACCTTCATTACTCCGGCGTACTACCTTCATTACTTCGACGTACTACTTTCATTACTTCGGCGTACTACCTTCATTACTCCGGCGAACTACCTTCATTATTCCGGCGTACTACATTCATTATTACGACGTACTACCTTCATTATTCCGGCGTACTATCATCATTACTCCGGCGTACTACCTTCATTACTTCGGCGTACTACCTTCATTACTCCTGCGTACTACATTGATTAGTCTGGCGTACTACCTTCATTTCTCCGCGTACTACCGTCATCACTCCGACGTAATTACTTCGGCGTACTACCTTCATTATTCCGGCGTACTACCTTCATTACTTCGGCGTACTACCTTCGTTACTTCGGCGTACTACCTTCATTACTTCGGTGCTCTACCTTCATTACTTCGGCATACTACCTCATTACTCCGGCGTACTACCTTCATTATTCCGGCGTACTACCTTTATTACTTCGGCGTACTACCTTCATTACTCCGGCGTACTACCATCATTAGCTCGGCGTACTACCTCCATTATTCCGGCGTACTACATTCATTACTTCGGCGTATTATTCCAGAGTACTACCTTCATTACTCCGGCGTACTACCTTCATTACTTCGGCGTACTACCTTCATTACTTCAGCGTACTACTTTCATTATTCTTGCTTACTACCTTCATTACTTCGGCGCACTACCTTCATTACTTCGGCGTACTACCTTCATTACTTCGATGTACTACCTTCATTACTTCGACATACTACCTTCATTACTTCGGTGTACTACCGTCATTACTTCGGCGTACTACCTCATTACTCCGGCGTACTACCTTCATTACTCCGGCGTACTACCTTCATTACTTCGGTGTATTACTCCAGCGTACTATCTTCATTGCTCCGGCGTACTACCTTCATTACTTCGACGTACTACTTTCATTACTCATGCGTACTACCTTGATTAGTCTGGCGTACTACCTTCATTCTCCGGCGTACTACCGTCATCACTCCGGCGTACTACCGTCATTACTTCGGCGTACTACCTTCATTACTCCTGCGTACTACCTTGATTAGTCTGGCGTACTACCTTCATTCTCCGGCGTACTACCGTCATCACTCCGGCGTACTACCGTCATTACTTCGGCGTACTATCTTCATTATTCATATGTACTACCTTCATTACTTCGGCGTACTACCTTCATTACTTCGGCGTACTACGTTCATTACTCCGGCGTACTACCTTCATTATTCCGGCGTACTACCTTCCTTCAGCAATGTCGAATCCGAATTATTTTTACCGGACTGCTTTTTACGGAGACTCGCAGGTAACGTAGAATTATTTTTTATTAATTCGTTCCCACGTTCCCTCAATTAAACAATTCGTTCCCACAAAATAATAATTCGTTCCCGCCAATTAACAATTCGTTCACTGGAATTAACAAATCGTTCCCTCGAATTGTTTTGGCGCCCATGCAGCTGCGCGCGCAACACCTTTGCGGAACGAATTGTTATTTCGTGGAAACGAATTGTTAATTCGAGGGAACGAATTGTTATTTCGTGGGAACGAGTTCTTAGTTCGAGGGAACGCATTGTTAACGAATTGTTATTTCGTGGGAACGAATTAATAAAAAATAAGCCATGTCCCCTGCGGGGCTCCGTAGCTTTTTTGCATATTCACTGGCCTCTCATGTTGGTGTATAACACACCAAATAACTTTACTACATGTATATAACTTAACCGAACCCTTCCTACTTTCACTTGTACATGACCTGCACCGGCTCTGAACTCGTTCTGCATGAATTAAATAATAGGTTGACTTACACAACGTCGCCATCACAGGTGGAAGACTCGGACCTATGACACCAACAAAAATGTATATTAAAAAATCCCATTACCCCACTCACTTGATCTCGTACAGTACCATCTTCTATATATAGAAAGGTGGTCAAGAATATGGCTATTATAGAAAGAGCCCTTTCTTTTCCGATTCGCACAAGCACAATAAACATCGATTAAATGTATGACTTATGTCTCTGGCAATCGATAAAGGTATTAGGTATGTGAATATACTCACTTCAAATCGCTGTTTCCAGCATTTATTCAGTTATTCGCATTTTGATTACCCCATCCAAAGCGAAATTTGCGTGTACGAAATAATCTCACACAGAATTGGAGGCCGTCGGGCGTGGAATATCGGTCATAATTTAGTGTTTTCTTTAACCATTACCGGATTACATTTTGCATACTCACTCGCAACTCATGTTGGTGTATTGCTACCTTCAGCAATGTCCAGTTTATCGGGATACGAACATATGGTCAAGCAGCCGGCGGAATCGAGATACTTGATACACGACGCCGTTTCCGATTCCGACGTCGACGGCGACGAGGCGCCAATTGCGAGGAAGACGTCATCCAGTATGTCCTGGTCGCCGAACATGTCGAAGGTGGACTTCAAACTGCCGTCCATTGTCGAATAAACCGATTTTGCTGAATATGATGTCATTTTCTGTGCCAGAATTGACTTGAATTGAAAGGGGTCGGTGGAAGAAGGGTACTAACTCCACGAGCCCCTTGTTCAACTGACCCTTTCAATTAACATCAAACAGTGTGTCTTCAATCAACAATTATACAACTAATACATGTATAAACAGTGTCGCCAAGCTTAGGTAAATGTGAGAACAATTGAAGGTGTCAATGGAAAGAAGGGGCTCTCTCCACGAGAGAGGTATCCCCCGTATTCAACTGATCCCATCAATTAGCATCAACTCGTAGGGTGTTTCCAATCAACACTAATATCAACAGTGTCGCAAATTTTAGCTAAAGTTCAGAAACGAACAAATAAGAAAAAATAATGCAACTAGCTCTGAAAACAAACACATCAAAAACAATAACAACAATAATAATATAAACTATATATATATATCTTCACTGAAAGCCACTTATAGGAAAAAGCTTGTGAGCATGGTCAAAGAACATATGTTTGTCAGACTCATGTTGGCAACATTCTTCTATAAATCGTCCGTTTAGTTCGTACGAAGCCCTGCAGGGGACATGGATTTTTTGTATTAATTCGTTCCCACGGAATAACAATTCGTTCCCTCAATTTAATTGAGGGAACGAATTGTTATTTCGTGGAAACGTATTAATAAAAAGGTTTTCGCCTTTTGTTTTCGAGCTAGTTGTATTTTTTCCCCGATGATTTACATGTTTCCAGATAAGGAATTAGTAATTGAGTATTTTCACTCCATCATTTCTGAAGCAATTGGGTAATTCAAAATTGTAATTGGGTAAAACAAAATCACACTACTGTTTACACATAAACAGACAGCAATTATTGAATAGTTTGCTTCGAAATGAAAACATGTCTTGGCATTTCATTAGAAGTGTCTCCTTGGAGACGATTCTAATAGACAACTCTAATGAAATACCAAGATGTGTTTTCATGGAAAATAAGAAAAAAATGCTATATTTCGGGTCTGTTTCTGGTTTTCTGCAGAATGATAAAGGTAACACAATGTTTTCATTGCTTTTTGAGACTCGCTACTTCTAATTTAAATTGTTATTTTTTTGTGACAATTTTAAGTGGGTATTTAAGCAAATACGCAGCTTATCTGGAGCTCTGTTTCCAAATATAATTAGTTTATTTGTGGACACATATAGCCATCCTGCTATTGGTTATTCACCTGTGAATGCGAGTAGTTACTGTACTATTATACATGTGCCATCGGTTGACAAAAAAAAAGGAAATTAGGACAATAAAAATACGTGTAGTGGCAAAGGTCATCTTCATTTGTACTTGAACTATCACACAGTTTGTCAGTCACAATATCACATATGACACAGTCACACTATCACAGTCACACTATCACACTATCACAATATGTGAATATCACATATGACACAGTCACACTATCACAGTCACACTATCACACTATCACAATATCACATATGAGACATGCCGTGATTTTGTACCTTCGGACATCTGCGTAATTAAATACGTTTACAAAATTTACAATATTTTTCATCAATAGTCAAAAGTTGACAAAGGTACATGCGAAATATAATTCTGAAAATGTTGTCAACTTTTCACGCCATTTACGGAAAATATTGTAAGTTTTGTTCCCACGAAATGACAATTCGTTCCGTCAATTTAACAATTCGTTCCCACGATATAACAATTCGTTCCCTCAAATTAACAATTCGTTCCCACGATATAACAATTCGTTCACACGAATTAACAATTCGTTCCCGTGGGAACGAATTGTTAAATTGAGGGAACGAATTGTTAATTCGTGGGAACGAACTGTTAAATTGAGGGAACGAATTGTTATTTCGTGGGAACAAATTAATAAAAATAAGAATTCTGGGTCCCTGCGGGGCTCCGTAGATATTGATGTACCTTTGCCAACATTCTCATTTTACTAGATACTGTACCGTACTGTGCTACATGTATATGTAAATACACATGGGCCATATATACTACCCCATTTGAAGCTTCACTGCACTATTGTAATATTATATAATAATAGAGTACATTAGTTGGTTTGTGTTGTGTGGTTAGCCAGGTAAAAGTGACCCACTGTGCCGTTTTCTGTGTATGAACCTATTTGCAAAGGTGATTCGTGTTGTTAAAAGTATAATGGCGAACAGTGCATATCCTGATCAGACTGTGCGGAAGCACAGGCTGATCTGAATCTACACTGGTCGGAAAAACCCATAAGCCCCATTTCTCCAGTAAAGCCACATTTACGTTTACAGATTTACAGAGAGTTACATACCATGTCAACATAAGTACAACATTGAACACAACACGGTTTACCTAGTTTTATTGGAAGATAAATATTTTTGAAATCACCACCATTTTGGTCGGGTGATTCACCACGTGGGATGGGCCAATTATTTTGGTCATACGTATGATTCCTTCTCCCGTCCAAACATGGCATGTGATTCACTGTGATCAACTGTTTATTATTGTATTTGTGAACATTATTGTTACATGGTTAACTCGGATCTCTCCGATCTACGTCTACACCATTTTATGACATTTTCTGTTTCTTGGTACGGAACAAAAGGTTTCTGAAAACGCACTCAAGCATTGAACGCGTAAAGATTCTATTAGATTGGTCGAGCCTGGCCCCAGCACCTGTTCAACCAATCGAACTACAGCGAAACCTCTCAAACCCGGACACAAAGAAAACACCTGTGATGTTATTTTTGATGAGTTTCTTGGTTATTTATCTCAGGTGATAATGTCTGTTCGTGATCGCATAGAACACAACTATGGCTCAGTACGATCAAATGCCTGATTTACAGTGAAACCTCTCTAAGCCGGACACCCTGGGGACTCCCATGGAGTATAGTGTTTGGTATATTATATGGTATATTGTATGGTATATTATATGGTATATTGCATGGTATATTGTATGGTATATTGTATGGAAGCGTACTGGTGGTACCAATGTTACAATATTCTCATAATTAGGACTTACTAACTCCTAATTAGGAGATACTAATTTGTATCTCATAATTAGGAGATACTAAGTCCTAATAAGGAGATAGTAAGTACTAATTAGGAGATACTAACTCCTAATTAGGAGACAATATTTGCTAATTAGGAGTTAGTATCTCATAATTAGGAGATAAAAATATTGCATACTTTAAAAGTACATGCCCACTCAGTTACGGGGCGCCATGCAGGACAGGTTAATTATGTGTACAAAATTGAGTTTTGTAACACTAAAAATCACAAAATTCAATTCTGTGTCACAAAATTCAATTCTGTGTCACAAAATTCAATTCTGTCAATTCTGTGTCACAAAATTAAATTCTGCATACGTTTCGTATACAAAATTCATTTTTGTTATAAAGGATTCAATTTTGTAAGACAGAATTGAGTTTTGTGAAGAAAATTCAGTTTTGTAGGACAGAATTCATTTTTGTCCACAAAAATTAGTTTGCGTAGGATAGTCTATGTCATCTCTACGTTGATTGGTTGTGATCGGTCTTAGTCCATTTTACTAGATGGTGGAGTACACTTGCAGGTTTAAATATTTCAATGCGAAAATATAACCCAATATATCAATATTATACTTCTTTATGGACAGTTATTTTGGTTATATTATGATTACAAATGAGTGGTCACACCATATAAACATATATACTTTGAAGGAGAAATAAGAAAAATATTCAGAATTTTCCCTCAATTATGTAAACAGGGTCAAACATAAAGTAGCCGGGACATAGCTAGACCTTAGAGCATGCCCATATATAGAGAATACCAGGCTAGTGTATTTTGATATCAAGTTTATCAGGCAAGGCTAGGAAACGCGTAGGAATTCCGAGGCTTGCCGAGGAATTCCTACCGTTTCCGAGCCGAGCCTGATAAACTTGATATTAAAATACACTAGCCTGGTATTCTATTTATCAGGTAACGTTTTATGCTCGAAAATGACATTAGATGACGTCGTATTCTAACAGTAGATATAACCTTGTGAAACAAATGGTATTGGATCTGTGTCTACTAGTTGCGAAGTTACGTGTTCGCAACTATGTGTCTACATGCATTATTTACAGTATACACCATCTTAGTATCCATGGTATCTACACAAATACTACAAATGGTTTCCTCAAATGGCCCAATACACACATTCTGTTTATAAACACAGACAGCAGTCAGAACACAGGCCACAGCGCGTGTATTATTGATTTAACTGGGGCAGGTGTACCTTGCGATACACAATAAATGACGTCAGTACTCGCGGGAGATCTACATGTACATGAATTATGTGTACAATTATAACGCAAATGAGTTTAAATACGAATGGGTTTGTCAACGTTTGACTGTTTGGAGATAGTTGAAGCAAAATGGCAGAATGAGAAATGAATCATCGGCAGAATGAGAAATGAATCATCGACATTGAATGTGTAGATCGGCGACCGTGACCCATTTCTCCAGTGCAGTTTCTGACCAATGGTAGTCCTTCTTACATGCGTGTGCAGAATTGACAGAATTGAATTTTGTGGCACAGAATTGAATTTTGTGACAATTGAATTTTGTGACACAGAATTGAATTTTGTGGCACAAAAGTGAATTTTGTGACACAGAATTGAATTTTGTGGCACAAAAATGAATTTTGTTGACAAAATTGAGCCATGTCCCAATTGGCGCCCCGTATCAGTAGACACAAACTGTTCTTTATAGGAATTAAATAAGTGTATAATTGTGTCACTATTCCATCAGTTCTAAAAATTACGAGTGCCCGCTTTACACATTTAGTAATATTTATTTTACTGATAGCGACGCGCCGTGGTATCAGGCTATTTTCATATGCAAATGGGGTATGATATTTTTTAATTATTTATACTAATTAAATGCGTCACCTGAAAAATAATATTTTCGACAGATTTTAAAGTATGATCATGGCACATCAAACAATTAAATACAGAGAATAAATAGTATTGTCCACACGATTTCTCTGATATAAATAACATATTGTGCCTACTAAGTGGGCATGTAATTTGAATATGTATCGAATTTTATTACGAAAACTGTGCTACTGCTATTGGTGCTGTGTTCCACATTGTGGATGCTGAGCTGGTCAACGAAATTGCTAAATACACTATTGTGACTGCCGGCAGAGAAAGGTGGCATGTACGACAAATGTATACGCAGATTAGCCAGCAAATTGTTCCAGTGAAACTAACCGACAACATGATTACATGTAGATCGCTAATTCATTATGCCTTCCAGAAAACAATGAACTGGACCAATTGACCTCTTCTCTATCATGGCAATGTCACATGTTGTATTAAGCATCAATCATAAATAAAGTTCATTAACATATGTTGAGTACATTAGATAGAGTCTTGTGTTTTAAAGCTTGTCATTCGCCAACATTATCCAACCACATTCAACCAATTAACACATGTAACGTAACGCTGTTGTGATCACCATCTGGTTTCACTAAATATCGTACGACTAAAATGTTCGGAAGGGCAAATTTAGGATCGTCTGGAAATTTCAATTGATGCATTTACATTTATTGAACATAGGCTGCATATGCAGCATAATTATGCTGCATATATCATAATTTTGCACTTACGAACATTTAGTCGTACGATATTTAGCGAAACTGGCCCCAGAGTCCCAGGTTACCACCCGTGCCCAGACTATCAAACGGCGCCCCAAGGCGACCCGGCGTGGGGCCCGACCTTCTAACCAACCCCAAGGGAGTGTAGCACTGGTGAGCACGTTGTACACTAAATAGCCATCCACAACAGGCGGTCTTATATATTCTACGGATGACATGTATTGCTGTTGAATCAGAATTACCAGATTTAACTGGTCCCTGTTGGTGTGTGCTTGTATAAATAGTATAATGCACCCAGTAATATTCAACAAATTAACACATATTTGTACAGCCCGCCAAATCCACGTTCAACCAATCAACGCATACTTGTATGGCCCGCCAAATTCGTTTTCAACCAATCAACACATACTTGTATGGCCCGCCAAATTCGTTATCAACCAATCAACACATACTTGTATTAACACACGAGTTACGAGTTACCGCCAGTGCTTTCGAATATTCAGATATCACCAGGCGATATTTACGCAGTCTGATCAGGGCCTACAGTGTTCGCCATAATCTGCTGAATCATCAGCAAACGGATTAGGTCCTAACGAGGTTATGGTATCAGGATATACAGTTGTGGCAAACGTCGTAATGCCCGTTTGGTCAGCCGCCGGTCAGTACACTGATCTGCCAGCATCTACACGTGACCGATGGCAATGCCAGGATACCGTATGCACAGCAGTTGATACAGTGGAACCTGTCTAAGATGGACACCCGGTGACCCCCATGGTGTCCAGTTTGGAGAAGTTCCACTATATGAACAACAGTAACATCTCACGCTTACTGTACAACATAACGTCTACACGATATGCTCCTCCATTCAAAAGTAAGGCGATCGACAAAATGCATCCTACAATAGTGAGAGATACATGTGTAGATATCGGAATAATTACACACGGCATACAGGTGGCTGTGTACATAGATCAGGAGGTCACATAAAAGTAAGTCAGTGTTGAGTAAGCGGGATGGATATACGGTTCGACGGGAAACGGGCTCTGATTACGGGCGTGGGCAAAGGTAATAGGCGATGTGCGACAGTACACTTCTTTATTTAGTCGTAATGATGTCGTTATATCGGGTCGCCAGGCTATTTACCTAGCGCTGACACGGCCTATATAGCTGTGGTTAGTTCAGGTAGACACACTACTCATACTAGTATTCATGTGTTCGTATAAATTATTCAGTACTTGACATTCATGAGCAGTGTGTATTTTTACTTCTCCATCGCGTTAAATAAATGTGTCTCTCTATTCAAATACAATTGCTTCGTCATACCGTACCGAATTTGATCATCCAGTGTTTTGGAGGAACATATACATGCACCTCCAAACTGTACACATGTAATGTACTTTAACTATTATTATGTCTATTGTTACTGTTTTTCATCGGTCCGTCTTCTGTGATAATGCTATAGTTCACTGGGTCAACATTTAGCCGCCACCACCCGGACGACCCGTAGTGCACCAGCTCCGATAGCTAAGTAAATAGACGATGCGTCAAACGATCAATATCACTGGTGCTGCGCTCCGCGTCGGCGTAAATGTTTACGTCGAAATAGGAGCCAAATTCCTGACGAATTTCCATTCAGCTACATGCAGAAGATACTGCATAAACACATTTGTTTCGTCTAGTAACCGGCGAAAATGTTATTATATAGACGAAATATCATTTATGCTATTGCTCTAAGTGGAGCTGAGTGGCATCTCATCAGGAAATCGGTGCCGTTATATATGTTCCCGCCATGTGTATGGGGGAAACACACGTGGTATTAGATAACCAAAACTCCTTCCGCAGGGTGTGGTCTGGCTATTAGATGTCTACATGGTTTCTAGTCCTGACGCCATTTTAGGAAAGCGCTTCCCATCACCACATTGCAAACGACAAACAAATTTCTGAGAGGCGCTAGCTCTGATTGTCGAATTTTGAATTTCTCTAATTGGCATGAAATTAATCCTTTCAACCCTAAGCAACTGGAATGGATTGTGATATGCTAATTTTCCGACCAATCAAATCGTCACAAAATAATTTTCACATTAGTCCATTTATGAAAAATGGGTGTTTTCATTCTAAAAAAGTATGACAATTGCTTGCAAAATTGTAGATCCCTGATGAGACAGCTCGTTACGAGCCGGCTCATCTGTATCTGCACTGTTTGCAAAGCGGGCTTTCGGGTTCAAAGGGTTAAACGTTCACCCACGCCTCTTGCCACTCTTGGCAATGCCCGATGTGTTATTACTGCAGGTATCGGGCGGGGTATCGCCATGAAGTTGGCCCAGTGTGGGGCGGAGGTGGTGGGTATCAGTCGCACACAGGCCGACCTCGACAGTCTACAGCAGGAGGTGTGTATATTCAACGACAAGCCCTTCGGTGACACATTAACGGCCGCATATAATTACCATAGTTTGAACACTTGGAAGCCGGGGCCCGGTTGTTCAAAACATCAGTTAGCTTAACGGACTGTTACATCCTTAACTGAATGGTTAAAATCTCTGTTAAAACAGAGATTTTAACCATTCAGTTAAGGATTTTAGGTTGTTCAAAACATCAGTTAGCTTAACGGACTGTTAAATTCTTAACTGAATGGTTAAAATCTCTGTTAAAACAGAGATTTTAACAATTCAGTTAAGGATTTAACAGTCCGTTAAGCTAACGGATGTTTTGAGCAACCGGGCCCTGATTCCCTATTTTCTCTATTATGTTCGAAACTTGATGTTGTTACCACTGATATGAACCGTCTCGCCAATGGAGAAACGCGCACGCATCTGCCGGACTAAGTTATTTAGCATTGACCTTGGGAACGGGAGGAGGAGGAGCATGTGTGGGGCGGGGTATAAAACTGTGAATGGAGAGAAACATGCACATAAATTCGTCAAGCCAATCGCCCGTACAGTAAAGAAGTTATATGAACATGGACTGGCACTATTGATGATAATAACCATGTACATGTAGTTTCAAGCCAATCGGTCATACGGTAAATACGTTATAGCAGAATGGAATCTGTGACGAACGATCTGTCGGACGGACGGACACATTTTGCATGTCTATATTCCGTTTTCGCTGCGTGATGGGATACAAAGCTCCAATTAACGGTATATTATTAGAGAAATGTCATATATATACGTGTGGCCGTCGTGGGTTGTTTCATCTTGTTTGAGTACCCATATATAGTTAAAACCCCATAATTGTAATCAACCCTGTTGAATACTGTCTGCAAATGACCCAGCTGCAAGAAAAACAGCCACCGTCATATTTATCATGTGTATTTTGTCCCATGTTTATACACATTGGGACTCTTTTACCGTGTTTCACATGCGACAGGTGCCCGGAATCGTGACGCACAATTTGCACCTGTATACTGTTACCGTGTTTTACCATACGACAGGTGCACGGAATTGTGACGCACAATGTGGACCTTGCGGACTGGGACGCCACGCGGGCCGTGGTGGAGACCGTCGGCCACATCGACCTGCTCGTCAACAACGCCGGCATCACCAACTGGACGCCATTCCTCGATGTCACAAAGGACGAGCTAGAGAAGTATGAAGATATACATTTTTCAAGATTTAAGTAAACTATCGTATTTATTTCCGAATCAATCTGCAAACTATGAAGAGTTGATTTGTAGCTGTGACTGGGACTTATGGGTTGTGCGACCATTGTAGCCTGATCGGGATCTGCACTATTCCCATTCCATCAATGACACGCCTCTTCTAACACGCACTAGAGATAGCCATCAGGCAACAGGAATGTGCTATTTAATCAGGAGCTACTCTGATCACAAACCCACAAGTTCCAGTCAGAGCCACATTTTATAGTGGGACCGTACACCGCAAGTGTAGAGTGTACATCCATGGCTGTTGAAGACTGACTACCGCTGTATGCTTGCATGTTTTGTACGCGGGATACGAAAATTGTCATCTGCTGCTGTTCATAATTAGTCAAATTTCTCAATAAAACATGGTTTGACTGGAAATGATTCTAAAGTGTTGTCATGGATGAGAAAAATGGAAAATAAAAAAAAATAAGCAGACGACAAAATTAAATTAGCATTGCAAGGGGTAATATCGACATTTTGGTTTTCCTGATCTATACAGTCTCCTATTGGTATACTCATTCTATTTTAGTTGATTACTCCAGAGTCACAGGTATGTACCTAGAAACAAAATTGCTACCCCGCTACGATATATCTCCACTTAGGTAACTCTTGTTGCTAGTATTGATGGGCTCCAGATTAGCAATTATTAATTGCGTATTGTCACTCCATCATTTCTGAAGCAATTGGGTATTTCAACATTTTAATTGGGTAAAATAAAATCACACTACTGTTTGTACATCAACAGACAGCAATTCTAATGAAATACCAAGATGTGTTTTCATGGGGAAAAAAAATGCTATATTTCTGGTCTGTTTCTGGTTTTCATAGAAAATAACAAAATGTGTGGTCTATTTATTGTTTTCTGCAGCATGATAAAGGTACCACAAAATGTTTACTGCTTTTTGATACTCGCTACTTCTGATTTCAATTGGGTTTTTGGCAATTTTAATTGGGTATTTAAGCAACTTGAATACGCAGCTTATCTGGAGCTCTGGAGCATAATACTAAACTATGATGTTTTGTTTCAGTGTATTCAACATCGACTTCAAGGCCGTCTACAACGTATCGCAGGTAACCGACAAGGCCAACCAATCATGGTGAGGTAACACTGAGCTATACACCTGGCGTAGTCACACATCACGGAATGAAACATAACGGTTGTCATAAAAACTGTGAATGAAGTATACATTCGATTGGTTCAATTAAATTATGCACTTCAATTGGTGCTCTCATCTGCAATGAAATCAGTGTATAGTATACCGCTGTATAATTTCCAATACCGCTACATAGAGAATATCAGGCTAGTGTCTTTTGATATCAAGTTTATCAGGCAAGGCTAGGAAACGCGTAGGAATTCCGAGGCTTGCCGAGGAATTCCTACCGTTTCCGAGCTGAGCCTGATAAACTTGATATCAAAATACACTAGCCTGGTATTCTATTTATCAGGTAACGTTTTATGCTCGAGAATGACATTAGATGACGTCGTATTCTATGGACAGAGCGCGGACTTGTTTACGTTGCGTCATTACACTGACGTCATTCGGTAACGTCACGTGACGTCATCCGACCAATGGAACGTCAGTTTTCACTTCGTTGTAACCCGGATGTTTATATCAGGGCAATGCCTGATACAACAATATATTATCAGTCAGTACGTATTCGGTCAATGTAGGGCAGGTTACCTGATAAATTGAACATTTGTTACTGTTAATGTCTCCCAGGTAATCTTGCATGCAAAATGGCCGCCATAATATCATGCTGTCAAATATTTCAATAAATATGCGACATATTGACGCAATATAACGTAGTACTATTGCCTCAGCGTAATATAACTCCTATTGCTATGCACATACGACCGGTTCTGGTTACTTGATGCTAGTAGCTAGACACTGGTATATTGATAGCCATATTGCATTCAATAATGATGACCGTCCGTGGCATATTTTTCTAATATGTCCATAACTATACCAGTCAGTAACTAACATAGTACAGCTAGCTTCACTGACATAATTCGCATCCAGCTGTCAGTTATTACAAAGGATACTTTTAATGTCACACGTCAGAGAGAAATTGGAGTTTTACTTGGTACGTGTATATGTACTGTCTCAAGCTCAGTTTGCGCGTCACACGAAACGAAATGCCTCATGCGCTAGATGGATGCGCGTCGGACGTAAAATAAACTTGTATCATCGCAAGATTTATGCGCGTCTTGCGTGACATACAGATGTGCTTGTTTCACATCCGGTCTGGCACGTATACTGTCGTATGATAATGTTACATGCGCAAGGTGGATGCGCGGATGTTTCGTTGGCCATTAACCATTTGGTTTATTCTACCTTTATACAGATTTGGCGACGATATTTTATACTTATAATACTGTATTTGATCATAATTGCCCTCATAGTTGCGTAATTCATGTTTAGTTTAAACATATTTTATTGCTCTAAATTTACAGTATAACTTTACAGTTAATAAATACAGGTTAATTTAGAAGAGCAAACGGGTTGGGCTACAAGTTTTAGCAACATTAGTTACAGCCCGTCCCAATTGCTTATTGCATATATATAAAGTGGTATAATAGTGGTAGGTAAATAATTATGATGTTTTACATATTCTGTAGAGCAAGTATATATACAAACATATATATACACATACATACACACACATATATACACATATATATACACATATATACACATATATATATATATATATACACATATATATACACAAATATATCGATGTGCACATGAGCACATCAGTCTAGGTGTTGAAACAATATGTTTTTCATAAACAGTCATATTAATGTGCTCATGATAAATCGAAAATAAACAATAAAACAAGATAAGTGTTCAATGTTCTGCACCAAATGTCCTCACCGCACACACTCCAGAATCTGGGACCACGATTATGAGACCCCCCGAATATGCTCTCGTACCCCATACTCGAAATCAAACAGCTCTGCCGGCCATTACCGAGCGAAGCCCAATCATGACCGATAGAAAGTCCAAATGCGAGCACGGAGCACCTAACACATCGCGGAAGACCCACGAGCACGAGCCCAGGTAACCTTTTATAATAATTGTATTCATGCAGGAACGCAGTATTTATGTAAATAGTTAATTGTTATATAGACGTTACTTGCTTAATGTAGTTTTGTAAAAACGCAATACATATACGGATGCAGTTATATGAATCGTCGAGTCAGTTTAATGTAAGTTTGCACTTCTGTAAATATGCGAGTATTGTCTTCCACATTTAGTGACTCTTTTCCGAATAATAGGGTTTTAACAGATAGTGGATGGTACTGACGGGTTGCTGCAAAAAAGTTTAATCGTTGCTGATGGAATAGTTGGCATTTAAAAAGGAAATGTTCGGCATCTTCTTCTTCGAGTGTACATTGGCATAAAGGGGATTCTCTCAAGTGATTCCTATATAGATCAGCATTAAGATAACTACATTGGTTTCTTATGCGGCAGTGGTAAATGGATAATGTTCTGTCGCCGATAAGAAAATATTCTGGAACAATTGGAGGTCTGAATAGTTGTTTTAGTTTATTTTTAAAAACGGCGGTCGATGTAGAATTTTTTATATCCTCATTTAGTTCATTCCAAGATAAAAGACAATGTAAAGTGTATTTGTTGAAACAATAAACCAAAATGATCTGATAGCCAATCAGTGTAAGGCAGTTGTGACGTCACAGGAGATAAATAGGTGCGGCGCCAGAGGCGACGATATAGACTCCACAGAGAACATAAAGTACGTTATATGTGGATTTATATAACTTGCATTTATGACTCACTGTGTCGCGGGAAGGGCAAATAAGGTGAACAACAAGGGTGTGTTGGTATAAGGGTCACCGGCTGTGACCTATATTAGCAAGAGAATGCCAAGTACATACATGTACGTACACATGTTAAAGGTAAATAAAAAGGGGTCATCAAGTGACCTATGTTGACAAAGGTACGTAATGTATGTACGCATTAACAATAATTTGGTAGATATGATAGACAAATCCATGAATAACCAAAGTATAATGAGGGGGTCGACAGGAACGGCCACAAAGGCAGATGAACTTTTAGAAAATCTGACTTCCCCCACATTAAGCGTTGGATAGGGGTCGAGAGAAAGAAACCTGACCAAAGCCGGCCGCTGGTACTGAACACGAGACTAATGGCAAAAAAGCAACATGTGAACGAGAATTGAAAATACATGTATGGCACCAAAAACAAGCTGTACGCATGAGATCGTTCACTAAGCCTGGCTGCGAGCCAAAAAGGGCTTGACAATATGTGTGTCGCATAACTGTTCAGACTGTCAACATGGCATATATTACAGTCAACATCCAAAGTTGAGACTAACAGTAGAAGTACATGTAGGCAACATGTGAACAAGAAAGGAGGAAGAATAACTGTAAGGCACAACTAAACGCGCGGGACACTACCTCAAACCCAGATCTTACACTAGCTAAGCCTAGTATGCAGCCAGAAAAGGCGTTTGACTACATAATATGTGACCTGTTAACTGTTGAGACAGGTAACTTGATAAAACACAACATTAATGTCGGTAATATATACAATATGTACAGCGTTGAAAACATGAAAATGTTTGCAGGCAAAAGAACCAGGCAACCTCCCTGTCAGCCCAAGCAGCCAGGGAGCGTGCACTTGATCGTGACTAGTAAGTGAGCGTAACATGTGAGTCACAACGTTTATATATCCCATCAGCCCAAGCAGACGGAATCGCGGCATGTTGTAGAATATAGACCATGTCAGCCCAAGCAGACATATCAAGGACATGTGAATAACAATATACAGATACTCCATCAGCCCAAGCAGACGGAATCACAAAATGCTGACAAATACAGACCATGTCAGCCCAAGCAGACAGATCAATGGATGTAGTGACAAACTGACAATATACATATCCCATCAGCCCAAGCAGACGGGGGAATCGTGAGATGTTCTGGGAAAAATAGATCATGTCAGCCCAAGCAGACAGACCAATAGCATGTATTAAGTGACAATATATACATAACACAACATGTTTAAAACAGCAACAACAAAGACAGAACCTATCTGTCAGCCCAAGCAGACAGATCAATGGCATGTACCTGTAAGTGACAAAATATACATATCCCATCAGCCCTAGCAGACGGAATCATGACATGTTCCATAATATAGATCCTGTCAGCCCAAGCAGACAGACCAATGGTACGTAAGTGACAATATGATGTATATACAAATCCCATCAGCCCAAGCAGACGGGACCACGACATGTTGTATAAAATAAAACCTGTCAGCCCAAGCAGACAGATCAGTGACAATACAATACACAAATATACATCTATACCATAAGCCTAACCTCCGGAATAGTGACACATTACAGAGAATGGGTCATGTCAAACATAGTCGACCAGCGTCGTGTTGGCGGAAAACCTGCCAGCCCAAGCAGACGGATTGGGGACCGGACTGTGACTGACAAACAAAACAGACCTTCATGTAAGCTGGGATACTGCGTCCCACCTACTCCAGGGGAGCCGGATCAGGCCTGGTCGATACGAATATACTTCCTGAAAGCATCGCTATTCCAGCGCCCGACTGATCGAATATAGGCATCTGAATAACCCCTTTGTGCACAATCCGAAGCTTTCCCAATGCGAAAGCTATGCGACTTATACCTCGCACAGTCCAAACCACAGAACTCCAGACATTTCCTCAACTGTCTATCAAAAGCCGAACGCCTCACCGCAGATCCATCCATCAGGACGAACAAGGGACCAGAAGTTTTCCCTCTGTAACACAAATACTCCGCAAGCGCAGACACGGTGTGAAACCTTTGCATACCCCCGGGAGAAGGAAATCACATGCGGCTTGCCATAGTTATGTTTGAAATTTCTGAACGTGACTGACACCGAAATGGGGGTATCGTCATTCGGGTCAAGTGACATCTGAACATCCTTGAACTGAACTAGATTGTGACCGGATTGGGCCCGTGTAAGAGCAATCTCGCCGCAACGCGCAAATGTGCTGAAGGCAAATAGAAACATTGCTGAGTACAGAACACGACAGAAAATATTGGATGTCGTCGACCGTAGTGAATGAACAATCTTGTCAAGCACAGGAACAGTGATCGGAAGCCGCAGATCATACGACGGTGCAAGGCGCTGAGCACCCCGGACCAAAGATGCAACGAGAAAACTAACTGTTGGGTCGGCAAGGTTCATGATCTTGTGTACATAACCTATGGCGGACAGGTAAGTAGAAATCGTCCTATGAGACAGTGCAAGGGAGTGCATGTGGGCCACAAATAGGGCCAAACAGGTGACTGACAGCGGCGGCTGTACGACAAGCCCAAACAGTGAATTTGAAAAGACATGAAAGTGTTCCCATGCCTTCCTATATGTATCAACAGTGGACGGTGACAGTGACGCACTCAGCAGAGAACGTCAAGCTCCTGCAAAACTCCAACGGCTGAAGTCGAGACGGCAGGTCTGTAGGCTCCTCCTCGCTGTTGGGTGCCAGCTCTCGGAAACGCGCCAACTGCAAACGAGAAAGAGCGTCAGCTCTATTATTGTGTCGACCTGGAATGTGACATGCTGTAAATAGAATGTTCATGTGCAGACAGACCAAAACCAGCTTCCTGACCAAGAACATGACCGACTTATCCTTGGACGATTTCTTGTTGAGAATGGCAACGAGCGCCTGATTGTCAGTGTGGAACACAATGTGGTGGTTCCGCCACAAATGTCCCCAAAGTTCGACGGCAATGGCGATTGGGAACAGTTCCAGAAATGTGATGTTAACCGAATGCCACGCCGGGGGGAAGCGGCCATAGAACCATCTCCGCTTGTAACACGCCCCATAACCTATTGAACCGGACGCATCAGTGAACAGCTGCAATGAATCACTGCTCAATTACACGTCGTGTAGGAAGAACGACGTCCCATTGAAATGCGACAAAAATCGAGCCACAAGTTCATGTCTTGACGCACTTGCTGTGTCAGCTTGATGTGATGATGGAGCTTAGCCACGCCCATGGACAGATTAGTCAACCTGCGGAGGAAAGTCCGGCCTGGCTGTATGACCGAGCAGGCGAAGTTGAGGAAACCGATAAGTGACAAAAGCTCGCGCAGCGTGCATGAAGTCCTGCCCATGAAATCCTGCAGCAAAGCGCGTGCCTTAGCCAATTTGTCCTCCGGCAAACGTGCTTCCATCCGCACAGCGTCAAAAGATATGCCCATGAAAGTCATAATGGAATCAGGCGGAAATGTTTTGGCTGCGGACAGAGGGATGCCGATCATGGAGCAAAGCTCCATGAAGATGTGTAATGCAGACATGGTGCTCTCATATGATCTACCAATGAACAAGAAATCGTCCAGAATATGAACTATCGATTGTCCGGCGAATTTCCAACGTGCGATCCATTCTAAGGCCGTGCTGAAAGTCTCAAATATCTTACAGCTGGACGCCGCACCCATCGGTAGGCACATGTCATAGTAGTACATATTGTCCAATTTAAAACCCAACAATGGGTAGTCATCCGGATGGACAGGAATAATCGTGAACGCAGACTCGATGTCCGTCTTTGACATGAATGTACCTGGTCCGATAGACCTGATTGCCAGTATCGCATCATCGACACGCGAATATCGGACTGCAGAGTGGCAGGTGGGTATACCCCCGTTCACAGAAGTGTCTGAGCCATGAGGATACGATAGGTGGTGGATAAGCCGAAACTCATTAGGCGTCTTCTTAGGCACGACGCCAAGGGGGCTCACTTTGAACTCGGGAAATGGTTTACCCGTGCTCCCGGGGAAAACCCGACCAAGTGACACCTCCTGCTGAATTTTGGCTGTAACAACCTCCCTATTAGTGAGTGCTGACTGCAGATTGGGGCTGTCCTGGGATGAGCGGTCGCCCTGAAATTCAAGTCTGAAGCCACTACGGAAACCCTCAATCAAATAATCAGACACAACTGGGTCATAGCCATGCAACAGATGCTGCAGTACCGCCCATCTGACAGGCGTACGAAACCGCTCAAGACGACTTGGGACCATTGGACTTCCCTGCAGCTGAGGCGCCGGGCAAACTACCTGAGGCCTGGGACCATGCAGAGAACTTCTTTTCGTTTTGAATGCGCTTATAGCATTTGGCCGAAGGGTGTTTTGCCCCACAAAAACTGCAGGCGTGCAGGTACTTGCAGCCGTGGCATGATGTCCCTCTATTGAACCTGTGACAGGTAGGTTTTCCGACAGGGGGATTGGACCTGGAGGAGCCGAGTGTTGCGGCAGGGGAACCCGATTTGAAGCCCCGTGCGTCATTCCCCTGCCGGTTACGAAAGGGCATACGGGGTGCAAGGGCGTCAAAGTAGAGCTCATGATGGATGGACCCCCACGGGAGCGACATGTGTTGCTTAACCTTCCTGAACCGCTGGTCATAGCCAAACCAGTCACCCTGCTTCCTGGCGATGCTGCGAATGATAGCAACCATACTGTGCCAGCGGCTCTGCAAGCTCAGGGAAACGGATGCGCATAATCGACGCATAAGTGGCGAAGGCATCCGTCCACTGTTCAATATCCAGGAACCTACGGCGTGGCGACGTCACAACCTTGGCAGTCCCATCCTGCGATATGGTCAGAGACACCGGACCTGACGGGGAGTCCTCTGACATAACAGAGAGCTCGACAAACTCCTGCGCCCAAATCTTCTCCTTAACTTTTAATGGCACGAACACGTGAAGTGGGAGGGTCCCCGATCTGAAAGCCGACCCCGACGTCATTGAGACGATAGACTGAGACCGCCCAGGCCCAATGGCCTCGGGGAACTGTACCTGGACGGCTGGCGCCGGACCTTGCCTACCTGCAGACTGCTGCATGGTATCCGTCTGCATTGCAACGCCCGCTGGAGCCTCGAAAGACTCCGTCCCATCCAAACGTATAACCGGCGCTTGCGTTGGCGAGGCGCTGACGGAGTGTACCGTGGGTCGTGTAAGTCCTAGTCGAGTGGAAACTTGTTGGCGCACCATAGTTGTGATGTCTGCGGTCACTCCGACACCAGGGACTCTACGTCAACCTGATGAGAAACGCCTACAGCGTCGTCGTTTGACGGCTCCGATGTGGTAGCAGTGTGGGAGGCCGTCCTTCTCTTTGGCGGGGCCGGTGCAGTTGCACCGGGCCGAGTCCGTTTACGCCGATGCATGACCTGGAATATACATTGTCCCTGACTGAATGTGTCTGCCTGTGACGACCGACTAACACAAACGTTTACTTTGACAATAGCCATCATAGGTTGAAAACCATATTAATAAATTAACTACGCGGAGACGACTCACACTCCTAAGGGAGCTAAGAATGTCAATAAAAATGCCTGCGTGGAGGTCAATACGCGGGCGCCAAGAATGAAATATGCATTAAGAGTCACATACGCGGAGTAGACTCACAAACCTTCGGGCGCAAATAAACGGTGTCGAGAAGATACCTGCGTGGAGGACAACACCAGCGGGCGCCAAACAACTAGGTAATAATCACCTACGCGGAGGTGACTCACAAACCTTCGGGCGCAGAGTAAAGGGTGTCGAGAAAATGCCTGCGCGGAGGACGACACCAGCGGGCGCCATTATACAAATAGGCGCTAAAGAGAACACCTGCGCGGAGTTGACTCACACAAATGAGGGCGGCGGGCGGCGCCATTATACAATAGGCGCTAAAGAGAACACCTGCGCGGAGGTGACTCACACACATGAGGGCGGTAACTCGCCATGAGCTAGCGCCATGAACAAATATACACGTCAAATAAGGAACGTGGAACTGGCCACAAGGCGTCAATAGCACAATAGAACATGAGCGTGGATAATGGCAATGTACAATACTCGCAAAACAGCAACAATACAAACACAGAGACAACAGAATGCGAACAGTGGCGTTCACTAGACATGGCAAAAATCGCATACCACCACCAGCGGTCAACAAGATAAGAAAATAACATGCCACAATACAGTGTTCCCGACTTAGTGAAGGTACATGCAATTGATTGGAAATTGGGGTATACTGGCCTATCAACAGTCAAGGACATGCAAAACCATGCCAACAGGAAGGATTATCCTGTATTCAATTTGGAAAAATACAGGGAAATTCCCAAAATCAGAGCTCAATACTCCATAGACTATAAACCCAGTCCGGAAATCAGAGTATCCTGACCTGGGCAACCTGAATAGCTATAAGCTTATTATTTCTTATCAGAACACAAAAATAATAATAATAAAAATTGTACACCTCAAATGGATTGATTGATTAATTATTGGTGTTTAACGGCCTATCAACAGCCCGGGCATGTAAGGCCGGGCCAACAGGATGGACTATCCTGTATCCAAACTATAAAAATAAAATTAGGAAAATTCCCAAAATCAGAGCTCAACATTTACATAACTATAAATTCAGCCCTGAAATTAGAATATCCCGACCTGGTGCCAGGTCCATGTCGCACCAGCACCAAAAGGAGAATTAGATCTTTGGCGCACTGTCATGGAGCAAGTAGTATACGTGAGCATGATCATGAATGACGCTTAATATATATATGAGCAAAACATCCGAGCATACACGACACCAAGAGCAATTGTCACAGAAACAAGATGAATAGTGATAAATGTTGGCAAAATTTCACAATACCTATGGCATGCAAATGAACAATTTAACAAAACAAATCAAATTATATACATGTACACAACTAGCTGGAGCTCAGAAAGAAAAAGCTTAGAAAGGGATTCAAATCAGGTTCAAACATGGTGAAAGACCACGCGTATACATGAAAAATGTAGACAAATTCATGAAATGGCGGAAAATAACAGACTTCCAAGCAAGTCCGTCAAATTCCGCAACTCAACAGGAGCTCTGTGAAAAAGTATGAGCAGCATAGTCAACTGTGGAAACACTGATGAACCTGTATGTCTGTTAAACAAATTGACAAAACCTTGAAATAAGACATAGGAGGGAACTAATACAACTCAACATCCCGAGATAAATGAATGCATGACAACTGGGGCACAGGAGAGGGCAGGTTGTGTTTAACAATGTCAAGTTAGGGGACAAATGCTATAGCTGGTCTCTTCTTCACATATCGACTGCGCGCACCGCCGCCATTGCTGCGTGTCGGAGAGACCGATAGAACCGGAGTTGGCCGAACGGGTTCAAATGGACCCCATCTTCGCAGAAGATGTGGGTTTCACATCCTAATGTTCGTCTGTGGCGCCACAACTGGATATCATCGTGTTGGTCCAACAGGTCGCCCAAAATATCAACGACCGCCAACCGCCCCTCCTCGTATGCCACTGTCGATGTGTTTAACGGTGCGAATCGTGTGAACGGTTCACACACGAGCACTCTCTCCACCCGAAACGAATCACAAATGTGGCGGGCCAGGTCGTCGAAAGCACAAGCCATCCGCAATGCACACGCCGGTGAGAAATTAGACGAGTCAATGTCGTTACCGCCCATCTGCAAGATGACCACTCTTGGTTGCACCCTGTCCAGGAATGGGTTGAAAACTTCACCAACTCGGGCACGACATCGCACACTCGTAGGGCCGCCCATACCATGTAGCCGCACGTGACACTGGGCTAGACCGAAATCTGGCTGTAGTCCTTGTACTCTGTAGTCCCACATGTCATGATTGATGTGCCGAATGAAACTGTGCCCTATTATAGCGATATCAACTGTCTGGTAGCCAGCCATCTTGTTCATGTCAATACACAGGCTAATAACACGGCTGTGTAGATGTTTAACACGTCGAAGAAAACTCGCCCTAAGTCGATAAAACGCGTCTACCCAAATTATCGATTGTTGACAAAACAATCTACGATAATGTTTATACCTTCTGGTAGCAGTGAAATCTGGTTGAAAATGTTGTAAAAGCTTCAAATTTGATAAAAAGTCTATTAAAAAGACAATGTAAAGTGTACTTGTTGAAACAATAAACCAGAATGATCTGATAGCCAATCAGTGTAAGGCAGTTGTGACGTCACATGAGATAACTAGGTGCGGCGCCACAGGCGAAGATATAGACTCCACAGAGAACATAAAGTACGTTATGTGTGGATTTATATAACTTGCATTTATATCCTCATTTAGTTCATTCCAAGATGCTACTGATGACGGTATGAACGATTTAGAATACAGTTCTCTCCGTCTTGTTAATGTGATAAAATTGTTCATGTTACGTAATCCGTATGTGTTATTATCACCAACTAGTTGTGGAAATAGTTCATGTATATATGTGGGAAGTACACCGGCCTTTTCTTTATAAATAAGTATAAGCTTCTGAATATGTCTTCGGTCTGAAAGGGGTATCCATCCAATTTCTAGGATAAGTCTGTTAATAGAGCATGAACGGGTTATACCTGTAACTGTTCTGGCTGCTTCGTATTGAAGTTTTTCAAGAGATTCGCGTTCATATTGTGTACAACTATCCCATACGATTGATGCATATTCGAGTACTGGTCTCATGTACGATATATATATTTGATTCAATGTTTTTCTATTTAATTTATATTTAAGCATTTTCATAGAACATAAAACCTTAGATGCAGACTTAATTATGTTAGAAATATGTTCGTGCCAGGTACCATCATGACTGAGAGTTAGACCCAAATGTTTGTGATGTTGGACAAAATGAAGTTTAATATCATTGAAATAGAGAGATTGCTGTGTGTATCGAGCTAATGAACATATCATAGCATCAGTTTTAGAAGGATTAAATGTTACAAGCCACTGGTGAGCCCATGCTGCTAATTCATTTAAATCATGGTTTATAGTACGTGCTATGGTGTTCATGTCTTTTGACGAGACAGCTAAGGATGAGTCATCAGCAAATAGCCTGGTTGTACTAAGTAGTTTGTCAGCAATATCATTAACGTATATAAGAAACAAAAGGAGGTCCAAGAACCGAGCTTTGGGGAACACCAGCATTTATCAATTTACTTTCAGAATAAGAACTGCCTATAGAAACTTTTTGTGATCTGTTTGATAAATAATTTCTGAACCAGTTATGAAGGGGACCTTCTGCACCATTTTGGTTTAGCTTAAATAAAAGTCCGAGGTGCCATACTCTATCAAATGCTTTAGAAATGTCACAAAAGACAATACACGTATGTTTTCGTTCATCGATTGCCTTGCTTATCTGATTATATATATTCTATAGTTGGTATACCGTGGAATGGCCTGGGATGAATCCGGATTGACTTTTATAAATAAGGTTATTAATATCAAGGTGGTTATATACATGTTTGAAAACAACTCTTTCCAAAACTTTTCCTAAACAGCTAATCAAAGAGATAGGTCTATAATTTGAGGGTTGATCACGGTCTCCTTTCTTGAAAAGTGGCATAACGTTAGCTTGTTTCCATTTTTTTTTGATGGATAGTTACCTTCTTGTAGAGATCTGTTAAATAATATGCACAAAGGCCTAGCAATAGTTGTTAAGGTTTCTTTTAACATTCTGTGGCTGATTTCGTCTGGTCCTGATGCTTTATGCACGTTTAATTTCGATATAATTTCCGTAATTTCCTGCTCTGATACGTGTATATACTCTATTTTAGCATGTGTACGTGGTGTATAATCAGGTAGCGTTACTTGTGTGTCGTCTACTGTTGATATTGAGACAAAATAAGTATTCAATGCCTCAGCCTTCTCTGTGTCTGTAGATGTGTATGTATTATCGGTTTTACGGAGAGGAGGAATTGTGTCACAACTATTCGAATTTTCTTTAACTAGCATTTTTACAATTTTCCAGTACTGACGCGGATTAGTGGTGTTAATATCATGCATTGTAAATTCTAAGTTATCATAAAATGTTTGTTTATCGTATTTTTTCATATTATTAACTTTGTTGCGTATTTTTTTGTATACATTCCAGTCATGTTCCTTTTTTGTTCGTAGCGCTACTGTTTTCTGACGATCACGTTGGCGAGATGTTTTACGAATAAGTGAGTTATACCAAGGTTTGTCGTTTGGGCGTATTGTAACTATTGTCTGTTTCGTGGAATGCTGCCCAAAATTTATTGCTATCAAAACACGCCAAACTTATATTTTTTTTTCATAAAACTATCCAAAGCAGTTTTTTAGAAATGAGCCTCCTTTTTATTTCACGAAAATCCGTCAAATAATTAAGTTATTTAAAAAAAACTGCCACGGACGGCACTTGCCATACAAATGTCCGTCTGGTTTGCAAGAATTGACAATTTGACCGATTTTCAAAATGTCAAGAACAAATAAGCAACTATAAACATAATGGTTCGGAATGAGACTTACCTACTACACTTTCTGAACATTCTAAATTGTAATTACACATTTGTTTCTAGTTGTCAGTTAAAATAAATGACCTAAATCTGTTCTGTTTTGAATGAACCGTCGGTGTTTTTTCGTGTGTCAAAACAAGATGGCGGTAATTCCGATGTGGACGAGTCCAATGGTTATGAGTAAGGGGTCTTCGCAATCGAATATTGTGAAATTAAGTTGGTCAGTAAATGTGACAAACTGGGCTGTATTTTTCAATGGTAATAAGTTTAGAATTATGGTTTTGTCTGAAATGTTGTCTGCTGTCATCGCTGTAGCCATTCAGATGGAACCAATGAAGGCAATTGAGAGCGCACAGGCGTTTGTAACACGAGTTCTTGTGAAAAAGCTTTTCAAAGGCCTTGTTTGTTGAAATCTATACTATAGATATGTAGATCTCTATGTTACACTAAATAAAAAATAAAATTACGTTTTTATCTGATGTATAATTTATTTTTATGCCACCGGGTTTCGAAGAAACGGGTGGCATATAGTGTTTGACCGTCCGTCTGTCCGTCTGTCTGTCCGTCCTTCACACTTTTCGGTTAACCAATTTGTCACAGTTTCTCAAATATGCGTATTTTCGCATTGTTGTGAGTATTTCATACTCCCACTTCTGATAATCAATGCGTATTCTGTTAAAATAAGTGTGTACAATATGCCAATACGCACCTTATCTGGAGCGCTGGGTTGTGGGTTCAATCCCAGCACTAGGCAAGGAAAAATAGTTTTATAGTACTTTGTATTTGAATTTCCATTCCACTGGAAGAGACTTGAAGTCGAGGTCACATCTCAACATGACCTTAGTTGTTGCTGGGACAGTAAACCCTTTTTAATTGGGTAAAATAAAATCACACTACTGTTCACACATCAACAGACAGCAATTATTGAATAGTTTTCTACTAAATGAAATACCAAGATGTGTTTTCATGGAAAAATATGAAAATATGCTATATTTGTGTATCCAGACAGTGATCTCCGGCAGTTAGCACACTGCGGAGATCAAAGGATTTCGCCGCATCCGTGCAATAAATATGTATTTATTGCACTACCCACTCAAACACACCCGCATCATGTGCTCAGTTCATTCGTTCAGCAGCTTGCCCAAGCTAGTTTGACAAGGAAAGGAATGCTCCATAATACTGCAGTAATTCGCTTAGGCATACACACGGCTAAAATAGACTACATACACATGGGCGGATCATGGCGGAGCTATCCCCTTCGCACGCATGCCTTCCCGCCCTCGTTTCGGTTTCGATACACACAAAAGGCAAAACTAGTACGTTATAATAGTGATAATAAATTTTGCACATTTAGCAAGGTATCTGCACCCAGTAGCCATATTGATAAGAGTCAGATACACATTGAAATTCAATTAATGTATTAGCAGGATCCACGCCCCAATGTTGCAATAAGCGTGAATGCTAGGTACGCCTCTGCTATTGTGATATATTACGACAGAGATGCCACACGCTGCAGTCGAGTAGTTGTATTGTGGACATGGGACGACCAGTCAATTTCGCATTATTATGTACACTGGAAAAGAAACTCGCGTGCAAATGTACATATGATATATGCCCGTCGGGTCATCTTTTTCGGCTACTTTCAATCTGTGTTACTGTCAGGATGACTTTAAACTTCATATACTTTTTTGTCATCCATAATTCCATTATATAAAAAAAATTCGGCATTTATTATCCCCGTATTTTCCATGAAAATTTCCGACGATCTCTGTAATGTTAATTATATATATTAATATTGCACATGAAAGTTTGTATGCTTAATATACCGCGCGCAACTAGTTGTGGGGTGTAGTATATTGGAGGCATTTTGTCCGTCCGTGCGTCACTAAACATTACAGCTCGGTAAATGGCTTATAATTTATGTTTCCTTGCTTGGGTCTACTTCACTTTTGACACAGGCATTGCTGCAATGGTCCTATACCGTAATGTGAAAAATCCACGTTTTTATTGAGCAATATTTGCGGAAACAGTTACATTTTCAGTAAATAACTTAGAAAGTTTACAACATTTGCATAGCAAATATTATTCCGCATTTGCTGTGAATCTTTGGTGATTCTGGTGTGGCGAGCACCCTGTAATCATATCAAGATTATTCTGATTTCAGGGCTGAATATATATTTTCCTTATTGTAAATATTCAGTTATGGTATTGGGACCCCCCCCCCACCCCCCCCCCCCCCCGTCATTTGTAGTTAATATATGGGATTTAGAACTAAATCCATTGACCGGACCTTAAATGACCTTTGCTGTTGATAGGTCGTTAAACCCCAACAAACGAACAAATATAGTGTATTAATCATGGACTGTCAGCTAACAATACAGTTTAATTGGAAATTAACTTGTTATGTCTTGTTTGCTTATTTACTATTGTTTGCTGGTAACAGTTAAACAGGTACTCCCTATAGTAGGCTGGCGATCAAAGGAACAGAGTCTTATGGTAAAGAAGAAACTCATTCAGTCATCTACAGGATTTACTTTCAGGTTACTAATTACAAGTGCACAACTTAAAAATAATACATTATCGATTCTGTTCGAAAACGGCATTGTGATATGGTGTAGAGTTTCTGTTATATGGTGTAGACACGGTATATATGTTGACACAAACACGTTATCATAGTCATAGGTATTTTGAGAATGATCGTCGTAAATCTTATTCATTTCTCCGTCTGTACATACCAGATACATTGCTGATAATGTTCTGTAAGTGTCGCGTGACACGTGCATTCTTGTACATTCTGGAATCCGTATAATTGTGTATTTGTGATGTGTGGTACTGTGTTGTATTGTTGTGCGTATTATTGGTTTCACATCCCTGTGATTCCACATACCTGTGGTTTCACACACCTGTGGTTTTTGCACACCTGTGGTTTGGCATGACATTTGCCATGTGCAATGTGCGTGTAATAAGGGGGCTTATGTTGTATTGGTGGAGATACGTTTATGCGTGTCCTATTTGCGGATTTAAATATACGTCTATTTTATGAGCAATGTTTTACTGATGTCACGCCATATTTGCCACAGACTATGCATGTGTGTGGTAGAGAACTCGTTGACTGCGTGTGCTGGTTTCGCTAGGGAGAAGACCTTTTAGTATTACGGATGTCCACTGTCCGTGCCAGCCGAGTTTGTCCGCGTGTCAGTTGTTCACCCATATAAGGGATGGGACCTTCTGTAGGTGAAGCCAGTATATAGCGCAGACCATACCATGGTCTGCCCTGTTATGTATGCTACGGGTTAGTGTTTCATCATAGCCTGGTACTGGTCAACACGGATATATCAGATCCCATAATGGTGATGTTTTGTGTCGTGATATTTCCGTAAATGACCACGATATTTGAGTTTAGTATGTGCTACACTCTCATTTGAGTGTATAGCCGTAGGACCGTTATGGAGGGGTTTGGCGGGGCCAAGAAGCGACCTTCGCATTGTCGAGACCAGTCGAGTAGATTTCGGATTATGAGATCTGGGTCTATAGTGTGCAGATTTATGGTAGTGTGGTGTATACCATGTTGGATGGTATTTATTCCACGAGGGCTGTACACTGGTTTGGTTGAATTTAAGGCGTGGGAACATATATTTATGCCAAATATAACCCACGGGTGACATGGCAAAAGTCATGGTTTTGTAGTATTTATGTGAGATGTCGTATGAGGGGTAGGCATATTCATTATTCCGTGCATGGTTTCACTGGTGCGTATATAAGCGATGTTGGCGGGACACATATTTTCTGGTTACAGAAGACTAGTACTGTATTCACCAGTGACACGGAGGATTTTGCCACTTGAGAACGCTCCAGCGAGCCACATTGGACGTTTTGGTCCACTCGTTTGAGGGCAGACCCCAGTCAGTGCAGAGTATCGGGTCGTCCGAGTGTCCGTACGTCTGTCTGGCGCAGTGTGTGTAGCAGCTCCGGGTACAGGCCTGTATAGAGCAGTGTGTGATAGCTACCTCGCGTTCAGCAGACAGTCACAGCCATAGTTTAGTGAAGTGAAACGCCATACACACATATCATATCATTATACTACCACCGAGTTGAATGTCACCTAAGTGAAACTTTTCCCGGCGTCTTCGCCAACGTGATAATCGCCATTTTGTATTATATCGGAACTTTACATCCGGTCTACCACTTCCGGTATTACAACCCATTGATTCACCATGGATACTTTACATCCGGTCTACCACATCCGGGTTGCTACAGTCGAGTGATACCATAGGAACTTTACATCTGGTCCACCATTTCCGGAGATAATACTACCTGTGGGGAACCAGCTTCCGGAACATTATCGTTATTGACTATCATGTGATGTAACCACATCCGGCTTTGACTTTGACATTCATACTTTGGAAATATATTGCATAGGCAATACATATGTATACTTTGATAGTGTATGGTAATACTCCTATCATGGCATATCATGGCTAAAGGATTGTAGTAAGACTACATATATTGTTTATGGATTAATCCACTTGAAGTTGGATTATAGCCATATTGTTAACTAGACCTCATATTGCGGGTGAGGCAGACCTTGGGACCTTGATACTCAAGAGGTTACACTATCTATTGAGATACGCCAGCACTGGGGTAGCTCAGATGATTGTCATTTGTCCTCCAATGTTCGTTATGCCATGTTATACTTGTATGTTATTTCACTTTGATTAGCGATCATCAAAGTACTTGTGCATTCATACTATTGTCCACTACGGGACCATTGAGATACCACATACCGAGTTTATTCGTCTATAGCTTTTAAGTTGCGTTAAAGTATAACAGTCGATTGGCTTACAACCTTGTAGTAATTTAATAGTGTCATGCACAGTACAGTGATGTTCGCATATCAATGTATCATGTATTCCTGTGTGTTCCCCATGTAATATAGTGTTCATTATAAGTGATTAAGTGACTACGTGTACTTATCTACTCTGGCCTATCCCTTACACTTCAACTGCATTGTTACCACTTTTCGTTCGTCAGATCAAGTTATATTGGCCATAACGTCATAACAATTGAAGTATACTTGGTTCATATGATAATTGGGGGAGACAATTTGTCTCGATCATTCCTGACCTTGGTAATGACCTTGACAGTAAGCTGTAACATATTGAATTAAACTGACACTTACTGCTGTCGTCCCGCGACGCATCTTGTCAGCATGTATATACCTTGTCTACACCATAGTACGGAAACTCTAAACCATATCACAATACCGATTTATATTATTTCAGAAAAAAAAATCACATACATTTTTTTATTTACTTGTACATGTACTGCGAAAATGTCAAATTATACCAAACAAACATATCTCCCCTGTTTATCACAGTTTCTGATAGCTGAGCATGTACAGGGGCGTAGCTAGCCAATTTGAATCTGCAGGCCCGGTTGACTTCGAGCACCGTTGGTATGAGTAAGTATGCTAGGTGGGTCTGGGGGCATGCCCCCCCCCCTTAAAAATATCGAAACTAGAAGGTAAATGATGCAATCTGGCACATTTTTTTTCCATTTTCTCGAAAATTTTGCAGGCCCGGGCCTGCAGTGCCTTAATGCAGCTACGCGCCTGATGTACTTGATATATAACTGAATATAACGCATGTTTTTGGGAATGTGATGAAATATAAATATATATATTATTCCATTTACTGTGCCTTACGAGAAAAAACACATATTAGATTTTAGATAAATATTTGAGACATCATCGTCACATTAAAGGGTGAACAAAGAAGAAACCAATTCAGCCCTCCACACGAGTTACTTTGGTGACTTACAGGTGCTTTCTAACAGCAGCTAGCATTGAACTTATAAGTATTTGGATGTATGACACAGTTTTTGTTTAACATGTTTTTGCAGAAAATAAATTGATGATTCTGTTACCACAAATTCAGAGAAGTTTTTCCAGGCTTCCACGAATTGGCCATAATTTGCTCAAATTTCACAAGCTCAGTATAATACATTACTGTTTATGTAACAAATTTCTAATGATTGCATCTGAAAAGTTAACAGTGTTCATAAAAACAATTTCCACGCCAAAATCAAATTTGCAGTACGCTTACTGCTTCGACAAAAAAAATCGCAGGTTCTCCCCTCCTGCGAAATGGACTTGCTTCGAGGCCAGCCGCCTTCACTGAATTCCAGCCAATCAGCGCTCAGTTGTCATCTGTTGTCACGAGTAACAACAAAGATTGAGATATTTGACCGACATCATTTTCTATTTTCACCAAATTCCAGAACTTTACTAATGGAATTGATATATAAACACCGACTAATGGAAGCAGGATGCCTATATTTTTCAGAATGGTAAGATTTGTTCACATAAAGCCGATGTTATTGCCGATATTTTGATGATGAAATCCAGGAAGCTGTTCGACAATAGGAAAATGTCGAAAACTGCTCAGCGCGTGATATTTTAACATGGGAGACCCCCATTCACTTTATCATTTCGGGCTATTACTTCATTCTAGGACCGAATTTGGAAAAACAAAAAGATGGCTCATTGCTAAATTTTGCTGAAAAATGATTATATGTAAAAAAATGGGAGTTTTAGGGTGTTTAAATAGGTTAAAAATTTGGGCAGGTTAACGTGAAACAGACAGTAGACTCGATGGGATACATAACTGAATAATCTCCATAAGTTTGTTATGAAATGCTTCGCATGCTGTGTTTAGATTACCATTATTAATGAATGACCAGTCAGTTGTTTGTATTAACATATTTAATAGATTGTAATCACCGCGATTATAGTTCCATACTTTTCTTTTGTATGGGGCTGCTGATGGCATATTACATGATATACTTATATGTACCATAATGATCACTAATATCGTGTGTTTTTATTATTCCCGAATCATATACAGATATTTCTGTGGTAACTGCTATTGGGTCAATTAGTGTTTGCGTTTGTTCTGTTACTCTAGTGGGTTCTTTAATAACATTTATCATGTTGTTTACCATAATTACGTTTTTAAACTTATTGCTGGTAGTAATTAATTGATCTTCATTTATATCACCTACTAATAGTATATGCTTTGTTATTTCAGATGCCCTTTCGATGCAAATGTTTAAACGTTCCCAAAATTCGTTCGCAAGATGTGGTGGGCGGTAGACATTACACAAAATAATTTCTCTGTTTTTGTCCATATTGATTCCGGTAATATTGTTTCAAGATCAGTTATTCTTTTAGACACAATAGAGGCTGCAACATAAATAAGTAAACCTCCAGAATGTGCGGAATTATCCTTTCTAAATGTGTTAAATCCCTCAAGCAGTAGCGAAGTTGATTCAATTGTTTCGGTTAAGTGCGTTTCCGTGAAACGTAAAATATCGAAGTCTAAGTAATTTTCTTTAACGTAATCTAATTTATTTCTAATGCTTCTAATGTTCTGATGTATAATTGATAGACATGAATCGTCTTTGCCATTTGGACCAGGATTCATTTCAATATCTCCTGATAATATACATAGTTTTACTAAAACCAAGTAATAGTCTATATTCAGTAAAATATTACTGTTGTAGAAATGTGTGGCTCCACTGTTAGTATATGAATGAATATTGGTTTCAGAATGGTTAAGATAGCTCTTGATAATATTAAGTAGTGTCAAACATGATATACATGAATTAAGATTGCGATATGGCAGCTGGTTGTAGCAAAATAGTAGATGGATTTTACGGCGTATTGTGTTACATATTTCAAATCCTTGAACATGCATGTCATAGGAGCTATATGTATTACGTATGTTTTCGGAAGTCCCTGCGTTCGGTTATAGAGGTTTCCAATTGCCGCTCGCCATGCTACTGTGTCATTAACCATTTGGAAGTAACGTTACATCGATATGCGATGGCGACATAATGGAAATGTAGTGATGACGACAGGTTACTCTGCATGTAAGCGGTGGAAAACATGAAGGTGCAACAAGAACATACAGAACAAATACATGTAGTAGCAATACATATAAAAATGCTGACATGGTGGAGGTGAGTGGTAACCCCCTACTGAGCGTTATTATAATAATAACCAGGTTCCGATACTGCAATATTGTTCTCATACTGGTATAGCATCATCCCACTGGCATCACTGGCATGTATTCTTGTTATTGTTATAACCTGGTTAATTGACCACCTCCAAATTACACTAGGAGGTTGCGTAATTCATGGAACTCGGTCTGTAATGAGAGGTCGTGTATTTGCAGGTGATCGCCCGCGGTATGGTGGCTCGCGGTAAGGGCGGCGCCATCGTGAATATGTCCAGTGTGGGCGGCCTGACCGCCTTCCCCAACCACACCGTCTACTGCTCGGCGAAGGGCGCCCTGGATCAGCTCACACGGACACTGGCGCTGGAACTAGGCCCGCACCAGGTGGCCATTTCGCTAAACTTTGCACGACTAAAATGTTCGTAAGTGGAAATTTAGGATCGTCTTAATCTTTCAATTAATGGATTTACATTTATTGAGCATAGGCTGTGCTTAATACATGTAAATCCAATAATTGTTTACAAGAAAACAGTGTTAATGTGAAATTTACAAACTACCATTATTTTGCACTTACGAACATTTTAGTCGTACTAAGTTTAGTGAAACGAACCCTAGGTAAACGTTACCATAGGCTGCATATACAGCCTATGCTCAATAAATGTAAATCAAGCAATTGAAATTTCCGGACGATCATACATTTGCACGAAGATTTTAGTCGTACGAAGTTGCTGAGCGGCCATTCGCAATGCCAACTGGCAGTGAAGCAATTTGATTGTCTGATTTCAAGCACAATATTCAAGTATTTGGAAATAATATTGTCAAGATAAGCGCAGGCGGTAGTATACCATATACCGAGTCTCGTATTAATGCACACCAGGACACGGACTCAGTACTATCACTGACTATACAGGACTTAAAACTACAAAACGTACATGCAAACATGTAACACCATAACATAACGTTTTGGACTTATTAGAATTTAACATGCCCAAACTGAAGTTCGATGTTTGATGCGACCCCCCCCCCTTTCCCCCCCTTTGGACTTGGACTTTCGCAATTTTTCCTTGTTTTGCTATCAAAGCTACAGGTGGTGCATCCGTGTTTTATGAACACATTTGCAGGTGGTGGATTTCTTTAAAAAAAACATTACGATCCAGTGAGGAGTTTACGGAATATATATTCCAGCTCTGTGTAGTTTATTAATATGCAATACCCCGAGATGTATCAACTAGTTACGATGTCAATCTACAGATCCGAGTGAACAGCGTCAATCCGACAGTGGTGCTCACGGAGCTCGGTAAGAAAGGTTGGGGCGATGACGAGAAGGTGGCGAAAGTCAAGGCCAAGATACCGCTCGGACGAGTGGCAGGTAATTTCGGCCATTTTATTGAATTGACCGCTGGGATGAGGTCATTCCAATTATATGGCCATGTATTATTATTTACGTGTGTATGCGTGTATTAATTCTCTTAGTATAGTTTATGTCTGACTAGAACTCTATTCTATTCTATTCTTAACGATGAGGATCCAGGACCACACACGACCACCATATTAAAATGACATAAACATAAATTCTATCAATGCAAATAATATGTCATGACAATAACAAAATGTGATTAGTTTAGAGATATAATGTACATGTGTTTGACATTTACATATGGCTTGGTCATCTTCTGATAATTCCAGCACAAACATATTTACACAATTCCCTAACATTTGATTGGTCCGTTGCAAGTCTCCGTCCAAAATTTATATCCCAGTAAACTCCATGCCGAACTACTTTCTGTAACCGTCAGGCGCAGTTAAAATAATTCTTAAGAAAACGGAAAATAAACACATTTTCTTGATGAATTTATTTCAAATGCTGGAATTATAAGGAATGAATGGCCTTTTTGTGGAATTTATCGGGGATATAAACTTGGAAAAGTCGCGGGAATACTGGACGAGGCCTTCTGGCCTTCGTCCAGTATTCCCGCGACTTTTCCAACTTTATACCCCGATAAATTCCACAAAAAGGCCATTCATTCCTATATTGGTTATTTTAATGATTACTTAGTGAGGAGAGGAGGGGTGGCGGTGGTTTTGGGTCATCATCGTGAGTCCGTGATTCACGTATATCTTTTGAAAACAACATCATTCTGTGGTCAATCGGCGATACAGCCCAGACGTCATATAGTTGTATTTCCGAAATACATACATGTACATTGCGTTGTTGTTGTACAGGCGTAACCCTGCTTTCAATCATTCAGTCCTCAAATAGTGTTTAATTATATGTTCATCAGACGCGAATTTTAAATATTACTATGCATGTAGGTCCATCATGTCAACTCGGGTGGTGGTGACACTTTAAAAATTTCAACCTGCACTGTTGAGAAGGTCATTATATACTCCGATTCAGGGGCCCGTTTCACTAAACTTCGTACGACTAAGATGTTCGTAAGTGCAAATTTAAATTCCATTTGATGGATTTACAATTATTGAGCATAGGCTGCATATGCTCAATAAATGTAAATCAAATGATCGTTTACAAGAAAACATTGCTAGTGTGAACTTTACAGACTCTCATAATTTTGCACTTACGAACAATTTAGTCGTATGAAGTTTAGTGAAACAGCCCCATGTTACCTACATTCTCTGATTCAGTGTGGTGTTGTCGTTTTTAGAGGTGGATCACATTGTTGACGCCACACTGTTCCTGCTGAGTGACCGTTCTTCGATGACGAGTGGTATTGTGATGCCCGTGGACGGAGGAATGACCTCATGCATATGATACAGTGGACATACCGATACATATGATACAGTGGACATACCGATACATATGATACAGTGGACATACCGATACATATGATACAGTGGACATACCGATACATATGATACAGTGGATATACTGATCAATGTATATCTAGTGTGTATTCGCCTACTCATTGGTGCTGTACTCCGTGTAAGCTGAAACTGTTTCACGACGAAATACGCGCTGGATTCCATTTAGCTGCATGAAGACAATACTGTATATTTACGCCGGTTATTAGAAGAAAATGCGTTTATGCACTAGCTCTAATTAGATCGGAGTGGCATCTCGTCAGAAACCGGTACATTTTTCTACGTGAAACATTTTACGCTGGTGCGGCGTACTGGTACTTGATGCAAAACTTTTATAGAAGCGTTTGCGATTCATGTACTCCTATATCAAGGTGTATGATCACGTGGTACTAACAAAAACAACAAGTACTGAAACTTCCAGAATCCATCCGATTCAAAGTACGTATTATTTTATATTGTCCTTATTACGTAATTGATTTTGATGAAATATGGCGCATCAAACGCGTCTTGTTAAGCTGAATTTGGTGGTCTCTGTACTTTTGCCCCAACTTATGTCGATAACGACATAAGTCTGTGCCGAACTCCCTGGACGACCAAATAATGCAGCTCATGAAGGCGCGTTTGCTGCGCCATATTTCATCAAAATCCGTTTCATATTAAGGAAAATATCAAATAATACTTACTTTCAGCTACTGTTGTTGTTGTTATAACCACGTGTTAATGCACCTTGTATGTGTGGCACAGAAATCAATAGCAATTGAACGAGACTAAGCATTAATCTTGACACACGATGAATCCACAATCGATCATCGGAGACAATGTTTTTAATCATGTACATGTATGTTGTGTTATGACCTGCATATTCATAAAGATGTATACATACTCCCGGTCATAGAGACATGTGTTTGCTGTATTTCCAAATGATGCAATCTTCTGATTAGCATATATACCGTACATGCATACGCTGATATACATTAAAGGCCCACCCAGTAGGCACAGCATGTCAGAGACATCATCTGAGATATTTTCTGGTGAAATAAATAGAGAATAGTAGGTTAGTGCCGTGAATTTGAAAAAATATCCGGCAAGTCTCAAGAATTTCTTTATTTCTCATCAGAAGTATATGTTGTGACCACTCATTTGAACCGTCTCGCCGAGACGGTTCAAATGAGTGGTCACAACATATACTTTGGTTCAGAAATAAGGAAAATAGGTAGAGAATAGTAGGTTAGTGCCGTGAATGGGAAAAAATATCTGGCAAGGCTCAGGAAACTTGATGGGCGAGGCTCTGCCGAGCCCATCCCGTTTCCGTGCCGCGCCAGATATGTTTTCCCATTCACGGCACTAACCTACTATTCTATTTATCCCGTCAACACCTACAAATGGCTGTAAAATGCAAAAATGGTATTGACTGGATATCAAAAATGTTTCACGGCACCGTGTTTCACGGCACATACGCACTGTGTTGACGAGATAAACATTCATTCACGATTACCTCACGTATCGAATGGCATCATTACACATTTTACATCAGACGTAATTTTCCAGACTGATATCAGGGGCGATAACCGTCTTTCCTTAACATTAATGTTAACCGACATTACTATTTATTCTCTGTATTTATTGTATGATGTGTAATGATCATACTTTATAAACTGTGGAATATATTATTTTTTCAGGTGAAACATTTAATTAGTATACATAATTAAACCATATCATGCCTCATTTGCATATGAAAATAGTCTGATACCACCGAACGTCACTATCAGTACAATAAACATTACTAAATGATTATATCTGTGTAGCGGGCACTCGTAATTTTTAGAACTGGTGGAATAGTGACACAATTATACTTAATACCTATAAAGAACATGTTGTGCCTACTGAGTGGGCATGTACCTTTAACATCGATCAATAACCATCAACTAACAGTTGATGCAGACGAAGAACGATGATTTAATATGACATGTACATGTAGTATTCGAGTTTACACTGATTTAGAGTTTCTTATGTTATCAGCAAAATAAGTTTGATAAATACAGTAGAACATCTCTAAACCGAACACAGAAACAAGTTAGTTGTGCTCAATTTTGATATATTTCGTTTCCATTTATCTCCGATGATAATGTAAGTTCATGACCCATGCGTGTCTTGAGGTAGTTATATGCATGTTTCACAGTGGAGCCTCTGGTAAAATACATGTACGCCGTGTTGAACGTATGCATATGTATGATCTTTCGTCAGCGTTGTCCTTGTTAGTACAGTGAAACCTCTCTAAACCGGACACCCTGGGAGGTCCCCATGGTGTCCGGTTTAGAGAGGTTCCACTGTACCTTATTAACTCAATTAAAATGGTAGGATATATTTATCATATAACCATTAAATCATGCATTGAAGCTTCTCTGATTACATTGTATGTTTGTGGTTTACATATGTATTATACTGCATTTTGATGGTTTTAAAACACAGTTTATTACACTGTCAAAGCAATTGTATGGAAGCGTCCTGGTGCCAATGCTAAACTATATTTATCTCCTAATTACTAAGTCCTAAAGTCCTAATTAGGAGATAGTAATTCATAATTAGGAGATTACATTTTTTAGTATTGCCACATGTAGTACGTCCTAATTAGGATATACTAACTCCTAATTAGGAGATAGTATCACCTAATTAGGAGTTACTATCTCCTAATTAGGACGTAGTATCTCCTAATTAGGACATACTATCTCCTACTAAAAATATTTTAGCATTGGCACCAGGAAGCTTCCATACAATTATCATGCAGATAAAGACGGTGATATCGTCTGGTGACGATCTGTTTCTGAAATATTCACACGTGCACGGTTCCCGATAGTTTGTCACCAGTATATGCGGACACAGTTTGATATTACTTATCTACATGTGTTATCAAATTTCGAGATTTCCTAACTCAAACACGAAAGGTTCCCACATCTCATAACCAATACAATCAAATGTCAACATACGTGAATTTGAACTTGTACCTGTGATATATTTAGAGTAAATATGCGTATTGCAGCAAACACGCGTTTATTACATTTTCATCTGTGTAGCTTCTTTTCTGGGCTAGCACAGTCACGTTACTATGGAGCCCCGCAGGGGACATGGAGTTTTTTATTAGTTCGTTCCCACGTAATAACGATTCGTTCCCACGAATTAACAATTCGTTCCCACGATATAACAATTCGTTCCCACGAAATAACAATTCGTTCCCACGGGAACGAATTATTATTTCGTGGGAACGAATTGTTAAATTGAGGGAACTGATTGCTATTTCGGGGGATCGAATTAATAAAAAAAATAAAATTGTTATTATACGTCCCCTGTGGGGGTCCGTACGTTACGGTAGCTTGACAATTGTTCAGCATACATTACTCAACAGAATCGTTGTGTCTGAATATATAATCATGCAGTAGACGTGGGTCTACTCTGGTCACAAAGACAGTTCAATCAGCGTCCGATGTTCAATGTTACTAGTTTTAGGACATCGCCATTTTATTTATCTATTTTTAGAGGCATTAACTCTGGCTGTCGGTAGCCATTTTTGCGGACGGGTTTATTAACCGGAACTCGTGTACTTATTACATGGTTAACAACGGAACTTTAGAAACGGTAATACTTCATATTTCATAATACCTATGTTGATGGGATGTATCAAATTAAAGGTATGTCCCCATGCTCCGAGTTGGTGTATAAAATGTATGTCTACGATGGGTGTAATTAATGCACCCCATACCAGATCAATATCGTTACAAATGGGGGCATCATCATTGTGGGGCAGGCACACTTTCCTACTTTTTGTTTCTGGCGATACAGTTTATTTATTCTGGCAGCTGACCTATACTGACTTAGTGAGTTACAATGTCGCCCAGCCGCTGATAATATATATATGCTATCTGTGTAATACAGGTACATGACCTTGATAGATAAACCACTATATTCCCTACAAACCGGCTTTAACCATTTTCATTAATCGGCGGCGGTCACTTCGTAGGTATATCCCGGTATATGTGGCCCATGTGATATTCAAACTATATGAACATCATTATAAACCACAGTTATATCACGGTTCGTCCGCATGTACGAGATGATAATCCGCGGAGTATCGATCGTACATGCGGAAGAACGTGATCTAACTGTGTTATCACATCCTCATGTCCATACATTGCCCATGTGCTGTGTAAATGCAGAAAAAAACTCGAAAGTGTATCAAAGATGTGATTATAGAAATTGAACACTCCGCTTGGGCAAAACACACGGATCGACCAGGTCAAATTGACTGATTTAGAGCGTTTGATATTAATGTTTATATATGTTCCCAACATGTATAATAACAGTTCATGCTCTTGCTGTAAAATGCAACTATTGTTTTAATGGAACGTCTCTAAACCCGAAACCCTGGGGACGCCCCAAAGTGTCGACTTGAGAGAGATTCCAAGAAGAAGTGGAAGCAAAGGAGTACTCCAAGATATATACTTGTCGTTTGCCACCAAATTTCTGTCTCAGTTAATACTCACAGGAATAAACAGGACCAATATTTCACACAACAAGGAACCAGTGATACACGACAAATATACACAACAATGAACCGTGATACACGAAAATTTCACAACAAACAAGGAACAGATCATTTTGACAAGGAATCACACAAAGCAGGTTAACAAGTGGATACCGACAATATCACACAACAAGGAAACCAGGGATACACGACAATATCACACAACAAGGAAACAGGGATACACGGACTATATCAACCACAACAAGGGAACCAGGGATACACCCGGAACCAAGATCCACAACAACAAAACTCCATGATTAACACGACATACACACAGGGAACCAGGGTGTGGAATACACGACAATATCACACAACAAGGAACCAGGTACACGACAATATCCCACACAACAAGGAACCGGATACACCCCCCCGGACAATGGATCACACAACAAGGACCAACCAGGGATACACGACAATATCATCACAAAAGGCAAGGGACACCAGGTGGATACCCGACAATATCACACAATCAAGGAAACAGTGATACACGACAATATCAACCAACAAGGAACCAAGGGATAATGAAAAACAAGGGTCACACAAGGCAAGGGAACAGTTGGGAATACACGGACAATATCACAAAACAAATCAAGGGTTACCAGGGAATTACTCGAACAATAATCACACAACAAGGAACCAGGGTACAGACGTAAAATCACACAACAAGGAACCAGGGATTACACGACAAGATCACACAACAAACTCCAAGGGAAATACCACGGGACATAGCACACAACAAGGAACCAAGTGATTACAACGAACAATATCACCAACATGGAACCAGGGATACCACGGAAAATTCAATCAACACAAGGATCCAGGGGAACACGACAAATAATCAACAACAGCAAAGGAACCAGGGACACACGGGACATTATCCACACAACAAAGGAACCAGGGATACAACGACAATATTAAACATACAAGGAACCAAGGGAATACCACGGGACAATTATCACCACAACAAGAACCGAAGGGGATTACGCGACAAGTTCACACAACAAAACTCCATGGAATTACCACGGGCAAATATACACAAACAGGAACCAGGGATTACACGACAAGATCCACCAACAAGGAAACCAGGAACACAACAATTTCACACGGCAAACTCCAGGGATACACACAATTCACACAACCAGGAAACCAATACCACACGACAATATCACACAACAAAGGAAGCCAGGGATACACGACACTATCAACAAAACAAACTCCAGGGATACCACGGGACAATATCACACAACAATGAACAAGGGATATTCACGACAAATAACAACAACAAAGGAACCAGGGATAACACGTTATATTCATACAACAAGGAACAAGGGACACACGACAATATCCACCACAAAAGGGATCCAGGGATACACGACAATATTCTTTACAACAAGGAAACCAAGGGTACCGACCAATATTACACAACAAGGGATTCCAGGTATACGACAATAATAACACAACAAGGAACCAAGGATTTACAACGCAATATCCAATCACAACAAGGAACCAAGGGACACACACGACAATATCACACAACAAGGGAACCAAGGGATTTACACGAAAAACAAAATATCACACAACAAGGTACCAGGGATACACGACAATATCAAACAACAAGGAACCAAGGGAACCAAGGGAATACACGACAATATCAACAACAACCGGAACCTCAGGGGATACCACGACTAATTATCACGACAAAACAAGGTACAGGGATACCTCGACAATATCACACACAATGGGAACAAGGATAACGAACAATATCACACAACAAACTCCAGGGATACACGCCAATATCACACAACAAGGAACCAGGGATACACGACAATATCACACAACAAGGAACCAGGGATACACGACAATATCACACAACAAGGAACCAGGGACACACGACAATATCACACAAGGAAGCAGGGATACACGACAATATCACACAACAAGGAACCAGGGACACACGACAATATCACACAACAAGGACCCAGGGATACACGACAATATAACACAGTAAGGAACCAGGGATACACGAAAATATCACACAAGGAACCAGGGACACACGAAAATATCACACAACAAGGAACCAGGGATACACGACAATATCACACAACAAGGAACCAGGGACACACGACAATATCACACAACAAGGAACCGGGCAGGGATATCGGACGACAATCATCACAACAAGGAACCAGGGATACACGACAATATCACACAACAAGGAACAGGGACATCACGACAATACACACACAAAAACAAGGAACAGGGATACACGACAATATCACACAACAAGGAACCAGGGATACACGACAATATCATTCAACAAGGAACCAGGTATACACGACACTATCACACAACAAGGAAGCAGGGATACACGACAATATCACACAACAAGGAACCAGGTACACACGACAATATCACATAACAAGGACCCAGGGACACACGACAATATCACACAACAAGGAACAGGGTAGGAAAATACACGACAATATCAGGCACAACAAGAGACCAGGTGGGGTACACGCACAATATCACACAACAAGAACCAGGGATACACGACAATATCACAACAACACGGAACCAGGGATACACGCACAATATCACACAACAAGGAAGGGGACCAGAGATACACACAGACAACTATCACACACAAGGAACCAGGGATACACGACAATATCACACAACAAGGAACCAGGGGACACACGACAAGGATCACAACACAGAACAGGGACAAACACGACAATATCACACCAACAGGAACGGGATACACGGACCTAGTATCACACAACAAGGAACCAGGGACACACGACAATATCACACAACAAGGAATCAGGGATACACGACAATATCACACAAGGAACCAGGGACACACGACAATATCACACAACAAGGAATCAGGGATACACGACAATATCACACAAGGAACCAGGGACACACGACAAGATCACACAACAAGGAACCAGGGACACACGACAATATGCCACGGGACACAGACAATACACGACAATATCACACAACCAGGGACACACACTCAGATCACACGAACAATATACACAAGGAACCAGGGACTACACTGACATATCACACAACTAAGGTGAATCAGGAGGGATACACGACAATATCACACAAGACCAGGGACACAACGACCAAGATCACACAACAGGAACCAAGTGACAACGGAACCATATCACACAACCAGGGACGACAACGAACCATATCACACAACAACCAGGGCACACAACGGGACCAGGTAACACAGAACAAGACAAGGAACCACTACACAATATCACACAACAAGGACAGATCACACGAACATACAACACAAGGTACAGTCACACGGGACATCCACACAGAACCAAGGATACACGAACAATAACACACAACAGGAACCAGGGATACACGAACCAATACCACATCACACAAGGAACCAGGTAGATGTTTGAGTGTACGGCTTAGATATATTTCAATGCAAAGCTGGATTATGCGAGTGATCTGCTTGATGCAGCTGTCTGGTACCACATCAAGATCCCACGACTAAGTACTGGGTTGCCAATACCCATCTATAGATGATGTATAAATTTAGGATATCTGGCGAATACTCAATGGTTCACCGGCATCTAATCGTGTAGATATACATTTAGCCAAGTGTTCATAGTGTAACGAATTAAATACATTTTGGACTTTTTCAGTATCAAGTCGAAACACGTGTCCGCATACCGTATATGTGGCTGTGTATTGAGAAATGGGGCTTATGGGTTTTGCAACCAGTGTAGATCCAGATCATCCTGTGCGTCCGCACAGTCTGATCAGGATCTGCACTGTCCGCTATTCTATTTATGAAACACCCGCCATGCTTCTAACAAGAACCAGAGAGCTGTTATCAGGTTACAGGAGTGTGTTGTTTAATCAGGAACTAGACATGTCACAAATCCCATAGGCCCAATTTCTTCAGTATGTATATGTCACATAAATAACTAAAACAATATGGTAAGAAAATGCAATATCCTCTTGTCGGAGATTTGAATGAGGGATCGTAGTCAGTTATTTCCCTTTGCAAATATATTTATAGAGATCCGGTCCTATGCTGCATTTCAGCGTTCATTTCTTACTGAATATCACAAAAAAATGAGTTTTGCGAACAGAGTAGACCCAGATCTGAGTCTACACTAATTGAAATAACATTAAGAAGTGTGAAATAATGTAATCCCAGATCAGATTGCGTAGATATCAGTGTAGTATGATTTGGATCAACACTAGTCGAAATCACTATATCGACTCACAACAAATAATGCTATGTTCGCTCTTTTTTATAAGCAATAAGGCCATAAACTACACAATTTGGACCGGATTTCTATAAATAAATTCAACGGGAGATAACTAACTACGATCCCCTCATTGCGACAATCACGACAGATGAGTGTTTGACAACACGCGGGTATCGTTATCAGTACATGAAGACGGCCACTTACACCTCGCGAGAGGTTTCACACACACCGGGATGGATATACGGTTCGACGGCAAGCGAGCCCTCGTTACGGGCGCTGGCAAAGGTAGGTCAGATAATACCATTGTGTTGTAATATAAGGATTCGCATATATGGTGGACACTCTACATTGATAGTGAAACCTCTCTAAACCAGACACCCTGGTGTCCGGTTTAGAGAGGTTTCACTGTAAATCAGGCATTTGATAATTCTGAGCCATAGTTGTGTGCCATGCGATCATGAACAGACATTATCACCTCGGATAAATGACCAAGAAATCCAAGAAAAATAAGATCACATATGTGTCTTGATGTCCGGTTTAGAGAGGTTCCACTGTATAAACTAGTTTGTGAATGGACAACCGTTGTCAGAATGTTTTTGACTACAGTATAAGGCAATACCCGGCATTGAAGCACGTGCTATAATGACCAGGCTGCATATTGCTGAATGATATATCATATACCGTTAGTGTTACTCAAGGTGCATGATCACGTGGTTATAACAACAACAACAGTGGCTGAAAGTGTTGAAATCTTGCCCACGCCAAAGTAAGTATTATTTGATATTTTCCTTAATATGAAACGGATTTTGATGAAATATGGCGCAGCAAACGCGTCTTCATGAGCTGCATTTGGTCGTCCATGGAGTTCGGCACAGAATTATGTCGTTTTTGCGAAGATTCTTTGCAAAAACGACAGAACGTTGGGCCAACGTACAGAGACCACCAAATGCAGCTTAACAAGACGCGTTTGATGCGTCATATTTCATCAAAATCCGTTACGTAATAAGGACACTATAAAAGAATACGTACTTTGAATCGGATGGATTTTGGAAGTTTCAGTACTTGTTGTTGTTGTTTGTACCACGTGATCATACACCTTCTTACTGTTAAAATGCCGATACTGACTGCTGGATTTCTTTGATAAATGCTAGATCTCGTTCAATGTACAGTAGATCCAAAAAGCAAAGATTGTTATATGTACCCATGCATCCAATATTCAATTGCAATTGACTATTTGATATCCTACTTAAATATGTCTTCAGTGTCGCTCCACTAATCAGTCATATTATACCATTGCATTATTATTCGAACTCTAGCGAAACATTATACAACCGACATCAACATTTGAGGTCTTCCAGCTTTTATGCAAATTAGCATGTCGGTAACAGCACATATTTTGCGGGTTGAACTTTTCAAAAACACGGGTCTTACACCATAAAAATAGTTTAAGCATCTTAGTTTTATCGCCTTTTTTTGTGATAAGTGTTGTTATTTTTGTGCTAACTTTATGTTATTGTACATGTTTCCGTAGTCTGACGATTAACCGCCATACTCGATTATTCGCGATAAATAACTCCATGGTTCGGTGCACGAATACGATATTCGATTTCGGTTCAGAGTATGTCTCGGAAAAAAACTCATTTTGAGTTTTCCAAAACTCTATTTTTACCTCGTTGTTGTTGATGTTGCTGCTGCTGTGAAATTCCTGCGCTTACTGTTCGCGAAACGCTTTCCACTCTATAGTAATTATTAGTCTATGTATCACCCACAAACACATACTGCGAAAACTGTCAGGACTTTCAGGCCTTTGATATTATATATATATGCTGTCTAGAACCTTGCTTGTCACGATACTGGACAGTTCGTGAAGCAATGCTACCTCATGTTAGCAGTATTGACAACGTCGCTTCCATTAGTTTAAACATAGTTTATTTCATATAAGTACAATGGGCTTGGGCTACACGTTCTCACAACATTAATTACAGCCCTTACCCAAGTATTTCAACAATACATCAATGTAACAGCAATGGCGATAAGTATACATGTATATGTACATGGGTACATACCAATAATCTTGCGGTATATATATATATATATATATATTTGCACAATGTACGAAAAGAAAATCGGATACAAAGAGAGAGTAAAGAAAGTGAGAGAAGAGATTGGGAGAAAGAGTGAAAGAGTTATGTGTCACAATGTACATATAATATATAACATAATGCATAGATAGATGTACACTGCAGTTGATTTCAGTGTTCGTTGTTATCAGGTGGTACTGTATGATGTTGGCAAATGGAAAGCATCCGATAGAGCTTGCGTCTCATGCATCCACCAAGTGTGTTACTCAAATCTTTTCGTAGCTTTAATATAATCTTGTACAGCTTTAAAAATAACAGTATTGCACTCATTACTTTCTTCAGGTATGCCATGCAAAAGTATATGTGCGTTTAGGGGATAAAATTGTCGCAGTGACTGGCATAAAATTAGACGTTGCGCATGATATTAAATACATTCAAAGAAGTAATGTTCAGCATCCTCTACAACTTCACTACATTCGCAGCAGGGAGTTTCTCTGATATGGTTATTGCAAAGATCACAATTAAGACTGCTACATTTATTTCGAATTCTTGCATGCATAACTGAAAACAATCGATCTCCTTCTAAATAGTATGGTGGTATATTATATTGAGTATATAGTTGTTGGGCGCATGATGTTTTGAAGTGTCTAAGACTATCTATATTTCTCAGCAACGGGTCAGTTTCATTCCAGAGTTGTACCGAAGATGGTATAAACGATTGTTTGTATACTTCCAGTCGTATAGTGGGGACATTTAAATCAAATTGATTTCTAAGATTGTAACGAGATATAGTATTAACAGTGGGTGGAATCAGGTTAGAAATATAACTAGGTACTTGATTAGTGTTGGCTTTGTACATGATCGAAAGCTTTTGAATACTACGTCAAGCAGATAGAAGTTGCCTTATGTTGTCGAGTGATACTGACCGTGTTAATCCTGTTACTATTCTCACGACTTCATTCTGAATTTTTTCCAACGAATCCTTTTCATATTCTATACACCCATCCCAGACAGATGAAGCATATTCTAGTATAGGTCTCATGTAAGATATATATATTTGGTTTAAAGACTGTCTGTTTATCTTAAATTGTAGGTTACGCATTATTCCCAATACTCTCGTAGTCGAATTAATTATATGTTGTATGTGTGTATGCCATTTTCCGTTATTGCTCAATGTTAAACCAAGATGCTTATGATCGTCAACAAAGGTTATGGACGTGTTCTGAAAGATTAAGTTTAAGGGTCGATCAAGTTGTTTTAATGTTAGAAGCATCGCTTCTGTCTTGTTCGGGTTGAAACTAACCAACCATTGTTTAGCCCAATCAGAAATCATTAGCAGGTCATGATTTATTATGCCTTCTAGATCATCAACATTTGTTGAAGAAAAGGACAGAGAGCTGTCGTCAGCAAATAATCGAACAATACTTAATAGATGGTCAGTTATGTCGTTGACATATATTAGAAATAGTAATGGGCCGAGTACCGAACCTTGTGATACACCAGCAGTAACTAATTTGGTATCTGAGGTTGTGGACCGTATTGATACGGACTGTTTCCTGTTCGACAAGTAGTTTTCGATCCAGTGTAAAATACAACCATTTAATCCATTTTGCCTTAGCTTAAATATTAATCCCTTATGCCATACTCTATCAAAGGCGTTAGAAATATCACAAAACACTATACATGTAGATTGTCGTTCATCAAATGCCTGACATATTTGATGGTGAATTTCTATAAGTTGATAAACCGTGATGTGGCCTGGTAAAAAAACAGATTGCCTGTTGTAAATCAATTGTTGTGAGTGCAAGTGATTATAAATATGTTTAAACATTATTCTCTCCATTACCTTACCTAGACAGCTTAATAACGATATCGGGCGATAATTCGAAGGCGTCAGTGGACACCCCTTTTTAGCTCGACTATTCGAAGAATAAGTAGAGCTTATGTTGTCACCCCGGCGTCGGCGTCGCCGTCGGCGTCACGCCTTGGTTAAGGTTTTTAGTCAAGCTTGTATATGGAATACTACTGGCCCTACACCCACCATACTTGGACAACTTCATCTCCTAGTGATGTACATCAATAACCCCTGATCTATATTTGACCTTGACCTACATTTCCTCTTGAATTACTTAGTTAATTCCCCTTGGTTAAGGTTTTTAGTCAACCTTGGTTAAGGTTTTTAGTCAAGCTTGTACATGGAATATTATTGTGCATACAGACACCATACTTGGACAACCTTTTCTCATAGGGAGGTACATCAATAACCCCTGGTCTATATTTGACATTGACCTACATTTCCTCTTCAATTACTTGGTTAATTCCCCTTGGTTAAGGTTTTTAGTCAACCTTGTAGATGGAATACTCCTGGCCCTACACCAACCATACTTGGACAACTTTATCTCCTAGTGATGTACATCAACAACCCCTGACCTATATTTGACCTTGACCTACATTTAACCTTGAATTACCTAGTTTATTCCCCTTGGTTAAGGTTTTTAGTCAACCTTGGTTAAGCTTTTTAGTCAAGCTTTCTACATGGAATACTATTGTGCATACAGACACCATACTTGGACAACCTTTTCTCATAGGGAGATACATCAATAACCCCTGGTCTATATTTGACCTTGATCTACATTTCCTCTTCAATTACTTAGTTAATTCCCCTTGGTTAAGGTTTTTAGTCAAGCTTGTATATGGAATACTCCTGGCCCTACACCCACCATACTTGGATAACTTCATCTCCTAGGGATGTACATCAGTAACCCCTGATCTATATTTGACCTTGACCTACATTTAACCTTGAATTACCTAGTTAATTCCCCTTGGTTAAGGTGTTTAGTCAACCTTGGTTAAGGTTTTTAGTCAAGCTTTCTACATGGAATACTATTGTGCATACAGACACCATACTTGGACAACCTTTTCTCATAGGGAGGTACATCAATAACCCCTAGTCTATATTTGACCTTGACCTACATTCCTCTTGAATTACTTAATTAATTCCCCTTGGTTAAGGTTTTTAGTCAAGCTTGTATATGGAATACTACTGGCCCTACACCTACCATACTTGGACAACTTCATCTCCTAGTGATGTACATCAACAACCCCTGATATATATTTCACCTTGACCTATATTTCCTCTTCAATTACTTACTTAAGTCACCTTGGTTAAGGTTTTTAGTCAACCTTGGTTAATGTTTTTACTCAAGCTTGTACATGGAATACTATTGTGCATGCAGACACCATACTTGGACAACCTTTTCTCATAGGGATGTACATCAATAACCCCTGATCTATATTTGACCTTCACCTACATTTCCTCTTCAATTACTTACTTAATTCTCTTTGGTTAAGGTTTTTAGTCAACCGTGTAGATGGAATACTCCTGGCTCTACACCAACCATACTTGGACAACTTCATCTCCTAGTGATGTACATCAACAACACCTCACCTATATTTCACCTTGACCTACATTTAACCTTGAATTAATTAGTTAATCCCCCTTGGTTAAGGATTTTAGTCAACCTTGGTTTAGGTTTTTAGTCAAGCTTGTATATGGAATACTATTGTGCATACAGACACCATACTTGGATAACTTTTTCTCATAGGGATGTACATCAATAACCCCTGACCTATATTTTACCTTCACCTACATTTAACCTTGAATTACTTGGCTAATGTTTATAGTCAAGCTTGTATATGGAATACTCCTGGGCCTACATCAACCATACTTGGACAACTTCATCTCCTAGTGATGTACATCAATAATCCCTGACCTATATTTGACCTTGACCTACTTTTATCCTTGGATTACTTAGTTATTTCCCCCTTGGTTAAGATTTTTAGTCAAGCTTGTATATGGAATACTCCTGGGCCTACAGCAACCATACTTGGAAAACTTCATCTCCTAGTGATGTACATCAATAACCCCTGACCTATATCTGTCATTGACCTACATTTAACCTTGAATTACTTACTTAATTTCCCTTGGTTAAGTTTTTTAGTGAACCTTGGTTAAGGTTTTTATGCAGGCCGCAGCCACCTTGTTTGTCAAGCTATGTGTACATCGACAACTCTCGTAGTCGAGCTATGCTGTTCTCCTACAGCTCTTGTTAAATAGAGGAATTACACTTGCTAATTTCCACGCCATCGGAAATTGATATTCATTAACAGATCTATTAAAGAGGATCGCCAGAGAATTTGAGACAGATGTAATAGTTCCTTTTAATATTCTATGACTAATTAGATCGCATCCACAAGCTTTATTAGTTTGCAAAATTCGTATTATATCTCTAACCTCAGATTCATTTATATTAATCGTATCAATGGTTAATTTTTAATTCAAACGGTGGCAAAGTAGAGTTATTATCATCAACAGTTGATATTGAAACGAAGAAGTTGTTAAGACAGTTTGCTTTTTCGGCATCAGACAAATATACATTTTCGCTGTTGCCGTCATTGGTTTTTAATGGAGGAATAGTACCACTTGACTTGCTGTCTTTCACAAAGTGTCGGACTAGCTTCCAGAAATATCTTTTGTTATTCGAAAATGATTCTGTTAGGTTAAACTCATTGTCGTTATAAAATGCTTCTCCTGCATATTTTTTCATATTATTAACTTTATTCCGAGTTGTTTTGTATCTATTCCAATCGTCCACCCGTCCAAATTGTATTGCTTTCTTTCGTAACTTGTCCCTTAGCTTGCTTGTTTGGCGAATTTCGGAATCATACCATGGTTCATAGTTAGGCCGTACTGTAACTTGACTGCATGGAATGCATTGCTTAGCTAGCTCAATGAACTTAGATGTAAATATATTAGATGCATCATCTACACTACCATTATTTAAAATTGTCCAATCAATATAAAGCATCAGCTCGTTAAATTTAGCAAAGTCTGCTCTTTTATAGTTCCATACAGTTCGTTTATATGAATTATTATATGAACTTTCAGCTCGTATGATGACACATGTAGCCTTATAATCACTTATGTTTGGCGAAACAGATAATACATCGCTTTTGAGAATGATCTGATCTTGGTTAACAATAATTGGATCCAGTAAGGTTGAAGTAGTAGCTGTTTCCCGAGTTGCGGATGTAATTATGTTTCTCAATGAATTCATAATCATTACGTCTTTTATCTTGTAGTTTTGTACATTTAATTGATCTTCATTTACATCGCCAACAATAATGATATTATTTGTTATATCTGATACCAGTTCTAGATTGCGATTAAGTAATTCCCAAAATTCGATATTTGACGACGGGGTCGGTAAATCGTGCCAATCAAGAACGTTTTACGGTTTATCTTAACTTGAATCCAGATGGTTTCATCCCAAAATGTTTCTAAATGTTGCATTCTTTCTGCTAATAAGTGGTCTGCAACATATACTAATATACCCCCAGAATGTGGCGATGTGTCCTTTCGGAATGGTAAGCCATATCCATTCATTAGTAAACTGCTCGTTTCCATAGCGCATGATAAGTGCGTTTCTGTAAAACATAGAATATCGAAGTCTGTAAAAGTGTCCTCGATATAACTGACCTTATTGCGAATACTTCTAATATTTAAATTTAAAATTGAAAAAGATCCAATCTCATTTTCAGGCCCTGGATTTCTTTCAACATCACCAGCCAACAGTAGCAAAATCAAAGATATTATTGCTAGAAAAATATTGAGGTTAAATAGTAATCCGGATCCTCTACATTTAAATATATTGGTCAAACAATTACCTATATCCGCTAACACATTCAATATTATATATAAAATGTTAGTATATATTGTAAACGCAAGCAATATCGGCTGTGTGCTAAAATTAAAATTACCTATAGCAGCCCTCCAGGAAGTTAAATCATTACCCATTCGGCTTATTAATTAAATCAGCGAGGGGAAGAGCTGCCATAGGTATCAAAAATGACAACCTCACCCAACAACACCAGATAACATGTATGTTCAGAAATCTTCTCAACATATTGCATGCACCTATAATATTGACATTCAAACAGCAAGGACGTTTGACTGAGATAAAGAATGTAGAGCGAGTAAAAAGCAAAAGGAATAGTAGAAAAACAACAAGATGATATTGAAGCTGGTAGGAACACGTACATGCAACATACAAATACATCTTCCTATACAGGTTTTTGTGGAGGGATGGATAATTCAGTGAACTACTGCAAAGTATCGTGTGTCAGTTACAAAACATTTAACGAACACTGTAGATCTCGATCAGATCGCATGTCTAGCCAAACGGGTCATGCATTTAATCCAGTGACATAATGCTTTCGTTATTGTTATAACAATACATACCTAAATAACACTCACACGTGTCACTGGGAAAAGCGATATACTTTCATTTATTGACCACAGTTATGTCACAGTATTATGAACAAGATTCACATTCCGCTATAAAAAGAAACTTACATGCAACTCGAGAGTATGAAGTGACACCGTAGGATATCGGTTACATGAGTGACCATTACATAATGTACAACCCGTACAGATCCGGACCAGCCTAGGCACAAGTATACAGTATGATCAGGGTTTACTCAGTTTTCCACTACACAAACATGTAGAATCCTCCTATTATAAATAAGTTTACCCTGCCAAGGTAGAATGTATCAACTGGGTGAGTGAACAGCACAGTTCTACAACCAATGTATATCCAAACCAGCCTGCACACGAACGTATATTCTGATCAGTGTATACTGCATTAGTTACTATGTGATAATGTCGGATCAGGTTCTTGTACGTTACGATGACGTGATGTGCGAAACCATATCGACTGATTTTAATAACCGCTCAGAATATAACCAACGTAGGCACAGACCAGCCTACATCGAAGTATATGCTGAGCAGGATATACTCGGTTTTATCAACGTAATAGACTTGAATCATCTGAGTACAGCTTGAAATTGTAAAAGTATGATTGAATCGTACATCACCTACAGGCACAGACAAGTCTACACACAAATGTATAGTCTAATCAGTGTAAACTCTGTGCTCTATGCGTTACTCCTGAGAAATGTAACATCTGCCAAGTAGTGAATAAATGAACCATACATGATTTACAACCAGTGTAGACCGAGACCAGTTTAGACACGAATGTATATTCTGATATGGGTATACTCTGCTTGTTACTTCTTAAAAAGGAACATCAGCCAAGTGTATTAGAGTATGGCGTATCATGACAGAACAAGTAGTGGATGAATGAACCATACATGATTTACAACCAGTGTACAACGAGACCAGCGTAGACACGAATGTATAATCTGATCTGGGTATACTCTGCTTGTTACTCCTTAAAAGGGAACACCATCCAAGTTTTATCTTAATATGACCTGACATGACAGAACACGTAGTGGATGAATTAACCATACATGATTTACAACCAGTGTAGACCGAGACCAGCTTAGACACAAATGTATAATCTGATATGGGTATACTCTGCTTGTTACTTCTTAAAAGGGAATAACATGCATGTTTATTAGAGTATGGTGTGACATGAAAGAACAAGTAGTGGATGAATGAACCTTACATGATTTACAACCAGTGTAGACCGAGACACAAATGTATAATCTGATCTGGGTATACTCTGCTTTCAGTCGCTTCCATTGCTAACGTGTCTCTTTAACTCTACTTCGGGTTAGCAAATAAATACTATGCATGCACAGTAATTTCGTATCATGAACCTGTACTGATGATCTCTTAATAAGATAAAGCGATATCTGGACGGACACAAGTTAATACAATCAGCATTCAATACGACTATGCGATATGTGCATATTGGTTATTTCATGTCACACCATAACATTTCATACTCGGGTAACCATGTCATAGCCAGTTCAATTTTTCAAATATTTGTTTGGTCATTTTTAGCCAGGTTTTTTGAAAAAAAATCCAGGCTATTTGATTGGCAAAAGCCGGGCGGGCGGGCGGGCGGCGGTCGGGCGGACGGGCGGGCGGCGGGCGGCGTCCACAATCAATGTTAAGTTTTCGTGTTTGAGTCCATTTCTTTGTTACTGTACCACATAGGACCACCAAACTTTCACAGCTTCATAATCAAGGGGTGTCCACCACATATCACTATCCAACATGTTACTTTGTTTTTAATTTGACCCATTTTTTCTGCGCAGTCGACTTAGCCATTTTCAATGTTAAGTTTTCGCGTTTTCAATGTTAAGTTTTCGTGTTTAAGTCCATTTCTTTGTTACTGTACCACCTAGGACCACCAAACTTTCACAGCTTCATAATCAAGGGGTACCCACCACATATCACTATCCAACATGTTACTTTTTTTTTTAACTTGACCCATTTTTTCCGCGCAGTCGACTTAGCCATTTTCAATGTTAAGTTTTCGCGTTTACAATGTTAAGTTTTCGTGTTTAAGTCCATTTCTTTGGTACTGTACCACCTAGGACCACCAAACTTTCACAGCTTCATAATCAAGGGGTACCCACCACATATCACTATCCAACATGTTACTTTTTTTTTTCTTCTTCACCCATTTTTCCGCGCAGTCGACTTAGCCATTTTCAATGTTAAGTTTTCGCGTTTACAATGTTAAGTTTTCGTGTTTAAGTCCATTTCTTTGGTACTGTACCACCTAGGACCACCAAACTTTCACAGCTTCATAACCAAGGGGTGCCTACCACATACAACTATCCAACATGTGACCATTTTTAGCCAGGTTTTTTGAAAAAAAATCCAGGCTATTGGATTGGCGAAAGCCGGGCGGGCGGGCGGGCGGGCGGTGGGCGGCGGGCGGCGTCCACAATCAATGTTAAGTTTTTCGTGTTTGAGTCCATTACTTTGTTACTGTACCACCTAGGACCACCAAAACTTTCACAGCTTCATAATCAAGGGGTGCCCACCACATATCACTATCCAACATGTTACTTTTTTTTTTAACTTGACCCATTTTTTCCGCGCAGTCGACTTAGCCATTTTCAATGTTAAGTTTTCGTGTTTGAGTCCATTTCTTTGTTACTGTACCACCTAGGACCACCAAACTTTCACAGCTTCATAATCAAGGGGTGCCCACCACATATCACTATCCAACATGTTACTTTTTTTTTTAACTTGACCCATTTTTTCCGCGCTGTCAACTTAGCCATTTTCAATGTTAAGTTTTCGCGTTTACAATGTTAAGTTTTCGTGTTTAAGTCCATTTCTTTGGTACTGTACCACCTAGGACCACCAAACTTTCACAGCTTCATAATCAGGGGGTGCCCATCACATATCACTATCCAACATGTTACATTTTTTTTTAACTTGACCCATTTGTTCCGCGCAGTCGACTTAGCCATTTTCAATGTTAAGTTTTCGCGTTTACAATGTTAAGTTTTCGTGTTTAAGTCCATTTCTTTGGTACTGTACCACATAGGACCACCAAACTTTCACAGCTTCATAATCAAGGGGTGCCCACCACATATCACTATCCAACATGTTACTTTTTTTTTAACTTGACCCATTTTTTCCGCGCAGTCGACTTAGCCATTTTCAATGTTAAGTTTTCGTGTTTAAGTCCATTTCTTTGGTACTGTACCACCTAGGACCACCAAACTTTCACAGCTTCATAACCAAGGGGTGCCTACCACATACAACTATCCAACATGTGACCATTTTTTTACCTTCACCTATTATTTCTACGTAATGTTCAACGTTAACTTTTTAACGTACGTCTGGTTAAAGTTTTTTGCTTAAAACATTTTCCTTATACTATATCTCTGCAACTGCTTCGCACATACCTTGAAACTTCACATGGGTGTTTATCATCATCCATATTTTCATTCTACCCCTCAACCGTGCTGCCCCTGTGCCCAATGTCAAGGTCAAATTACTTTGAATTCTTTTGTTAAAGTGTTTTCGTGTACTATATCTCTGCAACTGCTTCACCCAATACCTTGAGACTTCACATGGGTGTTTATCATCATTGTCGCACCCGCTTGCGGGAAAGCGCGATATCGTCGGCATTTTGGCATACGTCCGTACGTCCGTGTGTCCGGTTAAAGTTTTTTCCTTAAAGTTTTTCCATCTATTATATCAATTTTGTTAGTGTCCATGCCTCGCCCCAAGGCGCGACATGCAGGCCACGGCCATCTAGTCTACAAAAAGTGGGTATAATTATGTTATCCAAGTGCCTATGCTTGGAAAAAACCTGGCCTTCGTGGCTTTGCCTCGTTTCTTGTTTAACTGAGTAATTGATTTACCAAACGACTGTTTACAGTTTTCATCGACCGGGAGATAAACTTCGTACAGTAACGCATCAACATAATGTTAAGCTGATCACACACACATGGGGCTTATGGGATTTTGACCAGTGTAGCGCTTGGTTTCTGTAGTCTGATAACGATATATAATGCTTGTTAGAAGCACGATGCAATTGTTATTAAAGGTACATGTCCACTCAGTAGGCACAAACTGTTATTTATATTATAGATATCATCTGAGACATGTTCTGGCAATATAAACATTAATTCACCATTACCCCTCGTACTGATTGGCATTATTATACATTTTATATCAGACGAAAATGTCCACACTGATATCAGGGGCGATAACCGTGTATCCTTAAAGTGTGAACTGACATTACTATTTATTCTCTATATTTATTTTTTGATGTGCAATGATCATACTTTATAATCTGTCGAAAATATTATTTTTTCGGGGTGACGCATTTAATTAGTGTAAATAATTAAAAACATGTGGAATAGTGACATAATTATGCACTTATTTAATTCCTAACTGTTATTGTTACTTGTAAATGTATATTACGATTCACCTATCTTTTGGGAGCGCAGACCGTGGCTGAGGGGTACCACGCTGGCGACCCGGGTTCGACTGAGGGTTCAGTTCCAGGGCGTCAGTATTTCTGAGATACTTTGTATTTCCTGCTCTTGTAGTCCTTTCGGATGGGACTTTAAACGGCGGCCCCGTGTATCAGATTTGAAGGAGAGTCTGGGCACGTTAAAGAACCAGAGAGCATTATTCTAATAAGAGCTAGGCACCGTGGGGCCGGTTTCCTCTGTATCCACCTCCTTCCTTTCTCCCCTTCTTGGGAGACGACTGTAAGGTCATCGAGCCAGTCACGTCATTAAATCCAAGCATTTACATTTATTTACCTATCTGTTGGAGCGGTGCTTTGAAGAAATTTACCTTAAGTGTTTGCTCGCTGAAACATGCTTTCATTACTATTTGTCCTTGTAAAGCTGCCACCGAGTTCGTATATTGCTCTACCTAAGTGTGCATATATGTGGCTGAGACTGGAGAAATGGGTCTTATCGGTTTTGCGACCAGTCACCTTTTGCGTCCGCACAGTCTGATCAGGATCTGCACTGTTCGCCATTCCATCAATGAAACACCCGGCATTGTACTAACAAGTAATATAGATTGTTATCAGGCTACACGAGTGTACTATTTGATCACACGAGTTACACTGGCCACAAATCTCATAAGCCCCATTTCGCCAGTCACAGCCACATATAATGCCTAAGCAAAGTCCCATTGTACTGTGTGAATGTTACTGCCGCAGGTATCGGGCGGGGAATCGCGGTGAAGTTGGCCCAGTGTGGGGCGGAGGTGGTGGGCATCAGTCGCACACAGGCCGACCTCGACAGTCTACAGAAGGAGGTGGGTATAGAATAGAAACACGAAATAGGATAACATTGTAAACGAATGGTACAGACTGAATAACTGACGAATTAATGTGAAATCAAAACAAGCATGCAAATTGGAGCGGGTGCAATTGATACATACATGTTAAAAGACAGCACATTTCAATAACTCAAATTGTCTATGACATTGCACCATATTGTACACGTGTATAAACTAAAGTACGGACATACCAACTTTTCAAATTATGCGCTTTTTCCTTTGTGTGAGATAAAAGAAAAAACTCATAATAGTTTCGATATTGTGAGCTTACTAACTAAGTCTATGTGTCTCTAAGCCCATAAGTATCGGATGTTGGTCCGGCTTGACTAGCGATCGGACTAAGCGACTGTTACCTGACATGTGCCTGTTATCGTGACGCATAATGTGGACCTGACGGTATAATATTACCGTGTTTTACCATACGACAGGTGCCCGGTATCGTGACGCATAATGTGGACCTGGCGGACTGGGACGCCACACGGGCCGTGGTGGAGACCATCGGCCCCATCGACCTGCTCGTCAACAACGCCGGCATCACAAACTGGACGCCATTCCTCGACGTCACCAAGGACGAACTAGAGAAGTAAGTCGGACCGGGACTATAACGACCCGAGATTGGACGCGAACTCGAGCAGTTATGATTCTAAACTAATAAAGCTCATCAGTAAATCTGTCCAAGGCACACATTCAAGGTGCATGATCACATGGTTACAACAACAACAACGTCGCCCACTCCAAAGTAAGTATTATTTGATATTTTCCTTAATATGCAACGGATTTTGATGAAATATGGCGCATGAGATGCATTTGGTGGTCTATGGAGTTTGGCACATACTTATGTCGTTTTTGCGAAGAATCGATTTCCGTGTCGATTCTTCGCAAACATTACATAAGTTTGGGCGAAAATACAGAGACCACCAAATGCAGCTTAACAAGAAGCGTTTGATGCGCCATATTTCATCAAAATCCGTTACTTAATAAGGACACTATAAAAGAATACGTACTTTGAATCGGTACTTGTTGTTGTTGTTGTTAGTACCACGTGATCATACACCTTGACATTTAGGCAACAATATGTTCAGAAAGTTTGAGAACCACGAACCCTGGCTAATGTGTAAAGTGTAATAGGAAACGCGTGCGTGCTACTCTGGTTTTTGCTAGGTGTCCTTTCGATACATGTAGCCGATTTCATCAAACTTGCAAAGTATACTTATCTAGCAAAGTATACTTTGAGGGAGTAATCATTTATTTTTTTCCGAAATTCGTTATTTCATATAGAACTAATGACTGCACAGCTGTGATAATGTAATAACTTCAGTATAATACAAATTAATAAATTTATCATAAAATTGAAATTGTCTCCCTGAAAGTATACATTGATAGATAAGTATACTTTGCAATGTTGGTGAAATCGGCTACTGTAGCCTATTTCACCAAAGTACAAAGTATGCTAAGTAAAATTTGAGGGAGAAATTTTCAATTTAAGGATACATTTATTATCATAGCCATTTTGGCTATTTCAACACTTTTATATGGGTGTACCTAACCCGATTTACAACCGACATATCCTACACATACCGTTATTATTCTGTTTGCAGTGTCTTCGACATCGACTACAAGGGCGTGTACAACGTATCTCAGGTAATTAATGGTGGATAGTATGTCGTCAAATTTACGTCTAAAGTTATCTATAGTGCTATGTTTGAACTGCTAAAAGTCAGAAAATAACGGAAATGGGTCACGTATACATTTTATCCATCTTCAGTACTAATGAAGCGCAGCCAGACGTGTACTACATGTACATGCGAATATTCATAACTATTGCTCTCATATCTCCCTGTGATTGGACGGTGGGCGGGTTGGGAGTATGTGAAGGCTAACTTACCAGCAGGGGTGCATGTCTACTGGTGCATATTTACCGGAAGCCATCCATATCGCTGGTTTGACCCTCGGGTACATTTTTGGGTTTCTGGTACGTGATAGTTGAATCCGGTTATACCCGCTATAAAAGTGGTAAGATTAGTACTACTCTTATTACTTTTAGGAAGTGGGGCTAAGTGAACCTGATGTGTTGAGGACCTGGCATCAGATCAGGTTAAACATATTGGAATCGACCCCGTTAATCCGGCATAGAATGACCTCAGCTGTTTACTGACCGTTAATGTCATTAAAACAGGGGCGGATACAGAAATAATTGCAGGGGGGGGGGGGTGGGGGGGGGGGGGGTGGGGGCGGTCTGTAATTAGAATGCGGTCTGGGGGTACTCGCCCAGGAAATTTTTTAAATGCCAGATCGCCGCAGATGCGATTTCCTGACACCTAGGCCACGAAAAAGTCATCCAACTATTCGAGTATTGTAGATTTTTTATGTTTTTTGCCGGGAGCAGGGAGGGGGGGGGGGGTCCGGACCCCCTGGACCCCCCTGTATCCGCGCCTGTAAAAACTCTTGGTTGTCTTACATGTAATGAAATTGTGTAACGTGCAGGTTATCGCCCGTGGAATGGTGGCCCGGGGTAAAGGCGGCGCAATAGTCAACATGTCCAGTATAGCCTCGTACATTGCCATCAACAACCACACGCTGTATTGCTCGGCTAAAGGGGCGCTTGACCAACTCACACGGACAATGGCACTGGAACTAGGACCCCATCACGTACATAGGTGGAAGACTCGGACCTAGGACCCAATAAATGGTTAATTCGAAAAACGTTACCCCACCCACCCATTTCCTTGCAATATACAGCATAGCCTTTGAAAACGCTATAGTGGCTATTGTACGGACATTGGTGGATGGGGTAACTGTTTACAAATGAGCCATGTATCAGGTACTAGGTCCGAGTCTTCCACACATGATCAGGTACTGTAACGTTATCGGTCTCGAACATATACTTTTGTGGCGATGACATGAGAAATTGGCATTATGGTATTTGTGGTCAGTTTAACTTCTGTAGCCGATTTCACCAAAATTACTAAGTATACTTATCTAGTTAAGTATACTTTGAGGGAGTAATCATTCATTTTTCTGAAATTCATTATTTCATATATAACTAACGACAGCATATATTTGATGATTAAAACTATGCATAATTATTATATTGAATTTATTACATTATCACAGCCAAAATTGCTGTGATACTGTGATAATGTAATAAATTAAGCATAATAAAAATTAATAAATTTATCCTTAAATTGAAAAATTTCTCCCTCAAAGTGTACTTGGCAATATAAGTATACTTTGCAATTTTGGTGAAACAGGCTACTGGTCTGCTTGCACACCTCTGTGGCCTGATAAGTTATATCACACCATCCCCTTTCGTATGCCATGGTGATATTTTCCCCTCCGATTTTCCATTCGGATCAATCATTAAAACCTCTATATCAGGAATGGGGAATTGTTTCGAATAGACCTGTTCATGGTTGCTGTTTCAAGTTTAGATTCTGAAAATGAAGACGTTTCCATCGAACTACAACTCGAAATCAAACAGTTATCTAATAAATATACACAGCTTTATCAATCTAGAACAAACACCTCGATTCGGAATACCATGTTTTCTGTATATGCTAACGGGTGCATCACAGGTTCTTGATATCAGATGTCTGCTTTTTATGGGTTATTTCGGTATCTCTGGTGGTTTGGGTGCATTGTTACCAACATACAAGTTACTTCCCGCAAGTTACATCTATACGTACGGTAATTTATGCTCCTTTGTAGGTATTATGACATTATAAAAGGGGTCCGAAAGTTCGGAACGGTGAATGTGTAGACAGTTGACGATTTCTGTCGTGTGTAATGATTGATCATAGTAGTTGCACAAAATTATGTAAATTACTCAAAATCGACGAAATCCACCAAAATCTACCCAAAATCCACCAAGATACACATATGACACCAACATATACTGACCTTCTGTTCAAACACCTGTGAGATGGGGTGAATCAGTAACTATTCATTCTGAACGTGTCGTCCAGATCCGCGTGAACAGCATAAACCCTACCGTCGTGCTGACCGAGCTCGGTAAGAAAGGCTGGAGCGACCCCGTGAAGGCCGCCAGTGCGAAGGAGAAGATTCCACTGGGACGATTCGCAGGTAACCCGCGACTCCGAGTTCATATAATGTGGCTATGTCCGGAGAAATGGGGCTTATGGGTTTTGCGACCAGTGTAGATCCAGATCAGCCTGTGCATCCGCATAGGCTGATCAGGATCTGCACTGTTCGCCATTCCATCATTGAAACGACCATGATGCTTCTAACAAGCAATACAGATCATTATCAGATGACATGAGAGTGCTATTTGATCGGGAGCTACACTGGTCTCACATCACATAAGCCCCATTTCCAGTCACAGCCACTAATGGTGTTATGCATAGTTTAGTTAGCTACCATGTTGAAATATTGAAACAAAATACTGGATTTAGTACTCCGATATGTTTGTAAATCGATAAAAATTATAAAGAAAGATTTATATCCCACGGAAAGTTTGTAATTCCGATAAAGAAACGAGAGCCATCACTCGTTCTTTATACGATTTACAAACATGGAGGGAAATAAATTCCGTATTCCGAAATAATAAGTGAATAAACTGTATATTGCACGCATCGTATGCGCGGACACCCCATTATGTGGTATGTTCATGGGGAATGTTTTATTGATAAAAGTAAAAAAGGTCTATTCATTTGAATAAAGAGTTTTAGTTGCATGTAACCTTAATTTCTTTTAATGTTGCGGAACCTTGCATTTTATGCAGGTTTGTGGTCATTTTCATAAGACTTATTTTTATTTATATCTGTATCAAATGTAGTAAATGATAGTCATTATTTTCCCAAAATGGCTGAAAATATTATGTTTGTGATTTAGTTACCATATACATGTAGTTGTTTTGACAAAACTTCTGTTACAAGGTTTTTGATTGGTTGATATGTAGCACGTACCGCTCTGCTAGATATCCTTTCCGTTTTCGGATAAGTCACGACGGAAAATATATTTCTTAAATATGCTTAGTCAGTTATGCAACGGTATCAACATAATGTATGCCTAACTTAAGGTAAACATGGTGAATGTTATGTACGTCATGGTGATGTACACGTAGTAGTCCATCTCTCGTTGCACATGATACATCATTGAATATGATTTGGAAATTACTGATACTATGAATGAGAGCGAACTTGGCAAATCCTTGTATGGACGCCCAAAGTGTCTGAAAGGTCATTTGGAAGATGTGACTCAATTAAACTCGTATGCACATGCCTTCAAAGAATGTCGTAGCTACAACCTCAGAAACAACTTCGTCTCATGGCGCATTATTTCGTGGTGCTTATATTGTGCATGCAGGTCTCCTACCACGTAATCCTATGATCGTGTGTGTACATGTATGTGTGGGCATGTGCATCTAGTTGCTTGAGTATGGTGCTTATGTGTGTGCTGGTGTATTTTCTGTGTTAAATGTGTGTATTACATGTACTTAACTAAATCTGCATATTTGGAGGTAATAAAGCTATACTTATACTTACATTGGGGTAAGCGTGTAAGTGCACACACAAATGAACACGACAGCTTGGAACCAACCTGTCGTGTTCGTTCGTGTGTGCACTTACACGCTGACCCCACTGTAAGTCGGTGCTGGAATGGATTTGTGTCATGGGATGTGAGACTACTGCCACAGTATTTGACACACATGAACAAGTTAAAGAAACCCGCACATGAATGTTGTAATCCACTCGTTCATTTGTGTATGCCATATCGTCATCGTGCTCGGCGATTATCATGGATCTCTTGACTTGTTCTTGTAATTTCAGAGGTGGAGCACGTGGTGGATGCCACGCTATTCCTGCTCAGTGAGAGGTCGTCGATGACAAACGGAAACATCATGCCAATAGACGGCGGAATGACGTCATCCATATGAGACAGTTGTGATAATCGCTCCGTGATATAGGCAGCACATATATCAAGGTGTATGATCACGTGGTACTAACAACAACAACAAGTACTGAAATTTCCAGAATCAATCTGATTCAAAGTACGTATTCTTGTGTAGTGTCCTTATTACGTAACGGATTTTGTGATGAAATATGGCGCATCAAACGCGTATTGTTAAGCTGCATTTGGTGGTCTCTGTACTTTCGCCCAAACTTCTGTCGTTTTTGCGAAGAATCGATTTCCGTGTCTCTGACACGGAAATCGATTCTTCGCAAAAACGACATAGATCTGTGCCAAACTCCCTGGACCACCAAATGCAGCTCTTGAAGACGCGTTTGCTGCGCCATATTTCATCAAAATCCGTTTCATATTAAGGAAAATATGAAATAATACTTTCAAGATTTCAACACTTTCAGTCACTGTTGTTGTTGTTGTTGTTGTTGTTATAGCCACGGGAGCATGCACGTGATCAAGTATTATAGTGATGCTATTCGAGAAATGAAAATAAGTTGAAATACAGTCAGTAATATTATTGAAGTATGTGAAAATATCTATATATGAGACGCCATGTGATTTTGTACCTTCGGACATATGCGTGCGTAATGTCATTTAATACGTTTACAAGATTTACAATATTTTTCATAAATAAAGTCAAAAGTTGACAAGATTTTCAGAGTACATGCACTTTTCAGAGTACATCAGAGTAAATCTTGTCAACTTTTGACTTTATGAAACATATTGTAAATTTTGTAAATGTATTTAATGAAATTACGCAGCTGTCCGAAGGTACAAAATCACATGGCGTGTCTCAAGTATGCAGTCCTAGAGGTAAGCGCAGCATACACATGTATTGTAATAGCTAAGTACAGCCCAGCTCGGGCAAGGTATATCTATTCCCCAAAATATACTAGCTCTGCAGGTCATAAATATATTATATGAACAAGTGAAAGAACTCATTAATGTTTTAATGCACTTTGTGTATGCCATATCGTCATCATATAGGAAATATATATTAGTATATTTTACATCTTCTTGTAATTGACATATTAATAAATTAGATGAAAATGCAATCGGTGATGCAGTTTAATATTGTAAGTCCCGAGCAATGAGCTTTCGAAACTTGAATGGAAAACGGGTATTTCAATTGGCAAACAGCTTTAATCCATGATATTTATTGAAATATACGATAACAAGAATAACAAATTAACATTGCTAACCCTGTATGTTGGGCACATGTTGGATTCCACAGTGTACTGGGGGCCGTTTCACTAAACTTCGTAAGACTAAAATGTCCGTAAGTGCAACATTATTATAGTCTGTAAATTTCACATAAACAATGTTTTCTTGTAAACAATTATGGATTTACATTTATTGAGAATAGGCTGCATATGCAGCCTATTCTCAATAAATGTTAATCCATCAATTGAATTTTGTGACGATCCTAAATTTGCACTTACGAACATTTTAGTCGTACGAAGGTTAGTGAAACGCGCGCCTGGCACGCACCATGCACGTATATTGCCAACAAAGAAGACACGAGTTTATTTATCAATGAGTACAGCAACATATAGGAATAACTGACACGTGTTTGTTAGTAGTTGACGTTTGTATTCGTTATCCGTCGGATCGGTCAGTTCAGACCACTTGAATTTATCACCGGACCTGAAATGAAAATGAATCAGGAACGTGTGTAAGAATACACCAATGCCGCACACGTTTGCTGGTCCATATGCTTATAATTGTAATAAGGTCTTAATTATCAGTGGTCGCAATATATACATGTAGCTAAGCAGCTGGATACAGTAAACGTGGTGTAAACGTATTTTGATGACCGGTTATCACTGTATGAAAATGTATTGCACATATTAACAATTAAAGTATTTGCGGATTGTGCCGATGGAGTTCATGCCTATAATCCATGGTGTATCAAGGGTTTATTGATTTGGTGCCGTAACCAGGATACTTGTGCGGCATTGATGCTTGGCATCGAACTAGGATATGGACAATGAAATGCATATTATGACAGGGCTCCAGATAAGGAATTAGTAATTTAATATTGGCACTCTATGATGTCTGAAGCAATTGGGTATTTAACAATTTTGATTTTGTAAATTAAATCACACTACTGTTTACACATCGGCAGAATGCAATTATTGAATAGTTTGCTTCGAAATGAAAACATGTCTTGGCATTTCATTATAATTGTCTCGTTGAAGACAATTCTAATGAAATACAAAGATGTGTTTTGATGGAAAATAAGAAAAATATGCTATTTTTGTGGTCTGTTTATTGTTTTCTGTAGCATGATTAAGGTACCATACTTTTTTTTATTGCTTTTTGATACTCGCTATTTCTGATTTAAATTGGGGTTTTGGCAATTTTAATTGGGCATGTAAGCAAATACGCAGCTTATCTGGAGCGCTGTAAATATGAAATGCATATTTCGTTACAAGTGAGGGTGAGGGTGTGAAGCAATATAAAGAGATGGACAGACAGATATATTTTCGGACAGCCCTAACATACATACCCGGGCGTCTGTTCGCGGACTGGCAGATCTTGATTGTGTGGCACACTTCATGAGCGTCGGCAATGTCGTTCACGAGTACGTTGATGATCAGGGACGTGTACGTATTTACGAACGCCGTACATTCGTTCGAGATCGTGTCCGGCATGAGAGCGCAGACAACATCGAACGCTTTCTGTATGTCACTCTGAAAGGTATACACAATCGCCTGCGTTAATCTTACCAACATGTCAAACCTTCTGAACATCTATTGCCAATCTCAACTCGTAATCAAGCAGTTTGGTTGGCTGAGACTGAGCTGTAGCACAGCTCAGGTTCAACCAACAAAGCTGCTTGATCTCAAGCACAATATTCAAGTATTTTTAAATAAATAAATAGTCGTGGCGAGCCGTCTCGTCAGGATCTGCACTTTTTGCAAGTAATTTTCATATTTTTGAGAGAAAAAACACCCCTTTTTCATAAATGGACTAGTCTGAAAAATCATTTTGTGACGATTGGATTGGTTGCAAAATTAACATATCAAACTCCATTCCAGTAACGTAGGGGTGAAATGGTTATGGGTGATATACAGTAAGCCTTGACAATGTTAACTAGATGGAGGTCTTATAGTGGATGCACTTCTGAATGGTACCACTATTTTGGGGCGAATGATCATACTTCCTATTCATAAAGTCATTATTATATATCTGGTTAGTTGCGGATATACTAGTTTGAATTACATCAGTACATCCCATATCAGTAGCCTATTTCATCAAAATTGCAACGTATGCTTTTCTAGCAAAGTATACTGTGAGGGAGAAATTTTATTAATTTTTATTATACTTAATTTATTACATTATCACAGCCAAATTTGGCTGTGATAATGTAATAAATTCAGTATAATAATTATGCATACTTTTAATCATCACATATATGCAGTTGTTAGTTAATTTTACTTTGCTAGATAATTTTGATGAAATCGGCTACAGGTATGTGTTATACATGTACATGTATACTTGAACCTAAATATTGAGGGTATGTGGAGGTGGAAAGTGGAAACATCATGATTCGCTATTATTGGAATGTATCAATGTGGTAATACCTTATTTGAATACTAGTACGCCAATATGAATTCAGACGTGTGTGATTGCTGGGGTGGGGCGGGGGCGGGGGCGGTGGCGGGGGCGGGGGCGGGGGCGGGGGCGGGGGAAGCATGCCTATGTTAATCCTGAAGGTTTAGATCAGATATCAGCAGTTTTGAGTATTACCTGTTTTAACTCTCACTACGCGGGAGACGAAAAATGTCGTCTTTTGTTTTTCAGTTTTGCCAAAACAACCTGTTTTGGCAGCACATGAGAATCGTCTCCAGTGGAGACGATTCTCATGCGCTGTCAAAACAAGTTTATATCGAGAAATATTGAAAATATAACATTTCCAGCAGACGACACAATTTCTTCAGCGTAGTAAGGTTTAATCGTGATAACAAGCCAGTTACACTAATTCTACTAGCTTTACCACAGTTGCGGTGATCTTACCCGGCTGGCATTTTCCTGGAGTACGTCACCTAGTATCGTCATAATGAACTCACAGAGAATACACGCTGCGTCGGCGTCAACGTCTGTAAATGAACACATGCTACATAATTGTAAGATAAGATAATGAATATGTATCACGCAACAACACCACAAACTATTGCATTTGACAACTATAACTGTGCATAGAATGATTTTGTTTGTTTCCAGTCAATATCAGTGTCAAGTTTCATGTATTAGTATAGTATAGTATAGTATAGTATAGTATAGTATAGTAAACAAGCAAGTAAATACTAATTTTAAAAAAAACAACACTACTCTCGACCGCTAGGCTACGTTCCAGATATATTTACGCTATGTCAGGTAGTCTGATTGACCGAGTCTGAACACAGCTCAGCATCGACCAATGTAACTTCCTGATTTCGAGAATGAAATTGGACTACGTTCAAACGAACTTTTATAACCTTTTTGATTGGTCGAGACTGAGTATAGCTCTGCCTCGGCCAATCAAACCCCGTCCTTATAAGATTTTAAAAGGATTGGGCAGTGTATCACTACCAAGTAGACGTCACCACATATACGCGTACTGCACACCATTATACAGTGGAACCTCTCTAAACCGGACACACTGTGAGGTCCCCAGGGCGTCCGGCTTAGAGAGGTTGCACTGTAATGAACGGTGCATGCATTTAATTAGTATAACTAATTAAAAAAATATCATGCCTCATTTGCATATGAAAACAGCCTGATACCACCGCGCGTCACTATCAGTAAACGATTTATTACTAAATGATTATATCTGTATATCTGTATATCTGTATAGCGGGCCCTCGTAATTTGTATAACTGGAGGAATGGTGACACAATTATACACTTATTTAATTCCTATAAAGAATAGTTTGTGCCTACTGAGTGGGCATGCACCTTTAAGCACTATATGACCATTCTTTTTTTATCATTTTCCATCATGTACGGACTCGACAATGAAATAAATTATAGTGAAACCCATCTAAATTTTAAAAAAATGGGGTTGCCAGGCTGTCCGGTTTATAGAGGTTCTCCTGTATGTGGCTGCAACAGGACAGGAACAATTGGACTTATGGGATTTGTGACCAGTGTAGCTCTTGGTCAAATAGCCCACTCCTGTAGCCTGATAACAATCTATGTGGCGTGTTAGAGGCATGGCAGTTTCATTGATGGAATGGCGAACAGTGCAGATCCTGATCAGACTGTGCGAATACACAGTCTGATCTGGATCTACACTGGTCGCAAAACCCATAAGCCCCATTTCTCAAGTCACAGTTACATATTACGTCCCCGGCGTCACTTACTACTGCGTCCAGCCACGTGACCCACAGGCCGGGAGGCCAAGCGTTCCATGTCCAATACCGGGTGGCACTGGCAGTGGTGGGTGGCCATGTCACAGCGGTCATACGTCCGGTCCAGACACATCCCTATACAGTCCTCATCGTACCTGCAGGCGGCCGCCACACCTGTCCGTGGATATAAGGTATGGACATACCTAAAATCAGGCTATACAGCGTCCAGGGCGTGAATATGTGGATGTGACTGGAGAAATAGGGCATATGTATGGCCAGTGTCGCTCCTGATCAAATAGCACACGGCTGTAGCCAACCCAAAGTTTCTGTCTGTAACGCAGGGCGAATTACAATGTAAGCAAACACTGGAAGCAAACACATTTGTAGTCTAGGGGCCGTTTCACTAAACGTCGTACGAATAATATGTTCGCAAGTGCAAATTTAGGATCGTCTGGAAATTTCAATTGATGGATTTACATTCATGCTCAATAAATGTAAATCCAATACACGTCTATAAGAAAACATTATTAATGTGAAATTTACAGACTATCACACGTTTGCACTTACGAACATTTTAGTCGTACGAAGTTTAGTGACACGGCACCCTGTTACTTACCTAGCAGCAATATCACAATGGCAACCGTTGTCTGCATCGTTAGGTTCACCAACAGTATTCTACAGCTCTGTGTTGAAGTCGCTTGGATAAAATAAGCGATAGGTAATGGTCCTCTCAATGGCAAGTGTTACCAAATATGATAGATATAAAGCAGATAAGGCTGGCATGACCTACAGTGTATCATGTCCCATTGAATTCATTTAATACGGCCTATGCTAGCTGTAAACGAGCATAGGTACAATCATAAATTACATTAACCCTTTCAACACCACATGCCTGTATAGTGGCATTGGCAAAAAGTGTAGATCCAGATGAGCCGGCTCGTGACGAGCCGTCTCATCAGGATCTGCACGTTTTGCAAGTAATTGTCATGTTTTAAGAAAAATAAACGCCCCTTTTTCATAAATGAAGTCTGAAAATCATTTTGTGACGATTGGATTGGTTGAAAAATTAACATATCAAAATACATTGCATTTACTTAGGGGTGAAAGGGTTATAAAGGCATAGTTACGTTAGTTTGGGCGACTCGAATGGCTTAACAGTGCCATAAGGCAAACAGGTAAATGTCAAGAATATCGGCGTGAAGAGCGATTTGTGGTACATCGTATGCTTTGGTACTACAGTCAGCGATATGACGGGTCTACACACAATGCCACGACAGGATGGGCATGGTGCCATATGAAACAAGCCACGCAATTGTGTACCTAAGAAGATGTGCGATATCTCATGAAAATTAGAAACAAAATGTATGATATATTCCGTAAATGCCGTCGAAAGTTGACGAAATGTTCAGAGTAAATGCGGAATATATATTCCGCATTTGCTCTGAACATTTCATCAACTGTCGATGTCATTTACAGACAATATCACAGTTTCTGTAAATATATTTCATGAAAAATCGCACATCTTCTTAGGAACAAAACCACATGGCTTGTCTCATATGCTATCAGACATGTTCTTATTCCTTTGAGCATATTGAGACAGTCGTGTCGAGACCACTGGGATAGACAACATGCAGCCACTTGTGTTTATAGCAGTTCTTGTTGGTAAGTGTAGATATTTGAATACAACCGTGTGTTTCATCTAGGAATTCTACGATATACCAATACATGTATAATATTAATGGACACTACCGCCTGCGCTAATCTTGCCAAATACTTATTTTTGTTTATTGCGAACTACTTGCACAACCAATCATACTGCGTGACTGCGAGTCGATTTTGGCAATATATGTTTCTGTTGGTACAATAGAGATACGCAGGCGGTGGTGTAAATTATGTCGGCGTTTGACACACGTGTCCACTGTATGTTCCAGTTGGTGTAGGGGTGATGGGGCGGGGTTGGCGGTTCCAATGTAGTGCAGGTATACTAGCACCTTAGTTACCGACGAACTATTATTTTCAGCGCTTCAAAAGCCATTTATACATTGTAGTTGTTCGTATATTCGGTTTAAGAAACGTATACATGTAGTCGGTTATAAAGCCTATCAAGACATAAATGGTCGTGTATTGCCAAACGTAATCATATCTTACCTTAGCTTCGGCGTCGGCGTGTCGGAACGACGCGGACTGTACGGGTCTGTGTCCCGGCCTGGCCCCCGACAGTTGTAACGTGGATACACACGAGTGTCAGTGCCAGATGCGGCTCCACAAGGAAACATCGGACCTTCGTACAGACGGACATACAAGTAAGCATGGCCGATTTTTAACTGTCATATTTTCTGATAATATATAATATATTGTAAACTGCGGCATCGTCGCCGCCTCTAGTTATTGTTGTTGTCACTGTCTTCCCATAAACATAAATGCCCTGTAAGTGCAATGCTATCGTCATGTCTTCGTGGCAAATTCATTCCATGGTCTTCGTGGCAAATTCATTCCATGGTCTTCGTGGCAAATTCATACCTTGGTCGGTATTCGTGGCAAATTCATACCATGGTCTTCGTGGCAAATTCTTTCCATGGTCTTCGTGGCAAATTCTTACCATGGTCATCGTGGCAAATTAATATTGTTTGGCAAATTCTTACCATGGTCTTCGTGGCAAATTTATACCATGGTCTTCGTGGCAAATTTATACCATGGTCTTCGTGGCAAATTCTGACCATTATCTTCGTGGACAATTCTTACCATGGTCTTCGTGGCAAATTATTACTATGAACGGTAACTGCGATAACGTGCATGTGCCATGTTTTCGTGAAAATGGACCTTAACTGCAATGGCATCGGTCATGTATTCGTGGCAAATTCCATTGTACATGTAGTTACAGTCCATGGTTTGATCATGTTTCTCCCATTCCATATATCCGAAGCTAATATCCCAATACTCGCAGAAATAATTGATCCTCCTTGCAACTGCTAAAATAGGCACACAATTGACAACCGAACAAATTACGGTAACATGTGTCACCACTCAGTATGTATACGCTATACTTGTATATTTATCATATATTATTATTTGAAACGCATGAACCACAGTGAAATCTCTCTAAACCGGACACCCTGGGAGGTCCCCAGTGTGTTCGGCTTAGAGAGGTTTCACTATAAATCAGGAATTTGATCATTATGAGCCATAGTTGTGTGTTATGCGATCATAAAGACACATTATCACATGATATCAATGACCTGGAAACTCATCAAAATAAGATCAGACGTGTTTTCTAAGTGTCCTGTTTAGAGTCCAGGGGCCCGTTTCACTAAACTTCGTACGACTAAAATGTTCGTAAGTGCAACTTCGGGATCAACTTGAAATTGCAATTGATGGATTTACATGTATTGAGCATAGGCTGCATATGCAGCCTATGCTCAATAAATGTAAATCCAATAATTGTTTTCAAGAAAACATTGCTAATGTGAACTTTACAGACTCTCAGAATTTTGCACTTACGAACATTTTAGTCGTACGAAGTTTAGTGAAACTGATCCCTGTTCCACTGCATTATTATCATTTATCTATATGCCTTTGTAGAATTAGACGCGGACGCTGCGTGTATCCTCTGTGAGTTCATCATGACCACACTCTCGGATGTACTCCAGGAAAATGCCAGTAGGGTAAGGCACTTCCCGCACTGTGTTCGAGTTCGTATTATTATATATGAGACACGCCATGTGATTTTGTAAACGTATTGCATGAAATTACGCAGATGTCCGAAGGTACAAAATCACATGGCGTTTGTCAGTTTTGTTTTCAAATAATAAATGTAGTAGTCATAAAATGTGGCCTTTAAGACCATATAAAGCGGACAAGCGTATAGCAACAGTAATCAGAGAGTCTTCTACAGTCATCGAGGTGCCCTCTGATACTAATATTGTATGGTCCTCAGATAAAATAAACACACTAACAGTCATCGAGGTGCCCTCTGATACTAGTAGTGTATGGTCCTCAGATAAAATAAACACACTGTGTTTATTTTATCTGAGGACCATAAAATATTAGTATCAGAGGGCACCTCGATGACTGTTAGTGTGTTTATTTTATCTGAGGACCATACAATACTAGTATCAGAGGGCACCTCGATGACTGTTAGTGTGTTTATTTTATCTCAGGACCATACACTACTAGTATCAGAGAGCATATCGATGACTGTTAGTGTGTTTATTTTATCTGAGGACCATACACTACTAGTATCAGAGAGCATCTCGATGACTGTTTGTGTGCTTATTTTATCTGAGGACCATACACTACTAGTATCAGAGGGCATCTCGATGACTGTTAGTGTGTGTATTTTATCTGAGGACCATACAATACTAGTCTCAGAGGGCACCTCGATGACTGTTTTTGTGTTTATTTTATCTGAGGACCATACAATACTAGTCTCAGAGGGCACCTCGATGACTGTTAGTGTGTTTATTTTATCTGAGGACCATACAATACTGTTATCAGAGGGCACCTCGATGACTGTTGAAGACTCTTGGCAAGAAAAAGATTATATCACATCAAATATGAATGCAAGAATTACGCCACAGAACACAAGCATCAATAAAGCTCCGAACAAACAAATAACCCAGGAGATGATAAAAGGAATAGAGTGAAAAACGGTACGAGTAAAAGTGCAATGGTACCGCAATGGAACGGTCAGCGGGCTAAACCATTGACTGGTGGTTTAATCAGTTTATATGGCGGCATGAACATCCTGATTATCATGTTTCGTCAATAAACAAATGTGTTTACGGCCGCTATATGACCCATGGATCGACGCATATGTGGCCTTAACTGGAGAAATGGGGCGTATGTCATTTGCGACCTGTGTTAATAGAGTTCAGCCTGTGAATCCGTACAGTCTGATCAGGATCTGCACGATTCGCCATTCTTTCAAGGAACAAAGACACGTCATGCTTCTAAAAGCAATATTGATTATTGCCAGGCTACATAGGTGTGCTATTTATCCCGTCAACACAGTGCGTATGTGCCGTGAAACACGGTGCCGTGAAACATTTTTGATATCCAGTCAATACTATTTTTGCATTTTACAGCCATTTGTAGGTGTTGACGGGATAAATAGAATAGTAGGTTAGTGCCGTGAATGGGAAAAATATATGGCGCGGCACGGAAACGGGATGTGCTCGGCAGAGCCTCGCCCATCCCGTTTCCTGAGCCTTGCCATATATTTTTCACATTCACGGCACTAACCTACTATTCTCCATTTATTCATAGTTATACCATTTCCCCAGTCACAGCCACATATGACTTTGTGTTTCAGATCGATATACAGTACGCCTTTGACTTCATTTGCTCACTTATGCCGGACACGATCTCGAACGAGTGCACGGCGTTCGTAAACACGTACACGTCCCTGATCATCACCGTACTCGTGAACGACATAGCCGACCCGCACGAGGTGTGCCACACAATCAAGGTCTGCCAGTCCGCGGACAGACGCCAGGGTATGTACAAATGCACTTTGTGGTATGAGCGACAAAACGCGTTTTAAAACATACCTAATTTTGCTCCGATATTAAATATCTACAAGGTAGGACATTCGCCATATTTTCAACCAACGGAAGTGGTACCTTGGGCCCGGCTCGCTAATTCAGTAACGCGTGCGAAGGCGCCTTTGCGCGCGTTACAATTACGGAGTTAGTGAGCCGGGCCCAATGAAAATAATCCACTTCCGTTGTTTGAAAACATGACGAGTGTCCGACAGTGTAGATATTTAATATCAGAGTAAAATTAGGTATGATTTAAAAGAGACATTTGTCCTTCATATCACAAAGTGCCTGCGGGTATTCATGCTGTTTTTGATAACGTTGTATTTACAGTGTAAACGTGATTGTATGTTAGGCCGGGAAGCAAAACTATTTTAATACCGTTTGCTAGTCAAAGTGTGACTAAGTAATGTCCTTAAAGGTACATGTACATGCCCACTCAGTAGGCACAAACTGTTCTTTATAGGAATTAAATAAGTGTATAATTGTGTCACTATGCCACCAGTTCTAAAAATTACGAATGCCCTCTATACATATATAATCATTTAGTAATATTTATTTTACTGATAGCGACTGGCGGTGGTATCAGGCTATTTTCATATGCAAATGAGGCATGATATTTTTTTTACTTATTTATACTAATTAAATGCGTCAATAGAAAAATAAATATAAAAAATCAATAGTAACGCCCGTTAACATGTTAAGGAAACACGGTTATCGCCCCTGCTATCAGAGTAGAAATGTACGTCCGATATAAACTGTATAATATTGCCAATCGATACGTGGGGTAATGGTGAATGAATGTTTATTTTGCCAGAAAATGTCTCGGATGATGTCTCTGTTATAAAGAACAGTTTGTGCCTACTGAGTGGGCATGTACCTTTAAACACATCAGAAATACTATAATATACATCAGGCTTATGGAGCCCCGCAGAGGACGTATCATTCTTTTTTTTATTAATTCGTTCTCACGAAATAACAATTCGTTCCCTCAATTTAACAATTCGTTCCCTCGAATTAACAATTCGTTCCCACGATATAGCAATTCGTACCCTCGAATTAACAATTCGTTCCAACGAAATAACAATTGTTTCCCTCAATTTAACAGCAGCTTGACGCCAAAACAATTCGTGGGGACGAATTGTTATTTCGAGGGAACGAATTGTTAATTCGAGGGAACGAATTGTTAAATTGTGGGAACGAATTGTTAGTTCGTGGGAACGAATTGTTATTTCGTGGGAACGAATTAATAAAACAAATTCTACGTCCCCGGGGCTACGTTCAGGCTAGTTAAATATTGTATGCTTTGCAAATATTGACAATTCATATCCTTACAAATATGAGAAAGACTATATACGTCTGGCTATTTAACTATCGTATGCTTGGCAAAGTGTGACCATGTGTCTTTACAAACATGAATAAGACTATACGTCCCGGGGATTATAGTTTTAGTCATGTTTGCAATGGCAATATAAGTCACACATGCCATCAATCGATTTTCAAATGATGCATAATTAGTAGTGTTATACATGAGACACAATATAGGAATGAATGGCCTTTTTGTGGAATGTATCGGGGTATAAACTTGGAAAAGTCGCGGGAATACTTGACGAAGGCCGGAAGGCCTCGTTCAGTAATCCCGCGACTTTTAAAAGTTTATATCCCCGATAAATTCCACAACAATGCCATTCATTCCTTATAATTTCAGCATTTTAAATAAATTCATCAAGAAAATGTGTTTATTTTCCGTTTTCTTAAGAATTATTTTAACTGCGCCTGACGGTTACGGAAAGTAGTTCGGCGTGGGAGTTTACTGGTATATATATTTTGGACAGAGACTTGCTACGGACCAATCAAATGTTAGGGAATTGTGTAAATATTTTTGTGCTGGAATTATCATAAAATGAACACTTATGATAATACGGTATTAATCGAATAATACGCTGGTGCTGCATGGTTTTGGCAGGAATCATTTTGAAACTGCTATAAGCTATACATTACATGTAGTACTCAACCGCTAACCTTTGTGTGCATACAGTGGAACGGACACCGAGATAATATTTGTGATTTCATGTTTAGAGGTTTCTTGGTAACGCATCTCAGATAATGCGTGTTCATGATTGCAAAGGATATAAATATGTTCCAAAATTGTTATATGCATGATTTACAATGGAACATCTCTAAACTGAACACCCTGGGGGCCTCCCAGGGTGTCCGGTTTAGAGAGGTTTCACTGTACTAACAAGGACAACGCTGACGAAAGATCATACATATGCATACGTTCAACACGGCGTACATGTATTTTACCACGTTGGTTGTCTTGATCGCGTGATATATTTGACATAACTCTACATCAAGGTGCATGATCACGTGGTTACAACAACAACAACAACGTCGCCCACTCAAAAGTAAGTACTATTTGATAGTTTCCTTAATATGCAAAGGATTTTTATGAAATATGGCGCAGCAAACGCGTCTTCATGAGATGCATTTGATGGTCCAGGGAGTTTGGCACTTATAACTTATGTCGTGTTTGCGTCGGAGACACGGAAATCGATTCTTCGCAAAAACGACAGAAGTTTGGGCGAAAATACAGAGACCACCAAATGCAGCTTAACAAGACGCGTTTGATGCGCCATATTTCATCAAAATCCGTTACGTAATAAGGACAATATAAAAGAATACGTACTTTCAATTGGATGGATTCTGGAAGTTTCAGTACTTGTTGTTGTTGTTAGTACCACGTGTTCATACACCTTGTACATAGAGCGATGTCAAATGTATTGCCCGATCGCCGGTTAACTGTTGTTTCCATGAGCTTTGAAATGATGGAGAAAAAAAATACAATTATTTACGACCATCCCTCACATTTTGATATTACATGTAAGATATATGCAGGCATACGTTGCTAATGTAACTCGCTTTGACATTATTGGCTTGTTGTAGTTTAACCCTTTCGCCATCAAGTAACTGGAATGGATTTTGATATGTTAATTTTGCATCCAATCAAATCTTCATAAAATGATTTTCAGACTAGTCCATTTGTGAAAAGGGGGGTATTTTTTGTTCTCAAAATATGAAAATTACTTTCAAAAAGTTCAGATCCTGATGAGACGGCTCGTTGCGAGCCGGCTCATCTGAATATGCACTGTTTGCATAAACAGCTATAGCGGGCTTTCTGGTTAAAGGGTTAATTTTGCTTGAACATCTACACAACCCTGATCAAAGTCACGTTGTTTGTCGAAAATAAGTTCCTACATGGTATATGTAACACCTGACTTCCATATTTCGACACGCAATGGTTTCAAACCAAATGTCGTCTCACTTTTTGGGCCCTATCGTTTTACCCGTCATTTATGTCTTCAATTGCCATAACAGGTCTACACTCTGATGTATGTCACCCGAAATAGGTTATATCGATGTCACAAGTTGTGTAATATAATCGCTATTGTACTAGGTTTGTTTCTTCACGAGTATACATATACAGAGCTAGATAAGACGATTTAGTCATTTAGGAAAAGCGACCTATATGCTTTTTTATTGGCACGATGTCTGACCGTGTTTTTGGCGATTCCGATGTTGGAATAGGTAGATACCCACATCTTTACTTGAACGACAACATGGAGAGCTACGGAATCAAAGACTTATTTATTTGGAGACATGCGATTCCAGCTGGTATACTCTCACCCCGCCTAGTCATTTTTGTAGATGCGCCCCTGGTTGCGAAAATGTACCTTAATTCAAATAAGGATATTTTCAACATGTATAAAGCATAGTAACCAAATTTCACATTGATATCATTGGAATAAAGGATAGTCGATTTGCATAGGACATTAAGGTTGCTTTCGTGAATAAACGGCGATCAGTGTGGGTTCTGATCAGACTGCGCTGGTCACAAACGTCGTAAGGTAACTTTTTACAGCAGTTGACCCATACATGTAACTATAGAAACATGTAGGCGCATAATACGTGTACAATCCTGATAGCCATAGCATTAGACGGACGGGAGCCGTACACACAGTATTGGGCATTAACCCTTTGAACCTGAAAGCCCGCTATAGCGGTTTGTGCAAACAGTACAGATCCAGATGAGCCGGCTCCTAACGAGCCGTCTCATCAGGATCTGCACTTTTTGCATGTAATTTTCATATTTCTTAGAACAAAAACACCCGCTTTTCATAAATGGACGAATCTGAAAATCATTTTGTGACCATTGGATTGGTCGGAACATTAGCATATCAAAGTCCAATCCAGTTCCTTAGTGTTGAAAGGGTTAAGACTAAAAATGCTGACTTTCATAGCTCTCGATTTGTTTGTTGGTAAGTATCAAAATAATGTACACAAACAAACGAGTTTCAAACATTACTTCAGATTGTTATGTAGAGAATATTAATAGAGAATTAACCTGTTTTAAAAATAAAATACATGAAAACAAACTACATGTTTTGGCAAATGCTTACTCAACATTTGAGTTGCAAAAAATGCTTTCTCATTCAAAAAGTAAATTCCAAAAGAATTGACGAATATTACAATTAGAGCACACGATCTACTGATTGAACGTGGACGCTGCTTTAAACCAAATATGACAAGAGAAAACAGACTCTATGTATGTTGCAACCAAATGGAAGATGAAGAACACTTTCTTCTTTTATGCACACAGTATTCTAGATTAACATGATTAAGATCAACATTATTTGAAGAGTTAAATACTAAAGGTACATGCCCACTCAGTAGACACAAACTGTTCTTTATAGGAATGAAATAAGTGTATAATTGTGTCACTATTCCATCAGTTCTAAACATTACGAGTGCCCGCTATACAGATATAATCATTTATAAATATTTATTTTAATGATAGTGACGCGCGGTGGTATCGGGTTATTTTCATATGAAAATGAGGCATAATATTTTTTAATTATTTATACTAATTAAATGCGTCACCTGAACAAATAATACTTTCGACAGATTATAAAGTAGAATCATTGCACATCAAAAAATAAATACAGAGTATAAATAGTAATGTCGGTTAACATTTTAAGGAAACATGGTTATCGCCCCTGATATCAGTGTGAAAATTTACGTCCGATATGAAATGTATAATAATGCCAATCAATACGTGGGGTAATGGTGAATAAATGTTTATTTGCCAGAAAATGTCTCAGATGACGTCTCTGATATAAAACACATTTTGTGTCTACTGAGTGGGCATGTACCTTTAACTACCAGGTTCGCGACCAGGGTAGATCCAGACCAGCCTGTGCATCCGCACAGTCTGATCAGGATCTGAACTGTTCGCCAGTCCATCACTGAAAAACCTGAAGCTTCTAACAAGCGATTTAGATTTCAGGATACAGGAGTGGGCTATTTGATCTGGAGCTACCAGGATCTGTGTCTAACACTATTGGTGCATTCGAGTTGGTACTAAAACTAGTCGACTACAGTGAAACTTCTCTAAACCGGACACCCTGGGAGGTCCCCAGGGTGTCCGGCTTAGAGAGGTTTCACTGTAAATCCGGCATTTTATCATTCCGAGCCTGTGTGCTATGCGACCACGAACAAACATTATCACCTGAGATAAATGAACAAGAAACTCGTCAAAAGAAAGATAACATGTGTTTTCTTGGTGTCCGGTTTAGAGAGGTTCCACTGTATATGATATTGATGACACAAACATTATTTGCAATTTAATTGCAGCAGCATTATTGGTTAGATATTTTTGTTTCATCATAAATTTGATATATTATCTTGTCCATGCATTATTATACATGTTCTTAGATTTAACATCATGTTTAGGTACGGTAGACATCTTTGTATTATTGGATTTCCAGAATAAATATTCTATTCTGCTCAAGTACATGGCAGACCCTACCTGTAGCCTATTTCACCAACATTGCAAAGTATACTATCTAGCAAAGTATACTTTGAGGGAGCAATCATTTATTTTTCCTGGAATGCATTATTTCATATAGAACTAACTACTGCATATATTTGATGATTAAAAGTATGCATAATTATTATACAGAATGTATTACATTATCACAGCCAAAATGGCTGTGATTATGTAATAAATTCAGTATAATACAAATTAATAAATTTATTATAAAATTGAAAATTTCTCCCTCAAATAATACTTTGCTAGAAAAGTATACTTTGCAATGTTGGTGAAATAGGCTACAGGACCCGTGCTTGTAAGCATTTCGAGCATGTTATCCTATTTCGTGATCGAAATCAAGACAGTTTGATTGGCCGAGACTGAGCACAGCACAGCTCAGTCTCGACCAGTCGAACTTGCTGATTTAGAGCATGTGAACGGGAATGAGAACGAAATCCATGCTCGGACATATTGTAGAAGCACGGATCCAGTCCAGTGTGTCAGTGAACGTTTTTCCACGAATGTTCATTTATCAATCAACGGACGAATACGACGAATATTGTTTGTTCACTGACAGTTTGTACTGGTTCGGCTGATTGGTAATAACATTCATAGTTCACCCTACTTTCTAAGCCAATCACTGGGCAGCATTGTGCTCCACCTATTTCACATATTGCAACGTTTAACCTCAATAAGTTACATATTACCAGATTTAATGATTAGCTGTTCAACAGGAAATGGAAAATCAATACTGGAAAATCAATACTCGGATGGGAAATTGCATTCTACACTTGACTGAACTATAAGTATGTTATTGTTCACATATTGGATTTTTTTCAGGAACTAAATGCTGCGGTCGTTTGCGCTCCCTCGCATTTAATTCCTTAAAAATCCAATATGTGAACAATAACTGATACCTATGTTTATTGAAAAGAAAATACGATATACAGGGGAACCTCTCTACACTGGACAACACGAAAATATATGTGATCTCATGTTGGTGGGCTTCTCGGTAACGGTATTTAATAATAATAATAATAATAATGCATGTTTATGATTACAAAAGGCATAAGTATGTCCCAGAATGGTCATATGCCTGCATTGAAAGTTGTTTACTGAAATTAAAATTGCTCGTAATAGTGGAGATGCATGATTGTATTACACACTCGAATGCTCATTAATGCATTACAGTGGAACCTCTCAAAACCGGACAAAAACATTCGTTCGTAATAGTGGAGATCCACTTTAATAAGTTACAGTGGAACCTCTCAAAACCGGACACCCTGGGGACCTGCCAGAGTGTCCGGTGTTGAGAAGTTCCACTGTATCCCTGGACTATGTCCACCCTGCAGTTGGCGTGTCCAGCAGTGACAAATGCACGTCTGACCAGGACTGCACGCTACCCTGTCCGCACCACGAGGTGGGCCACTGCGGGCCCAAGCGAGTGTGTGAGTGTGTGCCCGCCTGTATGTACGCGCCCCCGTCCCGCTGTTTCCTGCCCTGTCCCATGGGGATGGTGGGCAAGTGTGACTCGGACGGATATTGTCGATGTCACCCGCAAATGGCCAGCCGCAGTAAGTACCGCTTTATCACATTTAATGTACAGCATACTCAACTTTCCTGACGGAAACTACTAAATATTTTGTTTCTCCAAAGTATATGTTGTCACCACTCATTTGAATGGTCCTTTCTAGACGATTAAAATGAGTGGTCAAAACATACTCGTATATTTATATTAATAAGAAACTGGAAAAAAACATGTTTTCAGACTTTGATACAGGTGAATGTGTCTCCGGCATTAACTAAGTTAAATCCCTGTCGTTTTTGCGAAGAATCGATTTCCGTGTCAGAGACACGGAAATCGATTCTTCGCAAAAACGACAGAAGTTCGTGTAGGCGGTCAATTCAAACAATCCGAAGTAAATTACACACACGGAAATCGATTCTTCGCAAAAACGACAGAAGTTCGTGTAGGCGGTCAATTCAAACAATCCGAAGTAAATTACACATGTTATTTTAATCACGCAACATCGTTTAAACGACGTGATCCATGTAGTTCCCACCTCTAAAAGTAAATACCAGATTGATATTTTGTTTTAACAATTACGACAATCCTCTCCAATGTCCTGTCTGGGTCTACACTCGTCAGAAACGCTCCATCCTGGAAATGCTATACGAACGATATCTACTTATAAAGTTATTGTTTTAAATCTAAGCATTTAAGCACATGCACGTATATTTTGCAGCTTACATGACGAGGAAACGAGTAGGTTCTTTCAATGATTGATTATTTCCAGGCATGTACGACGATACGAAGTGCGTGATCTGTCGATTTGCGATGAACGTACTAGACGATTGGCTGATGGAGAACGCGACTGCCGTACGTCGGCTTGTATATTATCATGTAACGGACATCTGTAGACAGAATATGATGTAGCCCCCAAACATACGCCTTTTTTGCCAGTTTAGACATTCAAAAAGGCCACTAGTTGTTATACAATGGGGTCAGCGTGTAAGTGCACACACGAACGAACACGACAGGTTGGAACCAATCTGTCGTGTTCGTTCGTGTGTGCACTTACACGTTGACCCCACTGTATATACATGTAATTGTTTTTGAATATATATCGGGATGTATTAGTGCATGTACGAGTATGTTTTGAGAGTATGCTAAAGCTGAAAATCGATGTTCCAATTCGTAAAATGAAATCAAGTTTATACTGCTATTATCGTGAAATTTAAAATGGCCGCCATTTTCAGATATTTTTTATTGTACTGTACCGGTATTGCCGTGGGATATACTTAGGGATTAATTGATATAATACAATGTGGGCAGCATTCGCTATACTAAATTACATGTTGAAGTAACGGACTAATGTCTATAAATGCATTGAATATATATAATAGACATGTATAGACCTTAGTCCGCTACTTCAACCTGTGCACCGCATCTGTCAATCGATGTTAAGGACTGACTATATAGAATATGACCGTTTGTTTCAAATGAAGTGGAATCATACATGTGACTGAATATCTATATAAAGTATATCTGACCCTGTTCTTCTTAGAGTATGTTATGCAGAGCATTGAGTTGCCATCTCCGCCATTTTAGTTTGTACATGTTATCGGACAGTTTCACCACTTGGAGGGTTTGTCACCTACAGCAAATAATATGGAAGAGAATCTAATAAAATTTGGTGCAATACGTCCCACATATATAGGATGACAACGTCCTATAAATATTATTCCAGACAACACAGAAAGCTAGATATCTAAAAGTTTCTACCATCACTCACAAAATATACAATGGACACGTTTTCAATGTGTACAATGTCAAACTGATGCACTGTCTATTATTAGAAGTGCATCTGACACAGGTAAAAATCGTATTTACTCGCATAACAGGCATGTAGACAGTAGTGACAATACACTCAGATAATTGCTTACAGGTCATTGGATTCGATACAGTATTTATGATAATACAGGTATATATATACACAGCACTGTGTATTGTTCTTACTGTTACACAGTATTTACTGAATTCTCAAACATTTTAACAAAGGGCCAACAAACCCTTCATATATCAGACTTTGTGTATAAGCTTGATCAAAATAAGGCCTAGCTTGCTTTAGTCAGAAGTCTCCCCATCATGTTGCACCAAATTGTATTCATGTATTTGTCATATTATTGGTGGTATGTGTCAAACGCAATAAAAAGTAAAACTTGCTGATGGCCTATACACGCTAAGATAGCCGACATGGAAACTCCATGCACTGTGTAGGATATTTTAAGAAGAGAATGTTCACATGTATGTTATGCTTATATGCCATCACATTTAGAAAGCAATTATGCATACATCATTAGATGATCAGGGGCCCTACGGGTCCTTAAGGTTAGAGATTACAAAATTATAACCAACTGGTTTTGTAAATAAACGAATCATGAACGAGAATACAAAGTATACTGTGCATAGCATAGTTTGTGTAGTTTGTGGATATCTTGGACGTGCGAGTCAACCGATTATCGAATGAATATCATCGTATATAGACAACTGCAATTAGTATTTCTGAATATAATATAAAAGTCTTCAATACAAATATTTACCATATGCGCAATGCAATTGTAAGCGCCCTCTTTCAAATAGATACATACTAAGTGTACAGTGTGAAGATGATTGGTACAAAAGATAAATTATTATTGAGTTCCTGTCCTTAATTTATCTCGTGAACATATCCCCAGTGTGCATGCTGTTGTAAGGTAGTTGTTAACAGTAACTCTTGCAATCTACTGCCGTACCGTCCGTAGCAGCGGACGGTACGGGAGTAGATTGCAAGAATTACTGTTCGCTACTAGTTGTAAGGTCCCTTGTCACAGCTGGTGACCACGTGGTCCACTTTACCTACAGAAGGACGTAGAAGGTGTGCTGGACGTCGTCTGCTCCCTGATGTCGGACACCATTGCCAAAGAATGTGCTGAGTTCGTGCGGACCTACGAACCCATCGTCATTCAATTGTTGGTGAATGACATTGCACCGGACCAGATCTGCCTTAAGATCCGTGCATGCGCTTCCACACACGACCATGGTACGTACCGCCCAGGTATCGTATAGAAGGTGCATGATAACGTGGTTACCACAACAACAACAATGTCTGAAAATGTTGAAAGCGCGCCCACTCAACCGTAAATAATATTTGATATGGTCTTCGGCCGTATCTTTTTTTGCGAATAATCTATTTTCGTGTCAGTTTTGACAGCAAACACGGAAATCGATTCTTCGCAAAAACGAAAGAAGATTGGGCCAAAGTACAGAGACCATCAAATACAGCTTAACAAGACGCGTTTGATGAACCATATGTCATAAAAATCCATTACATAATAAAGACAATATAAGAGAATACGTATCTTGAATCCGAGGTGCTTCTGGAAGTTTCAGTAAGTGTTGTTTCTGTTGTAACCACGAGATCATGCATCTTGGTATAATACATGGAACAGTACATGGCCGGCATCGGCACTGAGGATATACTACCTCATGTTATGCAGACTATTTCTCTCAGTTAGTATACATACATTAGCAGAATCTGGTAAAGATGTAAAATATGTATGTTTATATAAACCCATATTTGACGTTTTTATTATTTTTTAGCTCCATTACGACTCGGTGAATAGTTGACCACGTGACACATGAGCACCAATCAAGAGACATGAGTCCCATGATGATACCGAGGGATGATAACAAAGTTATGAGACAGATTCAAACCGTTAATTGATGATAAAATAGTGTTCGTCTCGGCCATTATTGATATTGTTTTTGCAGGATAGTTCATATAACACATTGCATAGCGGGAAATAATACATGCATGAGTATCCGCCTACTTCCGTACGAAAAATATATGAGCGCAATGAAATAGTTTGACATGACAACGCACACTGGTGTATTATTTCCCGCTATTGAAACATGCACGATTGATTCACATTCCAGTATATCATTAAAAATTCACTACGCAATAGTGTACGTCACTGATGCTGCGAGCCAGCGTGTGTGTATGTAGTATTTCCCACCGTTTTCATTGGCACACACCTTCAAATCACAAGACAGGAAGAGTAGTAGAACGTAAAATGTTCCACGTCGACAAATGCGCCGGATTCCAAACAAATTCCGATTCATCTACATGCAGAAGATAGTGCATAAAGACACTTTGGTATAGAAACAAGCGCAATAAATCTGCACCGGTTACTATACGAAAAAATGTGTTTACGCTGGTGCGGAGTGCATCACCAGTGGATGTGTTCCCTCGGAGCTCCCATAGGCAATTTGTGGTATGAACGTCAAAACGCTATTTAAATCATACCCAATTTTACTCTTATATTAAATATATAGAAAGGTTGGACACTCGCCATCTTTTCAACCAACGGAAGTGGTACTAGTGTACCTTGGGCCCGGCTCGCTGATTCAGTAATTGCAACGTGAATTGTGAACATACCGGGCAATATTATTTGTTAGCATAATAGACAAATATACATACATGTCAAGTGAGTATGTGTGGCTGTGACTGGAGAAATGTGCATCAGTCTGATCAGGATCTGCACTGTTCGCCATTCGATCAACGAAAACCTCGGCATGTTTCTAACAAGCAATATGAATCATTTAATAGCAGGATACATGAGTGTTCTATGTCATGTATTATTCGCTATGTGTGTATCAGGAGCTACATTGATCACAATACCATAAGCCCAATTTCTCCAGTTCACCACATATCGGTGCAAAAACGGGGCTTCCCTATGTTATCTCCCTTGCTACTTTGAAATATTCGTGTATACATATTGTAGCTCGCTTATCAGTTCGTGTACAATGAGGGATCGCATGTAGTTATCTCCCTTTACAGATCTATTTATAGAAATCCAGTCCTACGCTGTATTTCGGCGTTTATTTCGTACTGAATAGCAAGCAAACCAATTGCAATTTGCAAACAGATAATATATCTGTGCAGTCTTATCCGAGTCTACACTGATTGCAATAACATTAATAACATTAATAAATGTGAAAATATGAATCTGACAAATAATGTAGTGCCAGATCAGTTTGTGCAGATATGTAGGATGATCTGGATCAACACTAGTCCAAGGTGCATGATCACGTGGTTACAACAACAACAACGCCGCCCCCTCCAAAGTAAGTATTATTTGATATTTCCTTAATTTGGCACAGACTTATGTCGTTTTTGCGAAGAATCGATTTCCGTGTCAGAGACACGGAAATCGATTCTTCGCAAAAACGACAGAAGTTTGGGCGAAAATACAGAGACCACCAAATGCAGCTTAACAAGACGCGTTTGATGCGCCATATTTCATCAAAATCCGTTACGTAATAAGGACACTATAAAATAATACGTACTTTGAATCGATACTTGTTGTTGTTGTTAGTACCACGTGAGCATACACCTTGTAGTCGAAATCACTATATTGTTCCTTTTCACATCATATCATTCTACATTCGCCCTGTTTACAAGTAATGATGCTCTATTCTACACAGTTTGGAGCGGATTTCTATAAATAAATTCAACGGTAGATAACTAGCTACGATCCCCGATTCTCGTACTTGCAGGGCACGCTGTACGCCCCGTTCTCGGTGAAGCATATCCGGACAATAGGACACCGTGATGGTATTTGTAACAAAGACACGGATCGGATTGTGATTTCTCGTCATGTATTATTCGCTATATGTGTATAATCTGCAATAGTATTATACTATTCATGGTGTTTGTAATATATTGGCACAATATATAACTCGATATAATGTATAATGGTGCGGCTTTCGGGGTATGGAAGGTCTTCGAGCCATTTCCCACCCTTAAATATAAGAAAATAATAATAATAATAATGGTACGGCCAGTGCTATAAGAGAGCTGCAGATAAGGTGCGTATTTGCTTAAATACCCAATTAAAATTGCCAAAAACCCAATTGAAATCAGACGTAGTGAGTATCAAAAAGCAATGAAAAATTTGTAGTATCTTTATCATGCTGCAGAAAACTATAAACAGACCACAATTATAGCATATTTTTCTTATTTTTCCATGAAAACACATATTGGTATTTCATTAGAATTGTCTCCATGGAGACAATTCTAATGACATGCTAATACATGTTTTAATTTAGACGCAAAATATTCAATACTTGCGGTCTGCTGATGTGTAAAGAGTAATTTTATTTTATTTTACCCAATTAAAATTTTGAAATACCCGATTGCGTCAGAAATGATGGAGTGGAACTACTCTATTACTAATTACTTATCTGGAGCCCTGATATACGATGGTTTACAATACATGTTGGCAATGTCAGCACATTGTTATTGAAGGCACGTTTTTGGTATGAACGACAACCCGCCGTGATAGTTATAGCATGCAATGCCAAACTAAACAGCAACAGCCGATCACTATACCCTTTTAAATAATACACATTTGAACGGAGCCCCGCAGGGGACATGGATTTATTTCCCACGATATAACAATTCTGTTCCCGCGAAATAACAATTGTTATATAGTGGGAACGAATTGTTATTTCGTGGGAACGAATTTTTTAATTGAGGGAACGAATTGTTAATTCGTGGGAACGAATTGTTAAATTGAGGGAACGAATTGTTATTTCGTGGGAACAAATTGTTATTTCGAATTGTTATTTCGTGGGAACGAATTGTTATTTCGTGGGAACGAATTGTTATTTCGTGGGAACGAATTAAAGAAAAAGAAAGGTAGGTCACTCGATCGCCATTTGTTCATCCGACGGCTGAGTGGACTAATTTACCTTCGGCCCGACAAAGCGCGCTAATTGTTACTATAGACGTATAGTCTGTTTCACGAAAGCTGCCCAAATTTTACGGCCATATAAACAATTCAAAAACAATATTTTTTTCGACAGTATTAAATTAAAGGAAAATTTAAGAATGAGCCTTCTTTTTATTTCGTGAAATTTGGTCAAATATTGATTTTATTACGAAAAATTGATTTGTCTATGGGAATTTAACATGGGGGGAAAAAGGTAGAGGAGTTGTGGGAGGAGTAAAAAAACGAAAGATTTTGGAAATTGACTCCGAAACCTAGCTAGATAGCTTGGAAATGATCTAACTAAGAAAACAAAAGTTAAATTTTAAAAATCGGTGCAGTATTTCTGAAATTCTAAAAAAATTCCCCATGTTAAATCCCCATAGACATCTTCACTCCGTGAAGATGTCTATGGGGATTTAACATGGGGAAATTTTGTTTTCGCAATAAAATCAATATTTGACCAAATTTTTCGAAATACAAGATATTAGAAGCACAATACTGTTTATTTGGTCTCTATGGTGTTGTCATAGTTACATGTATCATTTACCGCCTGCGCTTATCTTGCCAATATTTGTCAATTTCACTGTTTGAAAATACTTGAATATTGCGTTTGACAGCACGCAGATTGATTGACTGAGCCTGAGATGTGCTACAGCTCAGGCTCAGACAACCAAACTGCTTGATTGCTAGTTGGCATTGCCAATAGATGTTCAGAAACGTTGGTAATCTTGGTAAGATTAACGCAGGCGGTTTTGTATACTAATACTTGTGTAACCTATAAAAACTTATTTGAGACCGGGACTTGAGAAATTGGACAGTATGCATCAAAGTCGACACACCTTCATATATAAATAATAAGTATGACTATCGAGTGTTAATTGAAGTTGAAGACAAAGAGTTATGCTCTAAATGTTAAAACTCACTGAGTGTCTATTCGCCCAAAGTATGTCGGCGTCGTATAATACAATGTACCATAATTATGTTAACTACACGTAGCCAGCGATTTCAACGTCTCTCTTCTCGCATGACATCAATGCCTGCAAATAGAAACATTAAATGTTAGTGTTACCAAAGGCATGCTTTTAGCGTTTTAGCTAGCTTGAATCGTTTCGTTTTGAATGTTAATTCACTTCTATTATACTATATTGGGTTATGTGGACGAACGGTTTTCCGTGAATTGCGATCAAACATCCATGCTGGTAGTCATATGTATGTTAAATAACAAGTAATTTGACACACTGTCTTATCACAGGTGGAATACTCTGACCTATGGCACCAAACAAATGCCTATTAAAAAAATCCCATTACCCCACCCACTTGGTCTCGTACAGTACCATCTTCTATATAGAAGATGGTACTGTACGAGACCAAGTGGGTGGGGTAATGGGATTTTGTTTTAATATGCATTTTATTTTGGTGTCATATGTCCGAGTCTTCCACCTGTGTGTCTTATATGCATTGTAGGGCGTCAGGAAATCCACACAACAGCAGGCGAGTAGTGGCTGTGATTACAAGTCAATTGGCTCTTCGTTCGTATTTATCTGTTAAAGGTACATGCCCACTCAGTAGGCACACATTGTTCTTTATGTCAGAGACATCATCTGAGACATTTTCTTGAAAAATAACACATTCATTCACCATTACCCCACGTATTGATTGGAAATATTATACATTTTATATCAGACATAAATTTCCACACTGATATCAGGGGCGATAACCGTGTTTCCTTAAAATGTTAACGGACATTACTATTAATTATATGTATTTATTTTTTGATGTGCAATGATCATACTTTATAATCTGTCAAAAATAAAAAAATTCAGTTAACGCATTTAATTAGCATAAATAATTAAAAAATATCAAGCCTCATTTGCATATGAAAATAGCCTGATACCACAGCGCGTCACTATCAGTAAAATAAATATTACTAAATGATTATATTTATATAGCGGGCACTCGTAATTGTTAGAACTGATGGAATAATGAGACAATTATACACTTATATAATTCCTATAAAGAACAGTTTGTGCCTAATGAGTGGGTATGCACCTTTAACATACGCTACTTTCATATATTAATTTTCAGAAAATTCCGGTTATATTACACATAGGCTGGTAGTTACTCTATTTATTCCATTGGTCATATCAACAACATGCAGTGAAGAAAAGTATATACTCACGCTGCACACGGACTCGTAGCGAACGGATCTGAGGTACTGAAACATCTCGGGTAGATACTGGTTCACCAGGCTCGCACACTGAAATGATACGCGTACGTGGTCTAGTCATGTACGACTGCTTGAATACCAGTTGCCGAGTTCAAGGGAAAGTATACTTATCTGGCTAAGTAAGCTTTGAGGGTGAAATTTTCAATTTAAGGACAAATTTATATAGAGGATATTCCATCGTACATTTTGAATAGCGGGAAATAATACACGAGTGTGCGTTGTCTTCCGCTTAAGCAACGAGTGAGCGTAGCGAACGAGTTGCTAGCACGGACACCGACGGCACGAATGTATTATTTCCGCTATTCAAACATGTATGATTGAATATCCTATTTATTACACTTCCACACTTCCAAATAATATGCGAACATCAATATATGCAGTCCCTAGTTCTATATGAAATAATGCATTTCGAGAAAAATAAATGATTACTCCTTCAAAGTATACTTAGCTAGATAAGTATGCTTAGCAATGTTGGTGAAATCGGCTACTGGGGTACGGTGTTGGTGGTAAAGAACTCGTGTAGTGTTGTTTTTGTCTCGTCGTCGTCACTGGGGTTGTAATTGGAGTCAAGTCTTTTTTGATATGTTAATTTTCCGACCAATCCAATGGTCACAAATCCGTGTGGGATTTTTCCCTCAAAAATATGAAAATTACTTGCAAAACGTGCAGATCCTGGTGAGACGGCTCGTCACGAGCCGGCTCATCTGGATCTACACTGTTTGCCGATACCACCGTGTACAGGCATGCTATACTTTTCTATCACAGTTCTGTAATTCTCGTCGGGCGCGGCTGGCCAAATGAACCAGCCTTTTATATCACTTGGTCAAACTTCTCCTATTAATGCTCAGCGTCATCTGAATACTAGTACGCCATCAGCAGGTGCGGATCCAGACGGGGACGTGTCAGGCGCACGACCCCTCTAAAAGTGGTCCGTATTTTAACCCATTTTGTACGTGAAAAGATACGATTATTTCCTTATTTCCCACCCAAAGTGTATGTTGTTACCACTCAGATGAACCATCTTGTCGAGACGGTTCACCTGAGTGGTAACACCATATACTTTTGATGAGAAATAAGTAAGATGCAGAAAACAATTATCTGAATTGTATGAAAGTGGGTATCATAATTATGTGTCTCATTGGCAATTGAGAATCCACGCCCCCTCTGCACCGAAATCCTGGATCCGCCCATGATCAGCCACCAATATTATCTAAGAGATTAGGGAGTATCAATAATAACATTGGAGTGGAAAACAATCCTTAACATTTGGTAATGCCACCAAGCTGGGAAGGTCCCATGGTTTAATATGTCGCAAGATAAACACATGGACCCAATGGTTCTCATTGGCTATTATGTACATGGCTTATGTTACAGTTATAAACTATCGCTACTTCCTATACAATCAAGTTGTTAATCATTCCGGTGCATTTTCCGTACAAGTACCTGATGTTAAATGTCATTTCCGTAAAATCATCTTGCAGTCGAAACGCAGATGACATTACAAAGCCACCGCGTGCATACCAGTAGCCTATTTCATCAACATTGCAAAGTATACTTTAGTAGCAAAGTATACTTTGAGGGAGAAATTTTAAATTTTATGATAAATTTATTAATTTTTATTATACTGAATTTATTACATTATCACAGCCAATTTGGCTGTGATAATGTAATAAATTCAGTATAATAATTCTGCATACTTTTAATCACGAAATATATGCAGTGGTTTATAGTTCTATATGAAATAATGCATTTCAGGAAAAATCAATGATTGCTCCCTCAAAGTATACTTTGCTAGTAAAGTATACTTTGCAATGTTGATGAAATAGGCTACAGGAATAACAGAACTAACACATGCACTGCTGATTACAGCTGTACTGTTATATTCAGGCGCTATCCAATTATCTCATTACCAAATATGGATAATCTGAATGCATGAGTATAACGTAGTTGTGGGCACATACCTCTGCAAATTAATCATTTGACATAACGTCGGCGCATAATACGAATACGCAATTAGGGTGATGCGGCTAACCAATAATAATATGCGCTCCATGTGATATTAAACGTGTGCATATCACATTTATGAAATGGGTCACAACACAGTATAACAATGTATGCATGCGATAAAATAGTTCACTGTATGGTGGGCGGAGAGTGACTTCATGATACCAGCGTACTTACCGTTTCATCTGTCCCCTGTGCCATTTGGCTGCAGAATTCAAGAGCTAGAGCCTTAACTTCGTCCTCGGAGTTTGGGTCGTTGACGAAATCCTCGAGTATCCCAGCCCCGAGTTCACAGGGCATGCATAACTCGTCCATCACTGCCACCGGCTCTACACAAACAAAAGGGCTATTGGCTATTACGTCATAAAACGTGAACATTTCCGCAAAATTGACGATGATTTCAGATTTAGTTCTGGGTGTGCTGTAATATTTGTGTACAATTTTTGATGTCATTTACAAACATGAAACTGAAGTCAACTACAATGGAACCCCTCTAAACCGGACACTCCGGAAAATATATAGAGAATAGTAGGTTAGTGCCGTGAATGGGAAAAAATATCCGGCAAGGCTCAATAATTTCTTTATTTCTCATCAGAAGTATATGTTGTGACCACTCATTTGAACCGTCTCGTCGAGTGGTCACAACATATACTTTGGTTCAGAAATAAGGAAAATAGATAGAGAATAGTAGGTTAGTGCCGTGAATGGGAAAACATATCTGGCAAGTCTCAGGAAACGGGATGGCGAGGCTATGCCGAGCACATCCCGTTTCCGTGCCGCGCCAGATATCTTTTCCCATTCACGGCACTAACCTACTATTCTATTTATCCCGTCAACACCAAGAAATGGCTGTAAAATACAAAAATTGTATTGACTGGATATCAAAATTGTTTCACGGCACCGTGTTTCACGGCACATACGCACTGTGTAGACGGGATAAAGATGTTTACCTTAGATGTGTTTCGCTGTTATGTATCTCTGATTACAATGACGTTTCATGCTTGCAAAACACTATAATGTCTCATGACGTGCTTACATGTCTGATTTACAGTTGAACATCTCCAAACCGGAAACCCCCGGGTGTCCGGTTTGGAGAGGTTCCACTGTAGTTTTATTCACATAGTCATACAGTGGAACCTCTCTAAACCGGACACCAGGAAAACACCCGTGATCTTATGTTTAATGAGTTTCTCGGTCATTTATCTCAGGTGATGATTTCTGTTCGTGATTACCTGGGGCCCGTTTCACTAAACTTTGTACGACTAAAATGTTCGTAAGTGCAAATTTAGGATCATCTGGAAATTTCAATTGCTGGATTTACATTTATTGAGCATAGGCTGCAGATGCAGCCTATGCTCAATAAATGTAAATCCAACAATTGTTTACAAAAAAACATTGTTAATGTGAGATTTACAGAATATCATAATTTTGCACTTACGAACATTTTAGTCGTACGAAGTTTAGTGAAACGGGCCCCTGGTTTAGAGTGAAACCTCTCTAAGCCGTACACCCTGGGGACCTCCCAGGGTGCCCGGTTTATAGAGGGTTTCACTGTAGAATAGTTATCGAGCTGTTATTCGCAAATGAAATATGAATTGTATTGTGTGGGTACCGACCTTTATTACACATATGGAATGTATAGCAGAGATGGGGTGTGAGGAAGTGGTTGGCAAGTGAGATGATCAGGCGGCCGTAATGATGTACCAGGACCAAGCACTCGTGGCCGACGAACGGTAGCAACTTGCAGGCATACTTCAGTAGGCGCAGAATGATCGCCTGCATGGAAGTGGGAACAAACATACAGATTACAGAGAAACGGTACTCACGATACTGTGGCGTCGGAAACATCATACGATTGGTCCTGCGAAGGTAGGGGGTTTGATCAACAGTCCCAAAACGTATGTTGTTACCGCTCAGTTAAACCGTCGGACTGAGTGGTAACATCATAAACGTTTGATGCGAAATGAGAAAACAATGCAGAAACATATTTAGAAATTAGCACCGGCTGACATAATATTATGAAACGAGATCTAGCCGACACGATAAACATCGAGGTAGAGGCCGAATTCCTAACCAATTCCCATTCAGCTACTTGCAGAATATTGTACATACAGACATTTTCGTCTACTGTCTGTTTCAGGAAACCTGTCCAAATTTTACGGCCAAATAAACAATGAAAAAACATTTTAAGATGATAGTCAATTTTATCAAAATTTAAGAATGAGCCTTCTTTTTATTTCGTGAAATTTTGTCAAATATTGATTTTAATAAGAAAAATTATTTCTGTATGGGAATTTAACATGAAGGAAAACGAGATGGAGAACCTGGAGAAGTCAAAAAAATGGATATTGATTCTGAAACCTGGTTAGATAGCTTGGAAATGATCTAACTAAGAAAACAAAAATTCAATTTTGAAAATTTCCCCATGTTAAATCCCCATGTATTTTTACCATTTATCCCACATTTTGGCTATTCTCTGCTACTTTCTTTTTTTGTATGGATGTTGTGGGACCTATTTTCCTGTAGTATGCACCCATTCCGCTCTGGATATTCAGTAATTAAAATATAGGTTTAATTATGATAAATTCAATCTCATGTGACCACCCGGGTGGTGGACCAGAAAGTCGGTGGCTGGAATTGGAATCGATGTATTAACATGAATATGAATTAGATTAGTACATCAATTGACCAGTTCCTGCAAGTAAAGCGTGTAAATGTCATAACACATCTGGATTATTTTCTTTACCGTATTACACCGAGCATGAATAGCCCTTGCTTTAGTGTGATTAAACCTACACGGCTCACCTGATGGTTTGGATAATGCAGGTACCTCTGGATCATCTGCATGGTGGTCGTACACATGCGACATATCATCCCGTTCTGTACAACTAAAAGTATATTCATTACATGTGTATATGTGGTAACGTATGGAGCCCCGCAGGGGACGTAGACTTATCTTTTAACAATACGTTTTTCCAACTTAGCAATTCGTTCCCACGAATTAACCATTCTTTCCCACGAATTCCCGCGAGTTTGTGGGAACAAATTGTCAATTCGAGGGAACGAATTGTCATTTCGTGGGAACGAATTGTTAGCTGGAGGGAACGAATTGTTATTTCGTGGGAACGAATTTTTAATTAGTGGGAACTAATTGTTATATCGAGGCAACGAATTGTTAAATTGACGGAACGAATTGTTATTTCATGGGAACGAATTAATAAAACCAATCAATGTCCCCTGCGGGGCTCCGTAGTAACGTGTGCTGTATGCTATATTTGATTATATGGTACAGTGGAACGTCTCTAAACCGGACAGCAAGAAACACATGTGATCATCATTCCAGCACAAAAATATTTACACAATTCCCTAACATTTGATTGGCCCGTAGCAAGTCTCTGTCCAAAATTTATATCCCAGTAAACTCCCACGCCGAACTATTTTCCGTAACCGTGAGGCGCAGTTAAAATAATTTTTAAGAAGACGGAAAATAAACACATTTTCTTGATGAATTTATTCAAATGCTGGAATTATAATAATTTTGATGGGTTTCTTGTTCATTTATCGCAGGTGATAATGTCTGTTCGTAATCGCATAGCACACAAGTATGGCTCGGAATAATCAAATGCCTGATTTACAGTGAAACCTCGCTAAACCGGACACCCTGGGGACCTCCCAGGGTGTCCGGTTTAGCGAGATTTCACTGTATTTGAATGGAACAGAATGACCTTGTATCTACATATTCAAAATATATAAACATAAATAGCTTTCTTTAAAAGGAAGTACAAACGAATAGATAGACTGTTATAAATATCATATCTATAGAACATACTATACAGACTTCCTGCATGATCACGTGGTTATAACAACAACAACAGTGGCTGAAAGTGTTAAAATCTTGAAAGTATTATTTGATATTTTCCTCAATATGAAACAGATTTTGATGAAATATGGCGCAGCAAACGCGTCTTCATGAGCTGCATTTGGTGGTCCAGGGAGTTTGGCACAGACTTATGTCGTTTTTGCGAAGTTTAATAACGATATATACGTATTGCTTGGTAGAAGCATGACGGGTGGTTCTTTAATGAAATGGTGAACAGTGCAGATCCTGATCAGATTGTGCGGATGCACATGCTGATCGGGATCTACACTATTTGGCAAGACCAATATGCCCCATTTCTCCAGTCACGGTGTTTATGCTTATAATACCCGTGTCAAAGTGGAGTTTGAGCCCTGAATCGTCCGTCAACATCACCTCCCTGTAGCCCGCCTCTCCACACTCGCCCAGGGCCTCACATAGCCCGCCTATGTCCGCCCCGCCCAGATGGACCACCAGGGCCGACACCTTCTCCACGCCCAGGGCGTAACAGTCCGCCTTATACACGGTGGGCGCCGACTCACAGATCGCTCCCAGCAGGCTCTCTATTGGTTGCTGGAAGAAAACGACGGTGTGTTCTCGCTTTCCCAACATTCTATATTCCAGGTAAAATTTCTCGTGTTTGCATATCGGGAAAGTGAGACAGTATTGTTATGGTTAACAATATACTTAATTGGTGATAATTTGGTCACACTTACTATCCTGCGAAGAGGAAAGATTCACACTTCAAAATGTTGCGCACTGTTGGGAAAGCTAGTGGAAAAGTGAGACAGTCTAGACAGGTGAAAAATCAAAATGTTGGGAAAGTGAGATACAACCAAAACGACATGGTCAACTGTTCGGTCTCGAATGACATGTCACATGCAGGCCCGTACGAAAGGAATTATTTTAGGGGGTGCGTTATCGACGGCGCGAAGGGCTAAACATTGTTTTTGCACATCCACGGGCAGACCTCGGAAGATTAACCCTTTCACCCCTAAGTAATTGGAATGGATTTTGATTTGTTAATTTTGCAACCAATGTAAATCATCACAAAATGATTTTCAGACCAGTCCATTTATGAACATGGAGTGTTTTTGTTCTCAAAATTATGAAAATTAATTGCAAAAAGTGCAGATCCTGATGAGACGGCTCGTTACGAGCAGGCTCATCTGAATCTACACTGTTTGCCAATACCACAATATATGCCTGCGGGTTAAGAGTGAAAGGATTAAGGGGGGTGCGTACGCACCCGTCGCACCCCCTCTGCGTACGGGCCTGACATGCGATAAATTGTCGTATGTTTGTGGCCAGTGACAAGTTGCGACTGTATTCATACAACATTGATATATTCATAAACATATGTTATTAAATATTACTTTACATCAATTTTAGGTATACAAGCAGTGTAACAGGATTGGAATGAAAAATTTCTATCTTACTTTTTGACTTTGATATAAATATATTGTATCCCGTCAACACAGTGCGTATGTGCCGTGAAACATTTTTGATATCTTGTCAATACGACCTAATCACTGCGTATGAATATGTGCGGTGCCTGGGGTTATATTTTTGCATTATACAGCCATTTGTAGGTGTTGACGGAATAAATAGAATAGTAGGTTAGTGCCGTGAATGGGAAAAATATCTGGCGCTGCACTGAAACGGGATGTGCTCGGCAGAGCCTCGCCCATCCCGTTTCCTAAGCCTTGCCATATATTGTTTTCCCATTCACGGCACTAACCTACTATTCTCTATTTATTCATACAACATTCAGTGACATATCTCAACTGTTTTTGTGAAATGCATTTGCGGAGGTACCACCTGAAACACAAACGGATGGAATTGGTAAATGAAGAAGGGGGCTAAGTCCCCCGTTTTCATTGACCCATTCAATTTGTGTAGCATTTATTGCTGGGTGTTCGTGACGTGAACTGAATTGACATATATGGATATGCAGGTTTTTGATTCAGGACAGCACTATGTCAAGCTGTATGATCACGTGGTACTAACAACAACAACAAGTACCGATTCAAAGTACGTATTATTTTATAGTGTCCTTATTACGTAACGGATTTTGATTAAATATGGCGCATCAAACGCTTCTTGTTAAGCTGCATTTGGTGGTCTCTGTATTTTCGCCCAAACTTCTGTCGTTTTTGCGAAGAATCGATTTCCGTGTCTGTGACATGTGACATGTGATAAACTCCATAGACCACCAAATGAAGCTCATGAAGACGCGTTTGCTGCGCCATATTTCATCAAAATCCGTTGCATATTAAGGAAAATATAAAATAATACTTACTTTGGAGTGGGAGACATTGTTGTTGTTGTAACCACGTGATCATGAACCTTGTATGTACAGTATCTGAATGTTTTTCAAATTAGTAAAAGAATAATAAAGCGAGTTTAAAGACGCATCGCTTGTTTTCTAATAGACCATAGGAGGGTGTCGGTGCCGATTTGCAATAGCTATATCCGGATATATAGATAAGACGTGTTATCTACAAACATGTATACATACATATAACACAATGGTATTTTTCTACATTGACACAATTAGCTGGTGGCCATATGTATACAGTGCAATTATTTTTCTCAGATATCGTCACTGTTTTAGACGTCTACCACGGCAAGAAAACCTTCAAAACCATGTCTCTGGATGAACTATTCGCCAACCGCGACACGCATACTTGTTCACATGTAGCCTATCAACACGTACCTGCCGTATTTGACGAAGGACATTTTCCTTGATGTTTCCAAGGTGCGCCTTGCAGGTGGAACAGCTATCCCTGGGAAGTCCTGAAAATATGCGAGGTGTTCGGAATCAATCCAATCAGAGTAAAAAAAAACACGAACAATAGAGACAACGGACCAAACAAAGACACTTTGAAAATCGTGGCAACACTACATTGCCAAAGCATTATCGTAACATACTGGGCAAGTTTAAATACATTAAATTAATAATTCCAGCACAAACATATTTACACAATTCCCTAGCATTTGATTGGCCCGTAGCAAGTCTCTGCCCAAAATTTATATCCCAGTAAACTCCCACGCCGAACTACGTTCTACAGGTGCGCTGTCAGTGCTGTCAATGTAAACAAATGGCTGCCGTCTGTCAAAATAAACACATTTTCTTGATGAATTTATTTCAAATGCTGGAATTATAAGGAATGAATGGCCTTTTTGTGGAATTTATCGGGGATATAAACTTGGAAAAGTCGCGGGAATACTGGACGAAGGCCTTCCGGCCTTCGTCCAGTATTCCCGCGACTTGTCCAAGTTTATACCCCGATAAATTCCACAAAAATGCCATTCATTCCTATAGTAATTACTGGTAAATATGGCATACTACAATGGAACCTCTGTAAACTGGACACAGAGACATGTTAGTATTGCTCAATTCTGATCGGGTCATTGTCATTTATCACCGATTATAATGTCTGTTCGTGATCACAAAGCACCCACCCTTGTCATGAGGTAGTCATATGCATGTTTTACAGTGGAACCCCTCTAAACCGGACACCATTGGTGTCCGGTTTAGAGAGGTTTCACTGTATACAAAAGGTATCCTTACCATAGGAGCCGCTAACCATTATGAAGACGACAGCGAGACACGACACAAACACGGAGGTCTCCATGATGCAGCAGTGGTGACGGCGGACTGATGAACACACTGACGACAGTCACAACTGTATACTCAATGCCCGCCATACCGGACCTTCACAGCTTCCGGAGAGTCGCTATAATATGAGACAAGCCATAGGATGTTGTACCTAAGAAGATGTGCCGTTTTTCATGAAAGATATTCACAAACTTTATTATATCTTCCGTAAATACAGTCAAACCGGTGAATAACGGCCAACCATGGGAAGATAAAAATCTAGCCTTCATTCACAGGTGGTCCTTGTTCACAGGTTCACAAACACGTGTCTGATATAGACAGGTAATTGCTATTCGGAAGTGGCATTTGTCTTTCGATGTCATTTACAGGCAATATCGCAGCCTACGTAAATATTTTCATGAAAAATCGCACATTATCTTAGGTAGAAAATCACATGGCTTGTCTCATATATGGATGTGAGTGGAGAAATGGAGATTATGGAATGTGTGACCAGTGTAGCTCCTGATAAAATAGCTCCCTCCTGTAGCTTGATAACGATATATATTATATACCTACCCATGAAATACATAGTTATACGGTGTAAATAAAATTAATATGTTCTCATCGATGAAATAAACAACTTCCGGTGAAAATACGACTACTTCCGCTATCTATATTCATAAAATCTATGTTCGGGAAAACAGCGCAAATAGGCTGCAAATACACATTCATTACCGTATACAGTCTAAAGCGGTATATAATAAATAGAATATTCATATTTTTGCAACGAATATGACATATATGTTAATCTCGTAGTGTGAAATGTCCATATTTCACGAGTGCCTAACGGCACTCGTGAAATATGGACATTTCACACCACTCGATGAACACATATGTCATATTCGTTGCAAAAATATGATTAATAACGGCACTCGTGAAATATGGACATTTCATACCACTCGATGAACATATATGTCATATTCGTTGCAAAAATATGAATATCCTCTATATATTGATTGTTTGAAGCATGATATGTGTTTCATGAATTGCGTTTGGAATAGCGAACCGTGCAGATCCTGATCAGACTGTGCGGATGCACAAGGTGATCTGGATCTACACTAGTTGCAAAAGCAATAAGCCCCATTTCTTCAGCCACAGCCACATAATATGTACACGCGTACACGTTTATACCTGCTGGTACATGAACTTCCGGTTTGTCTTTGTCGCTTTTCACTTTCCTGTATTACCAAAAAAATCAAGCTCACCCGTCTATACATTCATTATTCAATGCCAAACATGCTTCTAGTTTGTCAACTTGCAAACTGTTGTAAATGTTGGCGTATACTATATGTGTACCGGTAGATACGTAGATACTATAACGTCGATTTGACGTCATTTGACGTCGCTTTTACGTGACGTCTCATTTGCTCAAACGACCTGAATAGTGGTGTTGAATAACATATAATATCTTAATGAATATTGCAGACATCATGATCAAATAGAAAAGCATTCAATTCATCATACAAATACCAGTGTCATAGAAACAAAATGTTAATTTGACAAAGGATTTCCCGAAGACAGGTTTTCTCGCGACGCGGCTCATATAGTCAGTGCCCTAAGCCGTTCTGTCCTACCCCATGTGTGGATTGTCAACATTGACCCTGAAGATCTATTGTATCTTAGAAGATAAATGAGACACACCATGCGATTTTGTACCTACGGGAGATCTGCGATATTTCATGAAATATATTTACTAGCCGAGGGGCCCGTTTCACTAAACTTCTTACGATAAGAAATTATCGTACGAATTTCTTATGCGCATTTTACCGTTTCACTAACGTCAATTTCGTGTGTATTTTATTATCCATTTTGTTATATTTTATTATATACCTATTAAATTTATATGTTCAATTGGACGTGAAAAAACATGATGTATTTATGACACCAATTTTGAATATTTCGTGGTTGGTGGGAGACAATTTCCTCGTTAACCAATTTTTGATTTTTCGGGGGGTGGTGAGTAGTATAGTATAGGGAGGAGAAATGATACCACCGTTAGGTGGTATCATTTTGACTCCCTATATACTACTCCGGGGGCCCGTTTCACTAACGAACTAAGCAAGTACTTTTGTTATATGTTATAACTTAAGTACAGAGTGCGTGCTTAGTCCGTTTCACAAAACATCTTAGCAAGAACGACAATCGAAATTTACGATGGAAAACTAAGACAGGTAGCTAGCAGTCTTAAGCTATAACTTAAATATTTAAGACGGAACTTATGAAATAAACAAAGATGGCTGCCCCCATGTGAGCCGAGGTGGAGAAAACAATTCACTGACAGCAGGTAAATTTTCACTTCATACGTACTAGTTTAGCAATTATATGCCATATAAACCATATATGCTTACATATAGATGGCTACACCTGTGCTAGTTACCCGTGTATTGCTATTTGTGATGTAGGACATTGCGTTACCAGTATTCGTTATGCCCAGTTATCCACAACATTTACAAATCACTATAGATCCAGATCAGCCGGCTCGTAACGAACCGTCTGTATGCTGTTTGTCTGTCGGACGCTGTCGATTGGTCAGTGCCGGTCGGTTGATCAGTGTCGGTCGGTCGGTCGGTCGGTGTCGGTCGGTTGGTCGGTGTCGTCGGTCGGTCCGTGTTGGTCGGTCGGTGTCGGTTGGCCGGTGTCGGTCTGTCAGTCTCGGTCGGTGTCGCTCGGTCTGTGTCGGTGTCAGTCTGTCTGTGTCGGTGTTGGTCAGTCGGTGTTGGTCGGTCTGCCCTGCCCTGTCCTGTCCTGTACGTTGGTCCGGACGAAGTTGCATTACACTGTTTAGGGGGCATATCCAATGTTTACAAACAGGAATGACCCTTAAAGGTACATGCCCACGCAGTATCCCAGGGTGTTCGGAATACTGGCCACACTGTAAAAGGCTTTTATTTTTTTTACAGTTGGCCAGGTCTCGTTCCTCGGTGGGAAAACTGATGTTGTCCAGTCGATTATTGTTGGCTGAGACAACATCATTAATACACCGAGAAACTGAACTCCTAGAGACACCGTGGATGTCGCCAGCCAGGTCGCGCAAGGTAACAAATGTCTGCAAAGTTTCAAGTGCTTGAATCTTTGATGATCTCAAATGTGATTTTCATTTGCTTTAGCTTGTTACTGTATAATATGCGGGGCATGGAGCTGCTATATTGGCCATCTTAATGTATGCAATCCATCAGTAACGTTTACCTCTTGTGGCATTTGACACATACCACAAATAATTTGACAAACCCATAAAGACAAGTTTGTGCAACGTCCTATTGGTTGTTTTCATCACACTTATTTTCTATTACTTTTAGGGGACAGGGCCAAGTTGATTTGGTGTGGTATGGACCTGGAACCAGGCCGGGTTATTCTAATTTCAGGGCTGAATATTTTTTCGATGTAAATATTCCGTTCTGATTTTGGAATCCCCCCCCCCCCCCGCCCCAATGCAGCAGGTTGGATATGGGGTCGAACCAGTTGGCCACGCCTTACATGACCTTAACCTGTTGTATAGCTTTCTGGCATAATATTTATAGTACGCTGTTGTCATAACTATATATAATGTATTGCACCACATGGTAATACTTTTTCTGTCATATTATTTGCTGTATGTGTCAAACGGTCGAAGTGATGAAACAGTAAGATGGCTGTACATACACAGATGACGGAGATGGCAACTCGATGTACCATATAGTATACAGTAACAAAAAATGTTGTTTTCTGAAAATTGTCTGGAAATGGCTGCGAGCATTAGACGGACATGGGTAATATTCCTAATATGACAACAAATTACATATATTACTTTTGAAAGTTATTTGATTTGTGGTTTCATCCATTTCACCCCTACACCACACTACAAGTATAGTGAATCACTCCTCCTTAAACTACATTATACCAGGCTGCATTTGCTGGCTAACTGATCAGAAGGTAAAATTATATTGAGTAATTACTCCATAAGCCACGTTATACCAGGCTGCATTTGTTGGGCTAACTGATCCGAAGGTACAATTATAGTGAGTCACTATTCTATAAGCCACGTTATATCAGGCTTCATTTGCTGGACTAATTGATCAACAGCTACAAGTATAGTGAGTCACTACTCTATAAGCCACGTTATATCTGGGTTATATTTGCTGATAAGCAGCTAAAGCTGGAAAATCCGGTCTGTCTACACACTTAGATCCCCTATAAGTGACTTGAGCAACTTACAAAAACACACGAACAGACAGACGGACAGACAAAAACTATAACAAAAAATAAACAGACGAACGGACATATGATCAGTAGTGAGGGTAATTGTATTAATGCAGAAGGATATATCGTTACTAAGTAATGCCAAAAATGATCGGACAGACAGACAGACAGACGGGAGGTTAGGGCGGAATATGCACCGCCGATTTGACGGCGATGTTATTCATGGAATATATGCATGGCGGCCGTGACACTTGCGATAAAAAAATCTTCGTACGACAGCCCAATACCTATCGTAGAGTTACGAGGAAAGTTACGAACTTCGCAAAAAAGTTCGCACGAAGTTGACGTTAGTGAAACGGTAAAATGTAAAACGGTAAAGTTTAGTGAAACGGGCCTAGGCTGGGTTATACAGAAAATGCGATATTTTCCGTAATTGACTTCAGAAGTTGACATAAATGTCAGAGTACATAATTCCGCATGTACTCTGAAATTCTTGTCAACTTTTGACTACAATTATAGAAAATGTGTTAAATTTTGTAAATGTACTTCATGAAATAACGCAGTTGGCAGAAGTTCGAATGGCGAATATAAAGTGCCCTGAAATATTTGCCTACTTTCCACGTCATTTTCGGATCATATTCTATTTTGTAAACTCTAGCGGTGGGGTACAGAGATGTGATAAGATAGAAATTACATCAAGGTGCATGATCACGTGGTTACAACAACAACAACGCCGCCCACTCCAAAGTAAGTATTATTTGATATTTTGACGCGAAATATGGCGCAGCAAACGCGTCTTCATGAGCTGCATTTGGTGGTCTAGGGAGTTTGGCACAGACTTATGTCGTTTTTGCGAAGAATCGATTTCCGTGTCTCCAGTTTGGGCGAAAATACAGAGACCACCAACTGCAGCTTAACAAGACGCGTTTGATGCGCCATATTTCATCAAAATCCGTTACGTAATAAGGACACTATACAAGAATACGTACTTTGAATCGGTACTCAGTGTTGTTGTTGTTAGTACCACATGATCATACACCTTGTACATGCACTTGTCATACCTAACAGACAGGGACAAGAGATGCTTACAAGTGCAGGGGCCCGTTTCACTAAACGTCTTACGACTAAAATGTTCGTAAGTGCAGACTTAGAATAGTCGGTAAATTTCAATTGATGGATTTACATTTATTGAGCATAGGCTGCATGTACAGCCTATGCTCAATAAATGTAAATCCAATACTTGTTTACAAGAACACAATGTTGTTGTGAAATTTACAGACTATCATAATTTTGCACTTACTAACATTTTAGTTGTACGAAGTTTAGTGAAACGGGCCCCAGATCCGGGATAAAACGCTTATACAGTTTCCGTACATTCAGGATGGCAAATATGCAAACATCTGTCAACCTTTCAAATACATGCATTTGTCATATTAACAGGGACAACAGATGTTCACAAGTGAAGATCCGGGATAAAATGCTGAGGCAGTTTCCGTACATTCAGGATGGCAGATATACAAACATCCTTCAACCTTTCAAATACGAAGAAAATGGGCAAGACCACAGTTTGGGACCAGCAATCGCGTAAACGTTTGTATACTAGTAATATACTCGTTTTGTAAACGAAAACATTGTATACTAGTCGACAACATGTGCTAGGCCAGTGTTTTTTTTTTCAGCGGCAAAATGCATTGATTCAAATATTAAAGTGCATATAATTCGCACCAGGAAAGAGACAAAACTGACTATCATATGTCCCAATCCGCTCACACATCCGCCATCGATGAAGGACAATCAACCAGTCAATTGTTCTCCACAATCACACGGAAATGATCATTATACAACGGAAAGGTACAATAACCCCCTATATATCGGGCACGAAGAAAATATATCTGTGTTCAATTTGATGGGTTTGTCTGAAATGTAGGAACAAAAAGCAAAAACAGGAAAAATATCATGAACAGACATTATCACTTGAGATAAATGACCAAGAAACCCATACAAATAAGATCCCATCTGTTTTATTGGGGTCCGGTCTAGAGAGGTTCCATTGCATGTTCACCTATTGCAGGATGCAGGCAAACAGAAACAGGCCCGTACGCATATATTTATATACGGGGTGCGTTAACGACGGCGAGAAGGGCCGGAGTTGCTAAAATATATATTTACACGTCCACAGACGGACCTCGGCGGATTAAGGGGGTTGGCACCCGTCGCAACCCCTCTGAGTACGGGCCTGCCGCAAATGATATACTTCTGCAACGATATATTCCCCGATGCGCTACATGTATGTCAATACGTTTTCGAGCTAGGTCTAGAGTATTTTGTTCAACGGCTGAACAAGCGCGACCACAGACGGGCGAACACGGACCTGAGTTGCCCGGCTCGCTATGCCCGACCATGGTGCACATGCTATGTACACTGTATTATGTCCCTGCATGTGTTTGTAAGTATGTTCCGCGTAAATACCTCTCTTTTATAAAGCTAAATATAAGCTTTCCAAAATAAATAATGTTTTCACTACTAGATATGTTTAGGAAAATGTAAGAATAGTTTTAATTTCATCAAATATTGATTTTGTTACGATGGGTTTTGGCTGATATTCGGTCCTTTTGTATAAAGTGTATCTGACCCTGTAGTGTATACTATACTGTGCACTGAGATGCCTTCTGAGCCATCTTAGCATGGAAAAGCTATTGACCAGTGTCAACTCTTGTAGCGTTTGACACAGACAGCTAAGATCAAGTAATACAAGTAATACAATGAAGTAATACAATTTAGTGTAATATGTTTTATAAAAAAATTGATTTTGGACGATAAATGTGCAATTTAAAAAGAAATCTGAAATATCTACACAGGCTGTATAGAGTGCACAGTCATACAGCTATATTTCCTGTACAAGTAATATTGATTGTGTATGTACTTGTGCTGTTATCATAAACGTGTTGCTAGCTAGCAGACTATATCCGGTAAGGTGTCATACCTGCACATGTATTTCTAAAATTAGGTGAGTGGAGTGACCTGATTATTTACACAGTGTACACATTCATTTTAATGTTGTCATTTCCAAAATCTACAATAGCCATTTTGGCTATTGTAGATTTTGGAAATGACAACATTAAAACCAATGTAGATCTATCATTCATGGTGTAGATCTATAAACAAGGCATGATATAATTGATCATGGCACGCTGTAAATGATTATCCTTGCAATCTGTTGTATCAACTTTTATTAGTGTATCTGTAATAGTATTGCCGTATGTGTCAAACGCTATGTAAAAGAGATGAAACTGACCGATGAAACGTACAATTTATACTACGATGACCGAGATGGCAAGTCCATGCAAATATAAAGTGTAAGGATTTACGGTTATATATGTAGATCTACAGGGGCGGCGGTAGTGGCCCCCCCCCCCCCCCCAATAATTGTGTGAGGGAGGCCAGGCCCCCTCAATAATTCTGTAACTTATATTATAAAGCACACCTTCTCATCCTCAAACTTGCTGAGAATGCAGGAAATGGCGTTTCACGCCTCTTAGATTTCAATTTTTTTCGGGGGAACATGCCCCCGGACCCGCCTACCAACATCCAGTGTATCCAGTGGGAGCGCGTAGCGCGACCCGCATCGCAAACAAAAAATCGGCAAAATTTCTACCAAGGCAACTGCCTCGGTTCGCCTCAACGTGGCTACTACGGCCCTGGGGACCGTTTCACTAAACTTCGTACACGACTAAAATGTTCGATAGTGTAAACTTATGATAGTCAGGGGCGTAGCTAGCCAATTTGAATCTGCAAGCCCGGTTGACGACTTCGAGCACCGTTGGTGCGAGTATGCTAGGGGGGTCTGGGGGCATGCCCCCCCCCCCACCGAAAAAATCGAAACTAGAAGGTAAATGATGCACTCTGGCACATTTATTTTTTTCCATTTTCTCGAAAATTCTGCAGGCCCGGGCCTGCAGCCTTAATGCAGCTACGTGCCTGAATTAGTCTGTAAATTGCACATCAACACTGTTTTCTTGTAAACAATTATTGGATTTACATTTATTGAGCATATGCAGCCTATGCTCAATAAATGTAAATCCATCAATTTAAATTTCTAGACGATCCTAAATTTGCACTTACGAACATTTTAGTCGTAAGAAGTTTAGTGAAACGGGCCCCTGATGCCGAAGTACAGCAATATACATATGAGCGCACGTGCAACACCTACGTCACTTCCACTGTACGTCTAACAACCTGTATACTCTGTCGTACACACAACTCGATAGAGCGAATAAATTGCGGGGAACCAGTCTAAGATCAGCACGGCGGTTTCTCCAAGTTTCAGGAAGTGATCGAAGTGTTTAAAGAATTAAAACAATAAAAGCAGGACAAGCACCCTGGTAACATATTTCCTATGTATTGAACGAGTTTTTTTTAAGCTATTTTAAATGCACAAATGATTAAACTCCGTTCACTTGTATGCGATTTGAGCCGGTCTGCGTGAAAAATATAGAGTAGCTGGGACAGTGCTCGATCAGTCCAGTGCTCGACAACACAGGCCGAGTCATTAAGTCAGCTTAGGTCTGCTAGTCGGAAACTTTTTTTTTTTTGTTGGTATTACTATTTCGATGTCCCCCCTCATCTATCGTTACCAGCGTCCACCTGTGTATCTGATCATAAATGCAATTCTGCTCCCATAAAACAAAATATGATGGATTTCATAGGGCGCAATTTTGGACTTTAAAAACATTTTGTGATATCACCCATCGAATAGGTGATATCCCCACATTCAAATAGGTGATATCCCCACATTCAAATGGGTGATATCACCTATTCAGATCCGAATTTGTGATTGGTGATGTCACCCAATCGAAATGAATAGATGATATCACCCTTTGGTGATATCATCCTTTCGAATCGGTGATATCATGTATTCATGGATTAAAAAGGAATGGGTGACATCACCTATTCGAATGCATGATATCACCCATTCGAATGAGTGATATCACCTATTTGAAAGGTATGGGGTGCCGTTTTGGACTTTTAATAGCACTTTATAGCACTTTGTGATATCACCGATTCAAATAGGTGATACATTGTAACACCCTTTCAAATCGGGGATATCATCCTTTCGAATCGGTGATATGATGTATTCAAATCGGTGATATCACCAATTAAACAGGAATGGGTGATATCACAGGGCATGAACATTCCACTTGTCCGCTGGTCCTGATGAGTGGGAATGCCTGCAGGACGAGTTGAAATTTCAAATGTTTGTATGTAAATTACTTATTTTTGCCATTTCCATCAAAGTTAGGACGAGTGAAAACTTTAAGAATTTTAGTGCCCTGTATCACCCATTCGAATGATTCGAATGGGTGATATCATCTATTCGTTTTGAATCAGTGCTATCATCAATATTCGAATACATGATATCACCTATTCGAAAGGGTGATATCACCCATTCATTCTGAATTGGTGATATCATCCTTTCGAATAGGTGATATCACCAATTCAAATAGGTGATATCGCGAAGTGCTATTAAAGTCCAAAACGGCGCCCCAGTGGTTTTACTACTACCCTAGTTTGATTTACGGAATAATTCTAAAACTTGGTTGATCAGATGAGTGCTAATGCTTGTTACTGTTTCTATCCCTGTAACCCTAGCAACAGATTTGCACACATTTGAGACATGTTTTAATTTCAAAGCAAACTATTCAATAATTGCTGTCTGTTGATGTGTAAACAGTAGAGTGATTTTATTTTACCCAATTAAATTTTTGAAATAACCAATTGCTTAAGAAATGATTGAGTGACAATACTCAATTACTAATTCCTTATCTGGAGCACTGATTAACCCGTATAATACCAGGGTTCAAGCCAGCCGTGCAAAACATGGAGAAGTTTAGCAGTAATTTGGGGAAATTTTACTACTTGAACATAAATTTTCTGTTTTATATAGTTAAAAACTTCTCCCTCAGCTCAAAATAGGGAGAAGTGGCACAATTTAGGGAAACAAAATTGCCCAAATCGCCCTGTAACTTGATCCTTGAAATACTGAATAAACTGTTGTCGTCAGTGTTGTTTTGTAAAAAACACGATTTGACAGCTCTTTAGAATCATTTCCAATGGAAATGATTCTAAAGATTTGCCAAACCATGTTTTCATTGAGAAAGAAGGAAAAATTTAAAACAACAGCAGACGACAATTTTCGCTTCATTCTAAGGTTTACTTTCCAGGTTAATGGGTAATAATTGAGTTTAGAGAGAAGTCAGATGGCTGTCAAGTACCTGTGGCCGAATGAAATCTACTTCTCCCAGGATTCCATCTCTAATCGCTTCTGTGACGAATGTGACCATGCAGGCATACAGATAGGGACCACCCTCGATGCTCTCTATGAAGGCAGATGCCAGATTTCAGGTTTGTGCACAGTTTGGGATATGTACGCATATATATTCCATACTACAACGTTTTCAGTGACGCCAGTATAGATAGGGTGGCAGGGATTCCGCTGGGGAAAATAAAAAAATCGCCATTTTCAATTTTTTTATTTTTTTTCGAAAATTGTAATTTTTTATCGCCAATTGTTTATTTTTATCGCCAGTTGCGAAAGTGGCGATCGCCAGCGGAATCCCTGGTGTGGTATAGCTGGCAGAAAAAAATAGTTTTGGATCAGTATCTACCGGTAAGCATAATCAAACTGAATATGCCAAACATGCCCACTGTCATCATCTTTTATGTAATGGGAACAAAATGATATTTCTGGTGTATTTCAGAGCTCCAGATAAGGTTGGCGTATTTTACGCAATTAATTTAGCTGAATACGCATTGATTATCAAAAGTGGGTGTGCAAAATACGCACAGCAATGTGCAAATATGCATTGATTTTCAAATTGAGTTGTGAAAATACTGTCATAAAGTTGAACATTCGCTTAGTTGAGCTGCAAAAAGCAAACAGTGTAGCTCAAATAAGTGAATGTTTAAATTTGTTATATTTTTTTATCATTTGGTCCCTATTTAGTTTGAAGAAAATCAATACTCCATTTGTAAAAGTAAAATACGCAATTATTTTGAAATCAGGGGGTATAGTACGCTTTAGACACGAAGCTTATCTGGAGCTCTGGTATTTTGTATTAAACTTCTATCACTTCACTGGCCAATAGGCAGGAGGAGATGTACAGTCCTTGTACATACATATGATACTTGGTTAATTATAAACACCTTTTTGGAATAACATTTTATTACTTTCGCTCGCCTGAATACCAAGGTCACTGACAAATTATGTTCACCTTCTGTGTACGTGACAGCATGTGTGGCTAGGGATGATGCTTTGTGCATGTCCTCCTCCGCATGTCCCAATGATAGGTGGAAAGACTCGGACCTATGACACCAAAAAAATGCCTATTTAAAAAATCCCATTACCCCACCCACTTGGTCTCATACAGTACCATCTTCTAGGTACTGTAGGAGACCAAGTGGGTGGGGTAATGGGATTTTTTTAATAGGCATTTCTTTTGGTGTCATAGGTCCGAGTCTTCCACCTGTGATCCCAATACCCAAGGTAAGGTCAAGTTGTTGTTCACTTTGGGACTTAAGTCTACCAGCGAGGGTATTTGCAGCGTGTACCAATGCCATTTCTTGATCCTCTTTCAGAAATCCCGCCAATTGAGGTAGCGTACATAAACCGTCACTGGTTCACGACGTGTAACCGGCGACTCTGGATCTACCAGTGGCTGTCGTTCCTGGGTGTGGAGGTGAGGGTGCCAGCCCGGGTGCTGCCTGTACAGTCTATACCAGGTACGGCACCAGGCCAGCAATAGCAGAGCTCCAGTTAAGGTGCGTATTGACTCTGGATCTACCAGTGGCTGTCGTTCCTGGGTGTGGAGGTGAGGGTGCCAGCCCGGGTGCTGCCTGTACAGTCTATACCAGGTACAGCACCAGGCCAGCAATAGCAGGGCTCCAGATAAGGTGCGTATTGACTCTGGATCTACCAGTGGCTGTCGTTCCTGGGTGTGGAGGTGAGGGTGCCAGCCCGGGTGCTACCTGTACAGTCTATACCAGGTACGGCACCAGGCCAGCAATGACAGAGCTCCAGGTAAGGTGCGCATTGACTCTGGATCTACCAGTGGCTGTCGTTCCTGGGTGTGGAGGTGAGGGTGCCAGCCCGGGTGCTGCCTGTACAGTCTATACCAGGTACCGCACCAGGCCAGCAATAGCAGAGCTCCAGTTAAGGTGCGTATTGACTCTGGATCTACCAGTGGCTGTCATTCCTGGGTGTGGAGGTGAGGGTGCCAGCCCGGGTGCTGCCTGTACAGTCTATACCAGGTACGGCACCAGGCCAGCAATGACAGAGCTCCAGGTAAGGTGCGCATTGACTCTGGATCTACCAGTGGCTGTCGTTCCTGGGTGTGGAGGTGAGGGTGCCAGCCCAGGTGCTACCTGTACAGTCTATACCAGTAGCCTATTTCATCAACATTGCAAAGTATACTTCAGTAGCAAAGTATACTTTGAGGGAGAAATTTTCAATTTTATGATAAATTTATTAATTTTTATTATACTGAATTTATTACATTATCACAGCCATTTAATGGCTGTGATAATGTAATAAATTCAGTATAATAATTCTGCATACTTTTAATCATGAAATATATGCATTTGTTAGTTCTATATGAAATAGTGCATTTCAGTAAAAATAATGATTACTCCCTCAAAGTATACTTTGCTAGTAAAGTATACTTTGCAATGTTGATGAAATAGGCTACTGGTATGGCACCAGGCCAGCAATAGCAGAGCTCCAGATAAGGTGCGTATTGACTCTGGATCTACCAGTGGCTGTCGTTCCTGGGTGTGGAGGTGAGGGTGCTAGCCCAGGTACTGCCTGTACAGTCTATACCAGGTACGGCACCTGGCCAGCAATAGCAGGGCTCCAGATAAGGTGCGTATTGACTCTGGATCTACCAGTGGCTGTCGTTCCTGGGTGTGGAGGTGAGGGTGCCAGCCCGGGTGCTGCCTGTACAGTCTATACCAGTAGCCTATTTCACCAACATTGTAAAGTATACTTTTCTAGCTAAGTATATACTTTGAGGGAGAAATTTTCAATTTTAGGATAAATTTATTAATTTTTATTATACTGAAATTATTACATTATCACTTGGCTGTGATAATGTAATAAATTCAGTATAATAATTATGCATACTTTTAATCATCAAATATATGCAGTCGTTAGTTCTATATGAAATAATGCATTTCAGGAAAAATAAATGATTACTCCCTCAAAGTATACTTTGCTAGAAAAGTATACTTTGCAATTTTGGTGAAATCAGCTACAGGTACAGCACCAGGCCAGCAATGGTGCATCCGAATCTCAATGGCAACAACATAAATGAAACAAGACATGGCCCCGCTCCCGCACCCCCCCCCCCCCCCTCCCACAAAAAAATATTTTTAGATTGAAAATGTTTACTACTAAAAAGATAATTTGGCACTTAATTGGTTGGAAAATTAACATCACAGTCCATTCCAATTATTTAGGGTTGAACGAGTTAATCAAACTGACTGCATACTGATTATCTAATGAAAATGCTTGTGTGAGCATTACCAAATTCTATTTCTGCCACCATGTAACTAAGTAACATTATGATGAAATCAAATCCAGTATTGATGATTGTTTCAGAAGCCATCAGCAGATTTACGACTGGTTGCCTTGGCAACATCATCCATCTCCGTGGCGACCACGGCAGTAACTACGTCCACGCCCTGGAACTCGAGCAGACAGAGAAATTTGTCCAGCAACGACTGTCCGCGCTCTCAGCAGATACAAGCAAGTTCTCCCCGATCAGCGGCGGCAATAAACAGCTTCCCATTGTCCCCAGCAACAACAAACGGCTTTCCATGGCCCCTGGCAACGGGAGGACGGGCACCAAAAAAACACGGGGCAACTCGGCCTACACACAGAGATAACTTTGTTACTCAGTAATTTCAGTACAATCAGTATTATACACAAAGATAACCAATTTGCTCTATAAACCAGTGTTATGTTTAGTCACTTATATGATAGGTTGTGAGAAAATCAGGGACTAAACATTTGATAGATCAGATAGTATATTTATACCCCCCGCAATGAGTTGTGGGGGGTATGCTGGAGTCGGGTTGTCCGTGCATCCGTGCGTCCGTCCGTGCGTCCGTGCGTCGTCCGTCCGTCACTAAGCTTAACATCAGAGAAATATTGTTATAACTTCTATTTCCTTCATCTAAAGTGCTTAATATTTCACACATGCATTCCTGTAAGGCTTTACTACCATTCTGTGCCAAATTCACGACCGTCCAATTCCCGCTGATCCCAACGTCAAGGTCAAACTTAACATCAGAGAAATATTGTTATAACTTCTATTTCCTTCATCTAAAATGCTTAATATTTCACACATGCATTCCTGTAAGGCTCTACTACCATGTTGTGCCAAATCCATGACCGTCCAACCCCCGCTGATCCCAAGGTCAATGTCAAATACTTAGTCTCTTTACAAAACTTAACATCAAAGAAATATGTTATAACTTCTATTCCCTTCATCTAAAATGCTTAATATTTCACACATGCATTCCTGTAAGTCTACCATCATGCTTTGCCAAATCCATGACCGTCCAACCGCCGCTGATCCCAAGGTCAATGTCAAATACTTAGTCTCTTTACAAAACTTAACATCAGAGAAATATGTTATAACTTCTATTTCCTTCATCTAAAATGCTTAATATTTCACACATGCATTCCTGTAAGTCTACTACCATGCTGTGCCAACTCCACGACCGTCCAACCCCCGCTGATCCCAAGGTCAAGGTCAAAACTTAACATCAGAGAAATAAGTTACGGTATAACTTCTATTTCCTTCATTGAAAATTCTTAATATTTCACTCGTGCATTCCTCTAAGGTTGTACTATCGTGCTGTGACAAATCTACGACCGTCCAACCCCCGCTGATCCCAAGGTCAAGGTCAAAACTTAACATCAGAGAAATAAGTTACGGTATAACTTCTATTTCCTTCATTGAAAATTCTTAATATTTCACTCGTGCATTCCTCTAAGGTTGTACTATCATGCTGTGACAAATCTACGACCGTCCAACCCCCGCTCATCCCAAGGTCAAGGTCACATACTTAGTCTCTTTACAAAACTTAACATCAGAGAAATGTAACATCAGAGAAATGTTATAACTTCTATTTATTTCATCTATTTTTTTTTGGAAATTGACTCCGAAACCTAGCTAGATAGCTTGGAAATGATCTAACTAAGAAAACAAAAGTTAAATTTTAAAAATCGTCCAGTATTTCTGAAATTCTAAAAATATTCTCTTAGAAGATGTCTGGGGATTTAACATGGGGAAATTTTGTTTTCGCAATAAAATCAATATTTGACCAAATTTCACGAAATAAAAAGGAGGCACATTCTTAAATTTTGCTTTAATTTACTATTATCGAAAAAAAATATGGTTTTTGAATTGTTTATATGGGCGTAAAATTTGGGCAGCTTTCGTGAAACAGACAGTAGTTTATTCTATCTACCATGTTTTATTCATGCAAGAATTATCATGAGAATGCTCATTCTCCATATATGCCATTCTCAGAAAGTTTGTTTATTTGTTCCAACAGTATAATTATGTGCAATGTATAACCAAATCATGACCAAAGTCTCCCACTTACCTTTAATACGTTACAGGTCCTAATATTCCGTGTGGCTGTTATGGGAGAAATGGGGTTTACATAATTTGTTTCAAAGCTTGTATTTCTGCCTGTTCTGTAAGGCTGTGTTTATAAGCACTGATCATGCTCTTCAAAACCATATGGGAGGATGGGAGGATATGCTTATCTTAGCCATGAATCCATCCTCCCTTTCACCCCTAAATAACTTGAATGGATTTTGATATGTTAATTTGCCGACCAATCTAATCGTCACAAAATGATATTCAAACTAGTCCATTAATATGAAAAGGGGGCGTTTTTCTTTCTTATAAAAAGTTTAAAAATTATGCAAACCCTTGGGACCTCCCAGGGTGTCTAGTTTGGAGAGGTTGCACTGTATGACATTGCTGGTGAACGGATATAAATCCCCAATCAATCGATCAATCTCCAAAGAAATAATTCCGCGTGTATTTTGTCCTCTTTTGACGCCATTTACAGAAAATATTGTATATTTTGTAAACAAATTTCGTGAAATTACGCAGTTGTCCGAAGGTACAAAATCACATGGTGTCTCACACGTTGATGAGTTCCCTCATGTTCAGAGATGGAGCCAGTGAGAAGAAATATTGCTAGTCACATTTTGTTGTCCACATACATGCATTGTATATGTAATCATGTAAAATACATTATGTTGAATACATATTTGAGGTTACATATGCGTGTTTGTTGAAGAAAACATGGTACCTTTCCACACTACAGACCTCTTTAGCAGTAATCTTCATATTTTTCAGAAAAAAAGCACCCAATTCTTATGAATGGACTAGTCTGAAAATCATTGTGTGACAACTGGATAGGTTAAATAAGCGTATCACAGTCCATTTCAATTGTAAGGGTTAAATTTACCCTTCACATGCTCCCAATTAACCGCTAGACCATTAGATGGTCACAGATTTCCTGTAGTGAGCCGACACCCGCTGCTTCCACTAACTAGTTTACACTCGTTTACTCAAAGTCCAAGGGATTGAGTTAATGAAAATTTGACGAGAGCTAATATATAGAAAAACATGTACCTGTGACCTGGGACCATGGATTCGACTCGTTATCAGTGGTTGACTTAACCCTTACACCGCTATCTTATTTTTTTGTCGTGTTTATTTTATATTTTCCATTTTTATCATCAAAAACGTGCTTTGACAGCACATTAGAATAACTTACAACATGCTTTGACAGCACTTCAGAATCATTGCTCAAAATATGTTTTTATTGAGAAATAAGGCAATATATAAAAGCAGCAGCAGATGCCAATTGTTGTTTGTAGCGGTCTAAGGGTTAAGAGAGTTTGAGGTAACGAGTGTAGAGTGTACTTGACAGCCAGCTTGTGGCCTGGCACCATACATAACGATACCAACTGGCTGTGTAAGGGGTGTCATTAAATCTTTGCATGCTGGGAAAATAAATGTAATGGCTAAAAATAGTTCAAATATAGCAGCAGACGACACTTCAATAATATTGTTTTTCTTATTGCTCTCTGAAAACTGAAAATATGTCGTGGAATTTCATTGGAAGTACGATGCAATTCCCAGGTCACAACATATTTAACCCTTTGCATGCCAGCAGTGAAAATAACAGCCAAATATTTGGCTGTTATTTTCACCGCTGGCGTGCAAAGGGTTAAATTATTCAACCTGTAGACCTTTAGAACTGTGTCTATGACCAAGTGGTTAAACAGTTTGTTTGTTTATTGGGGTTTAACAGCCTATCAACATCTAAGGTCATTTAAGGCCGGGTCAATGGGTTTATCGCTAAATCCCATATATTCCTGTAAAAGTACATGTTCAAGTACATGTACAAATGGGGGTAAAATCCCAAAATCAAACTGAATATTTACAATAAAAAAACTGTATATTCAGCCCTGAAATCAGAATAATCCGGATCTGATGCCAGGTCCTCGCCACACCAGAATCACTTGGCCCCCTCCCAAAAGCAGTAGGATCAGTAATAATCTTACTACAATTGCGCAACCAAACTCCAATACCGTACACTGTCGGCAACTAGGAACTACAGAATAGACACAACACGAGACCCTGTGTTGGTCCTAGCTGGGCACTGGCAAATATAACTAGAGAAGAGAACAGTCGTAAGTGTAGAACATTTTATTAGTGATGCCTCCAGTTTAGGACATGGTGATATTGAAACAATTTTACACAGAGGGCATTTTAACAAATATATAGAGCCAGATCGGAATTTGTATCTGTACCGATGTTGGGGAACAGTTGGCAGTCCAGCGACGACTGGGCCACCGCTGAGAACAGATACTTTAACCTTTACAATGCGGGAACATTATCGTCTGCTGTTTCATATTTTGTGTTTTTCAATAAAAACATGGTTTCATAACATTTTAGTTTAATATTAAAGTGCTGTCAATGCATTTTATGATGTGCTAACTAGAAGATAAAAAAATAAATAAACAGCAGACGATAAAAATTATTTTTTAGATAAAAAAAGAAATAAACAGCAGACGATAAAAATTATTTTTCGGCATCGTAAGAGTTGAACCATTTACGACAAGCGAAGATCTTGTATATTCATGTAGATCTAGTAGGATTAGAATGCATGCAATCGTCTGAATAGCGAACAGCGTAGCCCCAGATCAGACTGCGCACCTGCGCTGATTTGGGGCTACGCTGGCCGCATACGTCGTAATGTACATTTTCCCAAAGGGTGTCCATATGAAGTATCTGTTCTGTCTGCAGGATACACTGATATCAGACTACAAGGACTTGTGAACTGGCTTCATATAACAAATGTCATAACAGAACAGGGATTATTGCCTGTGCTGCCAGCACATCCAAATCATGGCTTCTAGTCAGTCAGATCAGGGTCTACACTAGTCTACAGTGTCACAGGCAGCATGTAGGTCCTGTAGCAGTCAACATTGGTGAGATTCAGTTTTGTGATTGTTAGTACATACCGTATTAACCATGCTTTGGGAAACCTCTATCCAAATATATTGTTATTGTGATTAGACCACTACTGCCATATTAACCCGCTACTATGGTTTCTACAACAGTGAGCATGCCAATATTAGAACCATTGTTGTACAGAAACCATATATTTGTATGTGTTTCCCAAATAGTGTTTCCCAATTTGTATGTGTTTTCCGAATATTTAGGATTTGTTACGGTACTCTTGGATTTCATAAGGCAAATATTGGTCAGTAAGCGAGGGCTGAAGAGAAACATACACAGGCAATTTAACCCTTACAATGCTGAAATCATTGTCGTCTGCTGGTTATGTTATATTTTAAATTTTTCTCATTAATAACATGGTTTGACAGCACTTGAGAATCATTTCCATTGGAAATGATTCTCAAGTGCTGTCAAACCATGTTTTATCAAGACAAAAAAAAACACAAATATGAAACAGCAGCAGACGACCATTTTTGTTTCCCGCATTCTAAGAGATAAATACAGCAGTCGTGTGGCAGAACTGGAATATTGGTAACATACTATAGGAATAAATGGCCTTTTTGTGGAATTTATCGGGGTATACACTTGGAAAAGTCGCGGGAATACTGGACGAATGTGTGTTTATTTTCCGTTTTCTTAAGAATTATTTTAACTGCGCCTCACGATTACGGAAAGTAGTTCGGCATCAGAGTTTACTGGGATATAAATTTTGGACAGAGACTTGCTACGGGCCAATCAAATGTTAGGGAATTGTGTAAATATGTTTGTGCTGGAATTATATGTGTATATATATACATGTATTATGTACAACAGTGATAACACACCAGTGAAAATATATTTTAATTTCACATACAAGTACTACACAACATGTGGTAGACTGATGGAACGGATCTACATCCGTTTGAGTTTTCATACTCGAATAAACACATAGGGAAACATGGGGTGGTGGTAATCACACATTCGGTATTGACATTACTATGCCCTTTCAGCAATGAAAGTCAATATCCTGATCTGGTGCCAGATATCGATACCACATCAGTAGCCTATTTCATCAACATTGCAAAGTATACTTTAGTAGCAAAGTATACTTTGAGGGAGAAATTTTCAATTTTATGATAAATTTATTAATTTTTATTATACTGAAATTATTACTTTATCACAGCCAATTTGGCTGTGATAATGTAATAAATTCAGTATAATAATTCTGCATACTTTTAATCATGAAATATATGCATTTGTTAGTTCTATATGAAATAATGCATTTCAGTAAAAATAAATGATTAATCCCTCAAAGTATACTTTACTAGTAAAGTATACTTTGCAATGTTGATGAAATAGGCTACAGATCATTTGGTACGTGTGGCGGAATCCCAGTTGGAAAGGATTCAGTTTGTGAAGGTTGATCAGTGTATGCAGGGATTTAGTTTGAAGGTCAAACAGATTTTCTTTACACAAACTACAATTCCACCCATTCATGCCAGGCCTCAAATTTACAAAACATTGCCCAGATTTGATGCAAACAATAATTAATATTTTTATCTAATGAAATAAAATAATTGTTATCATCAAAAACATGCTTCGACAGCACTTTAGAATAATTTACAACATGCTTTGACAGCACTTCAGAATCATTTCCGTTGGAAATGATTCTGAAGTGCTGTCAAACCATGTTTTTATTGAGAAATAAGGCAAGATATAAAAGAAACAGCAGACGACAATTGTTGAGAGTTGCGGTCTAAGGATTAAGCAAAACAATCGCGGTGATAATGTAATAAATATGCTACAGGAGTGATAAATAGTCTTACTCCTCAACATAAACAGGTGTTTGTTTTATATGAAGTAATACATTTCAATATAAATTATTACTCCCTCGTGAATGTGAACTAGTGACGGTTTGCACTAGATACCGATAAGTGTATATTTCTAACCAAACGGTCGACACCTTCCATCTACAGCCTCTCTGGAAGAAGTTATGCCATAATTGGCAGGGGATATAGAGAATAGCAGGCTGGTGTATTTTGATATCAAGTTTATCAGGCAAGGCTAGGTAACGCGTAGGAATTCCAAGGCTCGCCGATCCGAGCCTGATAAACTTGATATCAAGTGACACTAGCATTCTATATTCAGGTAACGTTTTAGGCTATATAATGAGCAATTATGACATGGTTTTCTTTGAAAAGAATGTGGACTTGTTTCTGTGACGTCGTTCCACTGCCGCCATTCGGTAACGTCATGCAACGTTGTTCGGCCAATGATGCAACAGTTTTCACTTCGTTGTAACCCGGATGTTTGTATCAGGTCACTGCCGGGTATGACATTATGTTAGAAGTCAGTATTCGGCCAATACAAAGCCGATTACCTGATAAATAGAGAATACTAGGCTACTGTTTGCCAGCAAGTTCATCAGACAAGGATAGAAAATGCACACAATTACGAGGCAGGCCAAGTTGCCGATTTCACCAAAATTTCTATAAAGCATACTTTTCTAGCTATATTAAAGTATACTTTGAGGGAGTAATTATTTATTTTCCCCGAAATTCATTATTTCATATAGAACTAACAACTGTATATACTGTATTTGATGAGTAAAAGTATGCAGAATTATAATACTGAATTTATTACATTATCACAGCTGTGATAATGTAATAAATTAAGTATAATAAACATTTAATAAATTTATCCTTAAATTTAAAATTTCTCCCTCAAAGTGTACTTCGCAAGATAAGTATACTTTGCAATTTTGTTGAATCGTCTACTGGAATTCCTGAAGATTCTGAGCCCAAGGCAAATTCAGGGGTCGACAGTCGCATTGTCCCGGGATCACCGTTATGTAGGTGGAATCGATGAACTTTCAAGTAAATCCCATTCAACAGAATGTAAAAATCTGGATGTTAATGCTGCAGAATCCCTGGTCCAAAAGTTAGTATCAAACCCTGGGTCTATGTGTCAGACTTATTTTAGGGCTGAAAGGTATACTGATCTGGATGTATATTACAAAACCTATGCACATGTAGACGCCATCTTATGTGGCGGCAACTTCCAACAATACAACTAGATTTACAACCTTTTGGTTCGTAAACATATACATACTACAAAACACGCTATTATTATATTAACCCTTACACCGCTATCTTAATTTTTTGTCGTCGGCTGTTTATTTTCTATTTTCCATTTTTATCATCAAAAACATGCTTTAACAGCACGTTAGAATAATTTACAACATGCTTTGACAGCACTTTAGTATTATTGCCGTTGGAAATGATTCTGAAGTGCTGTCAAACCATGTTTTCATTGATAAATAAGGCAAGATATAAAAGCAACAGCAGACGACAAATGTTTTGTGTAGCGGTCTAAGGGTTAAACTATTCTATGCAAAATCACCAATATATATAAATTAACACCAAAGCAAGGGTGAAAATCACACGGCAAACTATCATAGACACAAATATGCTATAACCATGTCCAAGTTTCATCAACCTAAACATGCAGAGACAACAAAATATGACAAGACACAACGAGCGAACATTGATTGGATTTTATCCATTTATCGAGGAAATATAATTTATTATATATTAAAGAATATACAGATAGTGTGAATAATATTAGGTGCAACTATTTTCTTGAGGCATTGGCAGAATGGAGTATATAAAAGACGTCAGCAATTTAGACACACAGACACATAATCCTGCATAGCAAATCAAATCAATAATTTACATATTAAGACAAATGAGAAAAACAATAATTATACAACTGACCTGAGCATATACAATATCAAATTCTTATGTTTTGACCTACACGTCTTAACTAATCTCAGTTAACGTTTGATCTACAAGTCTTAACTAATCTCTATACCACAGAATCAAACGCGGTGCAAACTATAACTAGCTTTCCACAGCAATGCGATATCGATGGTCTAGTAACATAAGGTCGTAACTGCTATGCTTTAGCATAGCAGTTACGACCTTATGTTACTAGACCATCGATATGTTGATTGATTGATTGAGGTTTAATGAACCACAAACCTTGGCATTAGGTTGAAACATTAGAATAAAGGATTTGTGGTTCACTCAGCATTGTTCAACATAAAATAACACACACACATGCTTTCTCACACTTTTAGCGGTTAGTTGGTCGGGCGAATGCGATGGCATAAATTAATGGTAGGGGTTCCTCCTGATAGGAATCACGATTTGCCTGGTTTGGCCCTCGAGTATGCTTTTATCTTTGGCTCTTTTGTTACCTGGGAGTTGAATTGGGTTATTGCCAATTATAAAAGTAATAAGATGATTACTGATCCTACTTCTTTTGGGACGGGGCCAAGTGAATCTGGTGTGGCGAAGACCTGGCATCAATCAGGATTATTCAGATTTCAGGGCTGAATACAGTTTTTTTTATTGTAAATATTCAGTTCTGATGTTTGGGATTTCCCCCCAATATGTACATGAACATGTACATGTACATGCACTTGTACAGGTAATATATGGGATTAGTATTAAACCCATTGACCCGGCTTTAAATGACCTTAGCAGTTGATAGGCCATTAAACCCCAACAAACAATCAAACATTTCTCACACGTATACATCTCACATATTTGGGTAGAGTAACAGACTTCCAGTACATGCTTAGACCAGCTATATAATATCAATCAGTACAACATCGAGTATTTACAAATAGGAGGAATTCCAACGAGTCTTGTACTGTACCAAAGATGGTGTGACAAAACATGGATCATTTCTGACCATAGTATCAAACCAGAAAATGCCCATTAACGCTTTCACCCCTGGCCCTAAGTAACCGGAATGGATGTTTATATGTTAATATCTGTTCCAATCCAATGGTCACAAAATGATTTTCAGACTAGTCTATTTAATATGAAAAGGGGGTGTTTTTGTTCTCAAAAATGTGATAATTACTTGCAAAAGTGCAGATCCTGATGAGATGGCTCGTCACGAGCCGGCTCATCTGGATCTACATTATTTGCCAATACCACTATACAGTCCTGTGGTGTTGAAAGGGTTTTATCCCGTCAACACAGTGCGTATGTGCCGTGAAACACGGTGCCGTGAAACATTTTTGATATCCAGTCAATACAATTTTTGCATTTTACAGCCATTTGAAGGTGTTGACGGGATAAATAGAATAGTAGGTTAGTGCCGTGAATGGTAAAAAATATCTGGCGCGGCACGGAAACGGGATGTGCTCGGCAGAGCCTCGCCCATCCCGTTTCCTGAGCCTTGCCAGATATTTTTTTCCCATTCACGGCACTAACCTACTATTCTCTATAACCCAGTTAACAGTTTTTAATCATGTGGTTTACTATTGGTTTTAATGGATAGTTTGACATTATGGCGAAAGCTATACACATATTAGAGCATGTGTTTACGCTGAGTATATGGTCAAAATGTATACTCCAAATCGGGCAGTTTGATTGGTCGAGGCGGAGCACAGCTCAGCCTCGACCAATCAAACTTCCTGATTTCGAGCATACATGTAACATCCGAGTACATCTTCAGAAAGCTTAATAATCACGGGCACACAGCACAAAATGTTGGTAATGTCGAACTATGGCTAGAATACTACATTTTGTTGGCACCACACACAATCATTGGAATCCTCCATGTATAATTACAAGTTTAACCCGTTCACCCCTAAATAACTGGCTTGGATTTTGATACGTTAATTTTGCAACCAATCCAATCATCAAAAAATGATTTTCAGTCCATGAAAAGTGGGTGTTTTTGTACTCAAAAATGTGAACATTACTTGCAAAAAGTGCAGATCCTGATGAGACGGCTCGTCACGAGCCGTCTCATCTGGATCTACACTATTTGCCAATACCACTACACAGGCCTGTGGTGTTGAAAGGGTTAATTATTACATGTGTATACAAACATGCACTATCTGGAATGGTCTATTTAACATCCTGGATATCTACAAATTATCATGCATTCTGTACTCGTCGGTATCTGTCCGCACATGTTTACGCCGACTCCATAGTTTTTCATCAAACACGACGCACAATGAATGTTAACATGAACAACAAACTTCAGATCTAATTGAAAATAATAATGACAAATACGATATACATTGTACATAATAATTAGATGTACTGGTTACAAAATATTTGTTGGACACAAAGGTTTATTAGTATTTTTATATTAATCTTTGTATGCATGTTTCTGCAGAGACTAATTATAATCATTAAAAGGTCTTCTACATGCACCTGATGACTAAACAAAATCTATTTCTATTTTTGTTACAAACTCGCCAGAACTCCAGTGTAGCATGTGATATTTTAGGTCACATTGTTCCCGTTATTGAACCTTGCTAATTTGATTCATGCACCAATACGACTTCATGTACTTATTGTTACAGGACTGCCGTTGTTCGACACTGCTCACAGCCGTGTTCAAACGTACAGCACGTGCTGTTTGCCCATGGCTGTAGACAATGCTCATTCCGGGGCCAAGCCAATATCTACATAATGCATGTGTCTCATGACGTTACTAGAACGTGCCATTACGTCGGCAGACCAGTTCACAATGGTCACACTGAAATTTTGAATTTGATGCGCTGCATCACGCGACGTGTAATGCGGCGCAAGAATATGTATGAGCAAATCAGCTGTTTGAATGGAGCAGATTATACCGCTTACATGTTCAAATTGCACGTTCCGATGGAAATGTAACAACAACATTCAACTATGTCTAGCCATGGGTAAACGTTTGCCGTGGCACTAGGGAACTGTTTGAACCCGCGGCCTACGGCCTTGGGGTTCAAACAGTTCCCTTGTGCGACAGCAAACGTTTACCCACAGCTGGACCTTGTCGAACCTTATATTCAAGATTCACAGTAAACAACCCAAAAATCACATTCGTTTGTAAACAATTAACATCACAAAATACTACTGTCCGTTTCATGAAACCTGCCAAAATTTTACGGCTGTATAAACAATACATGTATTAAATGAATGAGCCTTCTTTGTATTTAGTGAAATTTGGTCCTATACATGTATTGATTTTATGGCGAAAAAACAATTTCCGGAAATTTTCGAATTTCAGAAATACTAGACTGATTTTTAAAATTTAACTTGTTTCTTAGAACATTTCTAAGCTATCTAGCTAGGTTTCAGAGTCAAAATCCAAAATGTTTCATTTTTTGACTCCGCCAACAGCTCTCATTTCCCCCCATGTTAAATTCCCATAGACAAATCAATTTTTCGGAATAAAATCAATATTTATAAAAATAAAAAGAAGGCTCATTCTTAAATTTTAATAAAATTGAATACTATCGAAAAAAGAGAGAAGTTTTTGCATTGTTTATATGTCCGTAAAATTTGGGAGGTTTCGTGAATCAGACAGTAATTGTGCATAGAACTGCAATACACTATTAAGATGAACCATATACAAATCATCACAATAGTTTCTACATATATAATCTTGTGCCATGAAAGCATATTGATATTGTGTGACAATAATATACATGTATATGAATCAGATCCAAAGCACAATATAAATTTCAATGTTAAGAGAAAGTTTTTGTACACAATTGGAGGGGTCGGTGGAATAAGGGGCTAAATCCCTTATGGACTGACACTGGCAACTTCAATTAAATATAAATATGATGCCTGGTCTTAATTACTGAATACACGTGCTCATTGTTATCTCATGTGGAGTTTCATTGGTAGTAAAGATCATAGATCATGTATAGTTTTATTGTTGTGGAGTTTCAGTAGTGTGGAACATATGAGCGAAGGCATGCACATTTATAAACACCTTAAAAAACGTGGAGCATTTATTTGTAAAGCGATTTGAAAATCAAAGAACCATTTCACAGCAAAATTCACATACCGGTACTATGAAATTATAGTCATTTTTCAACATTTGCAAGATCATCATATGTGGTTGTGAACGAAGAAACGGGGCTTATGGGTTTTACGACCAGTGTAGATCCAGATCAGGATCTGCACTGTTCGCCATTCCAAAGAAGCACCAATCATGCTTCTAACAAGCAATTTCTCTCGTTATCAGGCTACAGGAGTGTATTATTTGATCTCGGCTACACTGGTCACAAATCCCATAAGCTCCATTTCTCTAGTCACACCCAAATATAACAGCAAGTGATGTGGTAAGTCGTCCGTCACAAGTCCGGGTCATTTAGTACACAGGCACCCTCTTGGAGTCTGTCAGCCAGCCGTGCTTCTCGCAATGTTCCACGGTCTGAAATGTACACATGTGTAGGTAGGGTTTAGGGGACATTCATCAGACAATAATTCCAGCACAAAAATCAGAATTTTTCAATGTAAAACTAGATTGGTCAGTAAGCGAGGCTTACGGAATACCCCCCGCGTGGGCCCAGGTACCCCTAAAATATGTAAAAATTTCAAGTGTGTGGGCTTGTGACCTTCACTCTGGGATTAGCGCAAGCGGCATGAACGTGAATTTGTCACAGGGTGGTAGAGGTCCATTGGAGCAATGAGTGTGTGAAATGTGAAGCAGATCCGAGCAAGGAAATAGAAGTTATAACCGATTTCTCTGATGTTAAGTTTTGTAAAGAGACTACCGTATAACCTCGAATTAACTCCCCCGGCAGCGTTACATTTTACAAAAGGGGGGGGGGGGGCTTATTAGCCAGTAAAAAAAAAAAAAAAAAAAAAAAAAAAAAAAAAAAAATTATTTTTTTTTACCAAGGACCGCCAATTTCAAACACAAATAAGGATTTAAGGATTATTTGTGTTTGAAATTGGCGGTCATTGGTAAAGTTTTTTTTTTTTTTTTTTTTTTTTGTTTTTTTTTTTTTGTTATTTGGGGGGGCGTTTATTAGGAGGGGGGCGTTAATTCGAAGTTATACGGTATGTATGTGACGTTGACCTCGAGATCAGTGGGGATTTGTCACAGCATATGAAATATTAAGAATTTTCAATGAAAGAAATAGAAGTTATAACATATTTCTCTGATGTTAAGTTTTGTAAAGAGACTAAGTATTTGACCTTGACCTTGGTATCAGCGGGGGTTGGATGGTCGTGGATTTGGCACAGCATGGTAGTAGAGCCTTACAGGAATGCATGTGTGAAATATTAAGCATTTTAGATGAAGGAAATAGAAGTTATAACAATATTTCTCTGATGTTAAGTTTTGTAAAGAGACTAAGTATTTGACCTTGACCTTGGGATCTGCGGGGGTTGGGGGTTCGGACGGTCGTGGATTTGGCACAGCATGGTAGTAGAGCCTTACAGGAATGCATGTGTGAAATATTAAGCATTTTAGATGAAGGAAATAGAAGTTATACTAAGTATTTGACCTTGACCTTGGGATCTGCGGGGGTTGGACGGTCGTGGATTTGGCACAGCATGGTAGTAGAGCCTTACAGGAATGCATGTGTGAAATATCAAGCATTTTAGATGAAGGAAATAGAAGTTATAACAATATTTCTCTGATGTTAAGTTTACGGACGCACGGACGCACGCACGAACCTGACTCCAGTATACCCCCCCCCCCACAACTCGTTGCGGGGGGGTATAATTAGTTTCTGTGAGTACTTATCTGTTATAGGTTGCTATATAGCTTCTATTGGGGCTACCCATTCCGAATACAATTTATTGAACCGCACCTAGTCTGCACTTACACCTGTCCCATCCCATATCGACCCGAGCATGCGCACACGGGAGACTTCCTCGTTTGCGATAGAACAAATCTAACTCACCTTGCGGGGTGGGAGGCGGGTGTTGTTTTAAATACATATAACAGGTAAGTACTCACAGAAACTAATTTTAACATTGAAAAATTCTGATTTCTGTATCATATTCCCTGTTATATGTTGCTAGAATATTAAGCATGATTAGATGAAGGAAATAAGAAGTTAGAACAATATTTCTCTGATGTTAAGTTTTGTAAAGAGACTAAGTATTTGACCTTGACCTTGGTATCAGCGGGGGTTGGATGGTCGTGGATTTGGCACAGCATGGTAGTAGAGCCTTACAGGAATGCATGTGTGAAATATTAAGCATTTTAGATGAAGGAAATAGAAGTTATAACAATATTTCTCTGATGTTAAGTTTTGTAAAGAGACTAAGTATTTGACCTTGACCTTGGGATCTGCGGGGGTTGGACGGTCGTGGATTTGGCACAGCATGTTAGTAGAGCCTTACAGGAATGCATGTGTGAAATATTAAGCATTTTAGATGAAGGAAATAGAAGTTATACTAAGTATTTGACCTTGACCTTGGGATCTGCGGGGGTTGGACGGTCGTGGATTTGGCACAGCATGGTAGTAGAGCCTTACAGGAATGCATGTGTGAAATATCAAGCATTTTAGATGAAGGAAATAGAAGTTATAACAATATTTCTCTGATGTTAAGTTTACGGACGCACGGACGCACGCACGAACCTGACTCCAGTATACCCCCCCACAACTCGTTGCGGGGGGTATAATTAGTTTCTGTGAGTACTTATCTGTTATAGGTTGCTATATAGCTTCTATTGGGGCTACCCATTCCGAATACAATTTATTGAACCGCACCTAGTCTGCACTTACACCTGTCCCATCCCATATCGACCGAGCATGCGCACACGGGAGACTTCCTCTTTGCGATAGAACAAATCTCTCACCTTGCGGGGTGGGAGGCGGGTGTTAAATACATATAACAGGTAAGTACTCACAGAAACTAATTTTACATTGAAAAATTCTGATTTCTGTATCATATTCCCTGTTATATGTTGCTAGAATATTAAGCATTTTAGATGAAGGAAATAGAAGTTAGAACAATATTTCTCTGATGTTAAGTTTTGTAAAGAGACTAAGTATTTGACCTTGACCTTGGTATCAGCGGGGGTTGGATGGTCGTGGATTTGGCACAGCATGGTAGTAGAGCCTTACAGGAATGCATGTGTGAAATATTAAGCATTTTAGATGAAGGAAATAGAAGTTATAACAATATTTCTCTGATGTTAAGTTTTGTAAAGAGACTAAGTATTTGACCTTGACCTTGGGATCTGCGGGGGTTGGACGGTCGTGGATTCGGCACAGCATGGTAGTAGAGCCTTACAGGAATGCATGTGTGAAATATTAAGCATTTAGATGAAGGAAATAGAAGTTATAACAATATTTCTCTGATGTTAAGTTTTACGGACTAAGTATTTGACCTTGACCTTGGGATCTGCGGGGGTTGGACGGTCGTGGATTTGGCACAGCATGGTAGTAGAGCCTTACAGGAATGCATGTGTGAAATATCAAGCATTTTAGATGAAGGAAATAGAAGTTATAACAATATTTCTCTGATGTTAAGTTTACGGACGCACGGACGGACACACGGATGCACGGACGGACGCACAGACGGACGGACGGACGGACAACCTGACTCCAGTATACCCCCCCACAACTCGTTGCGGGGGGTATAAATACCCTATGCATATTGACAACCACATACTATCAATAATTACAAACATGGTATTCATGACCCTGGATGAATGATTATGTGTTTTCGAGTATCATGATACGTAGTACCGTTAGCACCCCGGAGCACAGGGAACTCACCGTTACCCTCTCCGGACCTCACAATCATTGGTAACCCCACACAACTGCACACATTATAGTAAAATATGTATCCAGACTGGCATAACCAGTCGTGTCTAATCAAGAAAACAATCTACGAAAACTTTCCAGGCACAAAACTTGAACTAGCTGATAACTAGAACGTTTTGTACTGCCAATGTGAATATACCAACAATTTGTTATCCTGGACTAGATCCACTGGCCCAGAATAACAACAGGCTAACAAAATTAGCCTTTTACACATGCTTTGCACCCGCGACAACCATGCTAGCCGCGACTAGGGGATCCAATGTGTAAATATCTACACTCTGCGCCGTCAGTGTACGTATGTAAAACTGATAAAAGTGGAATGAGACTTCCCGGATGCCGCTTCCATTATCTTATCCCCAGGATCACTCCATAGAGGAACTCAGAGGAGGTAAATACTGCTCCGACCTCATGGGCATCGATTATAACCTTATGAGCCCTTAACCGAATTGGATCGATGTGCTCGGCGTGTTGCGAGAGATATCCATCTGTAAACTGACGATTTGGATAGAACCTGATTACCCACGCATGGAATAAAAAATGCAGTGCCTACCTCTCATTGGTTAGTCATTGAGATGTAGTGCCTAATTCACCTCGCTCTGGCCTTGCACAAAACAAGTCCGTGCCTTATGAAACTAAGCCTTGGCTACTCACATCTCTGAGCCTCCTTTTCCAAGGCCGAATACTCTAGGAGCCAAGTTTATGTAAGCATAACCTAATACTTGAGCCCCTGATGTGCCAGAAAAGTATTGGCTTTAAGAAATCCAACTTAGTTTTGGGGTCAAACCCTGTGCCAAATCAATTCCTCTAACAGAGCTCCTGCAGTGTGGGGCTGAGGCAGTCTAGGCCTACCCTTGAAAGCAGTAACCTAGTCTGCTTCACACAGAGACTTAGCCCTCGGCACTTGCGCAGGTTAAACAGGACCACTATCCTGAGACAGATACTGGTATACCGAAGCTACTGCCTCTGGATAAGAAGGGGCACTGTTCTCCACAGCTACACTAGCTGCTGAGACCAGTCCCGAGTCCTCTATCACTAGATGACTCCCAGTGTGCATCCTGTCTTCCCCACCTGATGCCATCAGTGGATTTTAACCTCTGACAAGCCTGGTGCATTTTGTCTTATGAAATTCACCATCATCTAGCCGATTGCGCCACATTATCATCTGATCGTGACCTTGATCTATGTGCCAGGGCATAGTGTGTTTTCCGTCTCGGTTAAATTTGGTAGGTTCGTGCTGGGCGAGAGAGTTAAGATACGACAATTGTACATTATAGAATACGTAAAGTATATAATGTCACAGATAACGGACTCGATTTGGACATGCCTGGGATCACGAACGGTCGGGTATGCCTACCTGGGACCCGAGCCTTAGCAAGGAACCCAGCTTCGCAACCATAGTAACGGAATCATTATCCAAGCCAGATTCTGGTCGCCCATGTACAGGCCACGTAATTCCCACCGCCTTTTCGCCGAAGCGAAAACGAGGAGTAACCCATTCTTGACTGATCAATCAAAAGAAGGAAGCTGTCACATGGGCCCATACTGATCTTTCGTTAAATCCCATATAACCACTGTTAGATTCCCTTAGGTTAACTATTCTAGCTACTGGTCTTTCTCTAGTGAAGAATGAAATCATCGCCTATAACTGGGGTCTGAACCTATGATACATATCGGCCCTGAAGTGAACTTTAAACAGTTGGCCAATGCCTACATGTATCCCTTCATAATCGACGCTGACAATTTCTTTTCATCGAACAATTACTAAGGAAATCGCCCATTTCGCCTACAGCTGGACTGACTGGATTAATTTGCCTTAACATACAGCAATTAACACAGACCTCCCATTCGCGTCTTGCATGCAGTAGCAAAATGACTTTGCCTGTGCAATGATTGCTGTAGCTAGCCGCGAAAATTTGTCCTTTCTGATTCCCTTCCTGATAGCCTCCAGACGTGAAGAATCAGAACGAGCGTATTCGCATGAAGTGTTCCCCCTGCATGCTGTGACAGAAGCTTGGGAAACACTGGAATGCCCACCGGATGGTACACTAGACGTTCCAGTATGCTGGAGAACCAACTTGTCATTGGCCAGCATGGTGCCACTAGTGTGACCCGAATTTACTGATTGTGGAAATGCTTACCCGTATACTCATTTCCATGAGACGGACATGCGCCCACCGCCTATGCCCCCCCCCCCCCCCCTCCCACCCCGAGTCCAGAACTGGAGACACATACATTGGGCTCTGATTGTCCCTCATGGTCGCAAACAGACCCAACCAGGGGTGGCTCTACCTGTTGATAACCACGTTGGTCAACTGTCCTTAACAGTGACCCCTCGGTAAGGACTTTCGAACCCCCCTCGACAGGTAGTCCACAGTACATTGGTAGACACCCCTACACCGCATATCTGCCTCTGAATTCAATACCCCTAGCAGCTAAAATAGCCCCCTGGCTGGTAGTTGAAGTGGATACACAGCTTTGAAGATCATTCACAACATCATGTCTACTCTGTACATATCGGCACTGTCCAAGTGTACCCTGACTATCCCCAGTCTGGTAAGGAAACTCATCCCTACGTATCAGATGTCCTGTTTCGGTACTAGTTCCGACATCTCTATGTTCGGCATGAGACCCAACCCCGTGATAAGATCCCAGACCACACGCAGCTTGAGTAGCATTGTGTCTCTGGACTGATCATGCAGAGGAACCAGTCGTCCAAGTATTGAAGTATGCAATAACACACGGTCTGGACTCTGCCGAGATTACCTCTATTAGTTTTGTGACCGCCGTGGTCTGAAGGGTAGGACACAAAACTGCCATACCATGCCTTGCGACTGAAAACTTAGAAAGTTTCTGGATGCATGGCATATCGGTATATGAAGATAACGTTCTTGTGGTTCGATGAAGACTGCCCAATCGTTGACTAATAGTCCGACGTATCGATTGAGCAGTCTCTATCTAGAAATGATCTGTCTGTTGGTACAACAAACATGACAAACAGCACGCTGTAGAAGCTCGGAGATTGCCAATCTCTGATGCGTGCAGCGCCCCTCTGGGAGCCCCACCCTATTGGGGCTGTATAGGTGTTATGGGTTGCTTAAAGCTACCCGTTACCTCACTCGCTGGGTTAGGAGAAGGGGATATTGAAGCTTGTTTATGTCCCCTTTCCAGCCCGAGTTGCGCTTCTATAAGCGAACCGCTTGGCTAAAGAGACCACTGATAGTCTCGCTAACTGCTGACTCTGTCTTACTGCAGCGTCAGCAGCAGTCACCTGAGAACATCTGTTTCCAAACAGATTCGTGGCCTGAAGGGATGCTTCCTGAAGGAGGTCCCTTCCCTGTATCGTAAGAATGGACGCCGTAGCTAACGTGGCGTCGCTCCTCAACAGAACCATGTCTGCCGACATAGTCAGAGACGTAGCCATGATATGCCTGGTCGCTCTGACTGACTACTGAAACAGCGACTCCAATGCTCTGTCTGCTATGCCTATGACGACGTCTATGATCATACCTTAGACACGACCTAGAATGTCGTTTGTGTTTCATGGATATACAATCCCTCGTCCTGGTAGACGAGCTACTGGAAGATGACCTATACCTAGCTCTCTTGCTACTAGACCCGGATCTACCCGTCCTGATTGAAGAGTCTGTGCGGCCTCCTGACTGACGTCATCAGACTCACATCAGGACTAATCCAGTGTGTCGGTAGGCCAATTTCCTATACCGTTACCCTGTTGTATATCCATAACCCTGAACAGATATTCCGCTGAAAACGGCGTGGTCAAGACCAGCGTCGCCGTTATCAGTGGCTATATTTGACACTTCTGTTGCCCGGAGGAATACACTTACATTCCACCGAGGCGCGCCCAATTGGATTTGCGTGTACTATACCCACATCGCCTATCCCTTGAATCTACCTGTTTCGTGTCCGGTGTTCTTGCTCAGTGGTTAGCTAATAACCCAGAGCAGAACTAGTGTCCGGCGTTCTTGCTCAGTGGTTAGCGTATAACCCAGAGCAGAACCGGTGTCCAGTGTTCGTGCTCGGCGGTTAGCGTATAAACCAGAGCAGAACTGGTGTCTTGCTCAGTGGCTAGCGTATAACCCAGAGCAGAACTGGTGTCCGGTGTCCGGTTGTCCGGTGTCCGGTGTCCTTACTCAGTGGGTAGCGGACCACCCAGAGCAGAACTAGCGACGTTGGATGTCTCAGTCATAAGAGATACCCTGCAACTATTCGGACTCGGACTTGGCTAGACTCAGAAACAGTCTTTAGTTTCTGAATCTTGCCTAATACCGACTGGTGTCCGGTGTCTGGTGTCCGGTGTCCGGTGTCCTTACTCAGTGGGTAGCGGACCACCCAGAGCAGAACTAGCGACGTTGGATGCATCAGTCATAAGAGACACCCTGCCACTATTCGGACTCGGACTTGGCGTAGACTCAGAAACAGTCTTTAGTTTCTGAATCTTGCCGAACACAGACTGGCGTCCGGTGTCCTTACTCAGTGGGTAGCGGACCACCCAGAGCAGAACTAGCGACGTTGGATGCCTCAGTCATAAGAGACACCCAGCCACTATTCGGACTCGGACTTGGCTCAGACTCAGAAACCACTGTAGTTTCTGAATATCACTTATTGATACTTACCCTGATACTTACCCTGATAGTACCTAATGGTCAGGCCCCTCCATAGAGGCCCCCAAGGCCTGAGACAAGCCCGGTTTCTCATTAGAGCAACCATTCTGTCTCTAGCAACAATGGAAACAAATTATCTCATGCGAATCACAAGTTCCCGTTTTGTGACCACCACCAAATTTCCTAACCCGAACTGGGTTTAGGTTTCCCTTAGCCCATAAGTGAACGTGGTACGGAAAACCTATTCAAATATCGAACGAGACAAAGTCGAAAAAAAATAAAATAATTCTTTGTCGAAAATAGGAACGTCCGACAATAGGAAAATTGCGAAGTTCGCGCCCTGTGGCCACACTAAGAAAAAAACTCGAAATATTTTCGACTAACAACTTATAGAAATGAATAGCCCCCACTCTATTACAGAAGATATTGCCTACTTACGGACAATAACCATGAATAGAGTGTATAAAACAGCCAAACGAAAATGAGCACCAAAAAGGATACTTTCACGCCAGCCGTCCGAAGCAAAGAGGAAGTCTCCTGTGCGCGCATGCGCGGTCGATATCAGATGGGACAGGTGTAAGTGTGGACTAGGTGCAGGTCAATAAATTGTATTCGGAATGGGTAACCCCAATAGAAGCTATATAGCAACATATAACAGGGAAGTATGATACAGAAATATTTACACAATTCCCTAACATTTGATTGGCCCGTAGTAAGTCTCTGTCCAAAATTTATATCCCAGTAAACTCCCACGCCAAACTACTTTCCGTAACCGTGAGGCGCAGTTAAAATAATTCTTAAGAAAACGGAAAATAAAAACATTTTCTTGATGAATATATTTCAAATGCTGGAATTATAAGGAATGAATGGCCTTTTTGTGGAATTTATCGGAGATATAAACTTGGAAAAGTCGCGGGAATACTGGACGAGGCCTTCGTCCAGTATTCTTGCGACTTTTCCAAGTTTATACCCCGATAAATTCCACAAAAAGGCCATTCATTCCTATACGAGACCTCTCAGATAACCAGTAAATTCAATGGTGGGTGGATTTTGCTGAAGAATGCAAAGTGGTGACCCATTCTGATTTTGGGAGCTTCCCCCCAATGCAGCAGGTTAACCCTCACTACGCGGGAGACGAAAAATGTCGTCTGCTGTTTTTCATTTTTGCCTTAATTCTTAACAAAAAACCTGTTTTGGCAGCAGATGAGAATCGTCTCCAGTGGAGACGATTCTCATGCGCTGTCAAAACAGGTTTATATCGAGAAATATTGAAAATAAAACATTTCCAGCAGCCGACAAAATTTAATTCAGCGTAGTAAGGGTTAAATACGGGATTGAACCTGTTGGCCTGGCTGTAAATGACCTTAGCTGTTAATAGGCTGTTACACGCCAATAAATCAAATCAAACTTTATAGATCATAAACCGAACGTTTATAGACTTTGTAGATTCAGATTTGTGGATCTGCTGTGTTTAACAATATTTTTTCATATAATGTACAATTAGCATTTTTGAGTATTAAAGGGATTATTCAGAAATTAGAATGTACACTTCATGTCGGATATTTGCAGCCAGTATTTAATACAACTCTGGGGCACGTTTCACTAAAATTTGTACGACTAAAATGTTTGTAAGTGCATAATTTTCACATTAACAACGTTTTCTTGTAAACAATTATTGGATTTACATTTATTGAGCAGGCAGCCTATGTTCAATAAATGTAAATCAATCAATTGAAATACAGTGAAACCTCTCTAAACAGGACACCTTGGGAGGTCCCCAGGGTGTCCGGACTAGAGAGATTTCACTGTAAGTCAGACATTTGATCATTCTGAACCACGAACAGTCATTATCACCCGAGATAAATGACCAAGAAACTCATAAAAAAATAAGTTCACAAGTTTGTTCTTGGTGTGCGGTTTAGTGAGGTTACACTGTACTATGAAAGTATTGTCCATGCCTAGCGCAAGGATTGAACCAGCAAACTTAGCCATTGAAGTTAAATATTCTATCCACTGGAATACAATCACTGCTGGGGACCGTTTCACTAAACTTTGTACTACTAAAATGTTTGTAAGTGCAACATTATGATAGTCTGTAGATTTCACATTAGCAATGTTTTCTTGTAAACAATTATTGGATTTACATTTATTGCGCATCCTATGCTCAATAAATGTAAATTCATCAATTGAAATTTCCAGACGAACCTAAATTTTCACTTATGTACATTTTACTCGTACAAACTTTACTGAAACGGGCCCACTAGTGAACACAATGTGGTCAATAAACAAATGACGGGATCAGTGGAAGACGGGGGCGATCTCCATGAAGGAGTTACCCCCCTTCTTCCATTGACACCTTCAATTTCGAACTTACATTGCATTTCTGAGCGTTTTCCCTTTGCGCACACCAATACGCGGGTCCATATGTGCACTTGTTCTGCCCCAGGATATGTGTGGGCCGCTGGGCAGGTTTGAAGTACAGGGTATCTTTGTTCTCTGTACGGTCCGCCATGGGGCGCAACATTTTCCTCAGGGTGCCCTGGCTGGTGACTGTGCTGTTACAAGCACCAATTTTCTGAAAGAAGCATGTATAGGACTTCGAAAATTATTGTTTGTTTATTAGTGTTTAACGGCCTATCAACAGCTAAGGTCATGTAAGGCCGGGCAAACGGGTTCGATCCCATTTTAACCTGCTGCATTGGGGGGAAAATCCCAAAATCAGAACGGAATATTTACATCGAGAACAAATATATTCAGCCCTGAAATTAGAATAACCTGATCTGGTGCCAGGTCTATACCACACCAAGTCACTTGGCCCCTTCCCCTAAAATAGGATTACGAATAACGTAATACTCACATATGGGGTATAACCAGATTCAACTGTCACATACAAAATGCCAAAGACGTATGTGAGGGCCAAACGAGGTCTCCAGTCGGAATTCCGGTAAGGACGAACCCTGATCGTTAAATTACCCATCACATGCTCCCACCTGCCATCCACTTGAAAATTATTGAAATGAAAGGGAAAACAATTAGAAAATGTGGTCTGTCGACACACTTAGGGCCCCTATATATGATTTGAGAAACTTACAAAAAACATCCAAAAGAAAAACGGACGGACAGTCAGGGCGAAACCTATAGGGCACCTCCGAATCTCGGAGGGGCCATAATTTTTTCGTCATAAAACACCATGGAACACAATGATTAATCACTTGATTAATAATGATGAAATCAGCAAAGTAGTAATATGTACAAAACGTCTCGACATGAAGTCACGTGATGTCATGACATCACAAACTTTGTGACGTCATCATAGTAATACTACTATGTTTTCTATGTATATGTATAGTAATACTACTGTGTTTTCTATGTATATGTATAGTAATACTACTGTGTTTTCTATGTATATGTATAGTAATACTACTATGTTTTCTATGTATATGTATAGTAATACTACTATGTTTTCTATGTATATGTATAGTAATACTACTGTCTTTTCTATGTATATGTATAGTAATACTACTATGTTTTCTATGTATAGTAATACTACTGTGTTTTCTATGTATATGTATAGTAATACTACTATGTTTTCTATGTATAGTAATACTACTGTGTTTTCTATGTATGTATAGTAATGTGTTTTTATGTATAGTATAGTAATACTACTATGTTTTCTATGTATATGTATAGTAATAACTAACTGTGTGTTTTCTATGTATATGTATAGTAATACTACTGTGTTTTCTATGTATATGTATATAATACTGTGTTTTCTATTTGTATATGTATAGTAATACTACTGTGTTTCTATATATGTATAAGTAAATACTACTGTGTTTTCTATGTAGTATAGTAATACTACTATTTGTTTTCTATGTATTATGTATATAATACTACTGTGTTTTCTATGTATAGTATAGTAATACTACTGTGTTTTCTGTTATATGTATAGTAATACTACTGTGTTTTCTATGTATATGTATATAATAACTACTGTGTTTTCTATGTATATGTATATAATACTTACTGTGTTTTCTAATGTATATGTATAGTAATACTACTATGTTTTCTATGTATAATGTATATAATACTAACTATGTGTGTTTTTCTATGTATATGTATATAAATACTACTGTGTTTTCTATGTATAGTAGTAACTACACTGTGTTTTCTATGTATAATGTATAGTAATACTACTGTGTTTTCAGTATATGTATATATGTATAGAGAATACTACTATGTTTTCTATGTATATGTATAGTAATACTACTGTGTTTTCTATGTATATGTATAGTAATACTACTATGTTTTCTATGTATATGTATAGTAATACTACTATGTTTTCTATGTTTTAGTAATACTACTGTGTTTTTCTAGTATATGTATATAATCTATGTGTTTTCTAGTAAATGTAGTAATTACTACTATGTTTTCTATGATAGTATAGTAATACTACTGTGTTTTTCTATGTATATGTGTTTTCATGTATACAGTATAGTAATCTACTGTGTTTTTCTATGATATGTATAGTAATACTACTGTGTTTTTCTATGTATATAGTAATACTACTATGTCTATGTATAGTAATACTACTATGTTTTCTATGTATAGTAATACTACTGTGTTTTCTATGTATATGTATAGTAATACTACTGTGTTTTCTATGTATATGTATAGTAATACTACTGTGTTTTCTATGTATATGTATAGTAATACTACTATGTTTTCTATGTATAGTAATACTACTGTGTTTTCTATGTATATGTATAGTAATACTACTGTGTTTTCTATGTATATGTATAGTAATACTACTGTGTTTTCTATGTATATGTATAGTAATACTACTGTGTTTTCTATGTATATGTATAGTAATACTACTGTGTTTTCTATGTATGTGTAAGTAATCTACACTGTAGTCTATGTATATGTATAGTAATACTACGTGTTTTCTATGTATGTATAGTAATACTACTGTGTTTTATATGTATGTATATAACTACTAGTTTTTCTATGATAGTAATACTACTGTATCTATGTATATGTATAGTAATACTACTGTGTTTTTCTATGTATAATATAGTAATACACTATGTCTATGTATATGTATACTACTGTGTTTTCTATGTATATGTATAGTAATACTACTGTGTTTTTTCTATGTATATATAGTAATACTACTATGTATATGTATATTACACTACTGTGTTTTTTTCTATGTTTTATGTATAGTAAACTATAATCTTTTCTATGTTATGTATAGTAAATACTACTATGTTTTTCTATGTATATAATACTACTGTGTTTTCATATATATATAATACTACTGTGTTTTCTATGTATATGTATAGTAATACTACTATGTTTTCTATGTATATGTATAGTAATCTACTATGTATGTAGTAATAAAACTACTGTGTTTTCTAGTATATGTATAGTAATACTACTGTGTTTTTCTATGATATATAGTAATACTACTGTGTTTTTATCTATGATATATAGTAATACTACAGTCTATGTATATAACTACTGTGTTTTCTATGTTATCTGTATAGTAATACTACTGGTGTTTTCTATATATGATATAGTAATACTACTATGTTTTCTATGTATAGTAATACTACTGTGTTTTCTATATAGTATAGTACACTGTGTTTTTTCTATGTATAACGAAGAGTATACTACTGTGTTTTTCTATGTATATGTATAGTAATACTAGTGTTTTCTATGTATATAGTATATACACTGTCTATAAAGTATAGTAATACTACTATGTTTTCTATGTATAGTAATACTACTGTTTTCTATGTATATGTATAGTAATACTACTGTGTTTTCTATGTATGTATAGTAATACTACTGTGTTTTCTGTATATGTAGTATACAACTGATTTTTCTATGTATAGTAGTTAGTATACTACTATGTGTCTAGTATAGTAGTCATAGTAATACTACTGTGTTTTCTATGTATATGTATAGTAATACTACTATGTTTTCTATGTATAGTAATACTACTGTGTTTTCTATGTATATGTATAGTAATACTACTGTGTTTTCATGTAATATGTTTTTATAGTAATATACTACTATTTTTGTATGTAGTATACTACTGTGTTTTCTATGTATATGTATAGTAATACTACTGTGTCTATGTATGTATAGTATATACTATGTTTTCTATGTATAGTAAGTAACTACTGTGTTTTCTATGTATCTGTATATTAATACTACTGTGTTTTTCTATGTATATGTATAGTAATACTACTGTGTTTTCTATATGTATAGTATAGTAAATACTACTGTGTTTTCTATGTATATGTATAGTATTATACTGTGTTTTTTCTATGTATATGTCTGAGTATATACTATGTGTTTCTATGTGTATAGTAATACTACTATCTATGTAATGTATAGTAATACTAACTGTGGTTTTCTATGTATATGTATAGTATACTACTGTGTTTTTATGTAATATGTATAGTAATACACTATGTATGTATATTTGTATAGTAATACTATTGTGTGTCTATGTAATATGTAGTAATACTACTATGTCTATGTATTTTGTATAGTTAAATACTACTATGTTTTTCTATGATATGTATAGTAATACTACTGTGTTTTCTATGTATATGTATAGTAATACTACTATGTCTATGTATATATACTACTGTTTGTTTTCTATGTATAGTAATAGTACTATGTCTATGTATGTTTTATAGTAATACTACAGTGTTTTCTATGATATGTATAGAATACTACTGTTTTTCTATGTATATGTATAGTAATAACTACTATGTTTTTCATGTATAGTAATATACTCGTTACTCACTTGTGTTTTCTATTATAAGTATAGTAATACTACGATTTTTCTTATGTATATTGAAATAATAATACTACTGTTTGTTTTTCTAAGAATATGTAAAGTTTTAAATACTTTACTCTTTTTCTATGTTATATCTATGTTTTTATAGTAAAACTAACTTTTTTTATGTTTTCTATGTATATGTATAAGTAATACTACTGTGTTTTTTTCCTATTGTATACTAATACTACTTTATGTTTTCTATGTATATGTAAGTAATACTACTATGTTATCTAAGTATAGTTAAAACTACTAATGTTTTTCTATGTATGTAATACAAGATAATACTTACTGTGTTTTTTCTCTCCTATGTATATGCTATGTTTTTTCTTATGTAATGTATAGTTATACTACTGTGTTCTATGTATATGTAATGTAATTACTACATGTTTTCTATGTATAGTTTATAGTAATCTACTGTGTTTTCTATGTATGTATATAATACTACTGTGTTTTCTATGTATGTATAGTAATACTACTGATGTTTTCTATGTATATGTAAGTAATACTAACTGTTTTCTATGTATAGTAATTACTACTGTGTTTTCTATGTATAATGTATAGTAATACTACTGTGTTTTCTATGTATATGTATAGTAAATACTACTATGTTTTCTATGTAGGTATAGTATACCTACTGTGTTTTTTTCTATGTATATGTATATAAAAACTACTATGTTTTCTATGTATATGGATAGTAACTAACTACTGTGTTTTCTATGTATATTGTAATAGTAATACTACTGTGTTTTCTATGTATATGTATTAGTACTATGTTTTTCTATGTATAATGTATGTTTTAATACTACTATGTTTTCTATGTAATAGTAATTACTACTGTGTTTTCTATGTATATGTATAGTAATACTACTGTGTTTTCTATGTATATGTATAGTAATACTACTGTGTTTTCTATGTATATGTAATAGTAATACTACTGTTTTGTTTTCATGTATATGTATAAAGTAATACTATGTTTTCTAATATAGTTTTAATACTACTGTCTATGTTTATGTATAGTAATACAACTGTGTTTTTTTCTATGTATATGTAAAAAAGTAATACTACTGTGTTTTCTATGTATATGTATAGTAATACTACTGTGTTTTCTATGTATATGTATAGTAATACTACTATGTTTTCTATGTATATGTATAGTAATACTACTGTGTTTTCTAGTAGTATATAGTAATACTACTAGTGTTTTCTAATGTATATTTTGTTTTTCTATGTATAATGTAATACTACTTGTGTTTTTCTATGTATATGTTTATATACTAACTGTGTGTTCTATGTATATGTAATAAGTAATACTACTATGTTTTCTATGTAAAATATGTATAGAAATACTAACTGTGTTTTCTATGTTTATGTAATAGTAATACTACTAGTGTTTTTTCTATGTATATGTATAAGTAATACTACTGTGTTTTCTATGTATAATGTATAGTAATACTACTAATGTTTTCTGTTATAGTAATACTACTAAGTTTTCTATGTATATGTATAGTAATACTACTATGTTTTTCTATGTATAGTAATATTACTATGTTTTCTATGTTTTCTAAGTATAGTAAATACTGTGTTTTTCTATTATAGTCTAGTAATACTGTTTTCTATGTATATGTATAGTAAATACTACTAAAGTTTTCTATGTATATGTATAGTAATACTACTGTGTTTTTCTATGTATATGTATATAATACTACTAGGGTTTTTTCATGTATAGTATAAAATACTACTATGTTTTCATGATAGTAATACTACTAAGTGTTTTTTCTATGTATATGTAATACACTGTGTACTATGTATAATGTATGTTTTAATACTATTGTGTTTTCTATTATATGTATTGTAAAACTACTATGTTTTCTATGTATATGTATAGTATATACTAGGTTTTTCTATGTCTATGTATCGTAATACTACTATGGTCTAGTAATAAAGTATACTGCTATGTTTTTTCTATGTATATGTATAGGTATACTGTGTTTTCTATGTATATGTATAGTAATACTACTATGTTTTCTATGTATATGTATAGTAATACTACTGTGTTTTCTATGTATATGTATAGTAATACTACTTGTGTTTTTCTAAAAAAAACTATGTGTATTTGTTTTCTATGTATATGTATAGTAATACTACTATTTTTCTATGTAAAATAAGTTTTAAACTACTATGTATATGTATAGTATACTCTGTGTTTTCATGTATAGAAATAACTACTAGTTTTCTATGTATATGTATAGTAATTACTACTATCTATGTTTTATATGTATGAAATACTACTGTGTTTTCATATAAAAGTTATATAATACTACTGTGTTTTCTATGTATATGTATAGTAATACTACTGTGTTTTCTATGTATATGTATAGTAATACTACTATGTTTTCTATGTATAGTAATATCACTAGTTTTCTTATATAGTAACTACTAACTATGTTTTCTATGTATATGATAGTAATACTACTAGTTTTTCTATGTATAAGTAACAACTATTTTTCTATGTCTATGATAGTAAATACTACTATGTTTTCTATGTATAGTAATACTAACTGTGTTTTCTATGTAAATGTATAGTAATACTACTGTGTTTTCTATGTATATGTATAGTAATACTACTGTGTTTTTTTACTATGTTTTCTATGTATATGTATAGTAATACTACTATGTTTTCTATGTATATGTATAGTAATACTACTGTGTTTTCTATGTATATGTATAGTAATACTACTATGTATTTTATAGTATATACTGTGTTTTTTTCTATGTATGTATAGTTTTAATACACTGTTTTTTCTATGTATATGTAATAGTAATAACTACTGTGTTTTCTATGTATAGTAATACTACTGTGTTTTTCTATGTATATGTATAGTAATACTACTAATGTTTTCTATGTATGTATAGTATACTACTATGTTTTCTATGTATGGTATTGAATACAACTGTCTAATGTATATGTTTACTGTACTACTATGTCTTATGTATAGTAATACTAACTGTGTTTTCTATGTATCCTGTATAGTATACTACTTATGTGTATGTATATGTAATATTAAACTACTGTGTTTTCTATGAAATGATAGTAATACTACGTGTTTTTCTATGTATGTATATAATACTAAGTAATTTTTTTTTCTATGTATATGTATAGTAATACTACTAAAGTTTTTTCATGTATATGTATAGTTAATACTACTGTGTTTTTCTATGTATAGGTAATACTACGTGTTTTTCTATATATGTAATATAACAACTGTTTTTTCTATGTATATGGATATATACTATATGTTTTCTATGTATATGTATAGAAAATACTACGTGTTTTCTATGTATATATATAATAATACTGTGTTTTCTATGTATATGTATAGTAATACTACTGTGTTTTTCATGTATATGTAATATAATACTACGTGTTTTCTATGTATATGTATAGTAATATCTACTATGTTTTCTATGAAAACTGTATAGTAATACTACCTGTGTTTTTCATATATGTATAGTAATACTACGTCTATGTATAATGTATAGTAAACTAACTATGTTTTCTATGTATATGTATAGTAATACTACTGTGTTTTCTATGTATATGCTGGTTTTGATGAGCGAGGAAGCAGTAATTATTTTCAGATATAATTAGTTCTCCAACTTTCTGGTATCTATAGCCATCAAATTTGGGCAGGATTTGTGAAACAGACAGTAGTTACCTTGCAGATGATGGCAGGATCCATCCCTTCCTTGACCAGTTCCAGGATCGCAGGCACGTACTGCTTCACCACATCGTTACACTGAATATACAACATGTCCACATTTACCCATGCGTTGACTGCAGAAATGGGACTTATGGAATATGAGACATGCCGTGTGAGTTTGTTATAGGAATGAATGGCCTTTTTGTTGAATTTATCGGGGTATAAACTTGGAAAAGTCGCGGGAATACTGGACGAAAGCCGGAAGGCCTCGTCCAGTATCTATATCCCCGATAAATTCCACAAAAAGGCCATTCATTCCTTATAATTCCAGCATTTTAAATAAATTCATTAAGAAAATGTGTTTATTTTCCGTTTTCTTCAGAATTATTTTAACTGCGCCTCACGGTTACGGAAAGTAGTTCGGCGTGGGAGTTTACTGGGATATAAATTTTGGACAGAGACTTGCTACGGGCCAATCAAATGTTAGGGAATTGTGTAAATATTTTTGTGCTGGAATTATACTGCGATATTTTCTGTAAATGATTTACGGAAAATATTGTCAATTTTGTTTGTTTGGTTATTGGTGTTTCAACAGCTAAGGTCATGTAAGGCCTGGAAAACAGGTTCAATACCATTTTAACCTGCTGCATTGGGGTGGGTGCAGAAAAAATATATTCAGCCCTGAAATTAGAATAACCTGACCTGTAGCCGATTTCATCAACATTGCAAAGTATACTTTACTAGCAAAGTATACTTTGAGGGAGAAATTTTCAATTTTATGATAAATTTATAAATTTTTATTATACTGAATTTATTACATTATCACAGCCATTATGGCTGTGATAATGTAATAAATTCAGTATAATAATCTGCATACTTTTAATCATGAAATATATGCATTTGTTAGTACTATATGAAATAATGCATTTCAGGAAAAATAAATGATTACTCCCTCAAAGTATACTTTGCTAGTAAAGTATACTTTGCAATGTTGATGAAATAGGCTACTGGTGCCAGGTGAATACCAAAGAAAATGCCAAAGACATATGTGAGGGCCAAGCCAGGTCTCCAGTCCGAATTCCGGTAAGGATGAACCCTGATCGTTAAATTACCCATCGCATACTCCCACCTGCCACCCACTGTCCATTTTGTAAATATTGTTCATGAGATATTGCACATGTTCTTAGGTACAAAATGTGTCTCATATGTGACGTTTTTTCAGCCTGAAGCCGATTTCATCAACATTGCAAAGTATACTTACCTAGCAAAGTATACTTTGAGGGAGTAATCATTATTTTCCCCGAAATGCATTATTTCATATAGAACCTAGAAAAAGTCGATGGCGCGCCATCGCAATATACCCACTTTCCCCAAATGCTAAGTCCGAAAGGGGGAGGTAATCCATGATGGAGGGTCGGATAAAAAATCCGAATTCACTTTGCGCATCAGCACATCAAAACGAAGCTACGAACCAAATATCAGACGGTATTAAGGTGAAAAAGTTTTTCGAGTTACAAGGAAATAATGAGAAATTCTGAGTCCGAAAGGGGGAGATAATCCATGATGGAGGGTCGGATGAAAAATCCGAATTCACTTTGCGCATGTGCACATGATAACGAAGCTACATAGCAAATATGAGGCGCGTAGGTATGAAGGTGAAAAAGTTTTTCGAGTTACAAGGACAAAATGGGAAATTCTGAATCGGAAAGGGGGAGGTAATCGCAAATATGATGGAGGGTTGGATCAAAAATGGGAATTCACTTTGCGCATCTGCACATGATAACGAAGGTACATACTAAATATCAGGCGCATAGGTATGAAGGTGAAAAAGTTTTTCGAGTTACAAGGAAAAAATGGGAAATTCTGAGTCCGAAAGGGGGAGATAATCCATGATGGAGGGTCGGATCAACAATCCGAATTCACTTTGCGCATCTGCACATGATAACGAAGCTACATAGCAAATATGAGGTGCGTAGGTATGAAGGTGAAAAAGTTTTTTCGAGTTACAAGGAAAAAATGGGAAATTCTGAGTCCGAAAGGGGGAGATAATCCATGATGGAGGGTCGGATCAAAAATCCGAATTCACTTTGCGCATCTGCACATGATAACGAAGCTACATAGCAAATATGAGGCGCGTAGGTATGAAGGTGAAAAAGTTTTTCGAGTTACAAGGAAAAAATGGGAAATTCTGAGTCCGAAAGGGGGAGATAATCCATGATGGAGGGTCGGATCAAAATCCGAATTCACTTTGCGCATCTGCACATGATAACGAAGCTACATACCAAATATGAGCGCGTAGGTATGAAGGTGAAAAAGTTTTTCGAGTTACAAGGAAAAAAATGGAAATTCTGAGTCCCCGAAAGGGGAGATAATCCATGATGGAGGTCGATCAAAAATCCGAATTCACTTTGCGCATCTGCACATGATAACGAAGCTACATACCAAATATCAGGCGCGTAGGTATGAAGGTGAAAAAGTTTTTCGAGTTACAAGAAACGTGACGGACGTACGGACGGACGTCTTTACTTTCAGGTAACTATGTGGCTTATCGAATGTTAAATATTAGCCACATAAAACCATTTTTAGCCACATAAAACGATTTTTTAGGTGGCTAATTGTAACCAACCCTATCCTTTAACAAGTCCATAACCCTGTGGGGCTAGCCACATAAGTACCCGAATGTCTGCCCGTACGGACGGACGTACGGACGTACAGACGGACGGACACTCGTGACGAAAACAATATACCCATTTTTTTTCCCCAAAAAAGTGGGTATAAAAAAGTGGGTATAATAACGACTGCATATATTTGATGATTAAAAGTATGCAGAATTATTATACTTAATTTATTACATTATCACAGCCAAAATGGCTGTGATAATGTAATAAATTCAGTATAATAAAAATAATAAATTTATCCTAAAATTGAAAATTTCTCCCTCAAGTAGAAAAGTATACTTTGCAATGTTGGTGAAATATGCTACTGCTATGGATCTGTGCTGTCATTTAGAAACTGAAAGAAATTTGACCTTGAGCATAGAGGTCTTATGAGTGGGCTATACAAAACATTGATGATGATGATGAAGAATTCTATATCAAGTTTCAAGTAAAGTACGTAAGAAAATGCAAATTTACAATAACGGCAAATTTTAATCATTAGACCGTGACATTTGACCATGATCTGACCAGAGCCACCAATGAAGTGACATTGACCCACCTGTGAAGAGACCGTGCCAGGGAGCAACTGGCAGAACTTATCCACGGCTTTCTCCACTTCGTCTATGGTGGTATTCTCGTCGATCAGGTTCTTCAAGAAGTTGACAACCAACTCGCACGCAGTACACATCTTCCCAATACCCACTGAAACATGCAGTATTTTGTTTGTTGGTGTTTAACGGCCTATCAACAGCTAAGGTCATTTAAGGTCGGGATTCTGGTAAGATTGAACCCAAATCGTTAAATTACACGCATGCTCCCACCTCCCACCTCCCACCATCCAGCAATCGTCTGTGACTGATTGATTGATTGATTGATTGATTGGGGTTACGTTCAACAGTAAGGTCACCCACTGACACGGGCAGTAATCATCCGAGACACGTTTTGTACCTTCGGACATCTGCGTAATTTGATTAAATACGTTTACAGAATTTACAATATTTTTCACAAATAAAGTAAAAAGTTATTTTTGTCAACTTTTTACACAATTTACGGAAAATATTGTAAGTTTTGACAGCATTTTAGAATAATTTACAACATGATTTGACAGCACTTCAGAATCATTTCCATTGGAAATGATTCTGAAGTGCTGTCAAAGCATGTTTTTATTGAGAAATAAGGCAAGATATAAAAACAACAGCAGTGAGTAGCGGTCTAAGGGTTAAATGAACTTGGCTGTTACTGGGATGTTTCACCCCTAAGTAACTGGAATGGATTTTGATATGTTAATTTTGCAACCAATCCAATAGTCACAAAACGATTTTCAGACTAGTCCATTTTATGAAAAGGGGCTGTTTTTTGTTCTCAAAAATATGAACATTACTTGCAAAAAGTGCAGATCCTGACGACGAGCCGGCTCATCTGGATCTACATTATTTGCCAATATCACTATGCAGGCCTGTGGTGTTGAAAGGGTCAATTTATTTTCAAGATAAACGATTGTACAAACAGATCAAGAGCTAGACTGGCTATGAGAGCCATAAGCCCCATTTATGCAACAAGCAATACTCATGTGTGGATCATCGCTAAACTGGGCAGACTGGGAATCCCCTAGGGTAAATATGCACCTTTCCCAGCAGGCATCTTGTTGTCGAGGATCGTTACCATGGCAGCCATGCCCGACATCTGTTTGGCAGTACACAGGCCCAGCATGGAGCAGACCTGTTTGGGTTTGGCAAGGTCGTTGACGAGCAGTTGTATGATCATGTCTCCGTACGTTTTCACGAACGTCGAACATTCATCATCAATGGCGCTCGGCAGCAGGGAGCAGAGCTTCTCCAAATCAGCTTCGACAGTTTCCTAGGGATGATCACAGGGGAAACCAGGTTACAAATGAGACATGCCAAGTGATTTTGTACCTTCGGACATCTGTGTAATTTCATGAAATATGGTTACAAAATTTACAACATTTTCCGTAAATGGCATCAAAAGTTGAAAAAATTTCAGAGTACATACGGAATTTATTTATGAAAAATATTGTAAATTTTGTAAACGTATTTAATGAAATTACGCAGATGTCCGAAGGTAAAAAATCAACTGCCGTGTCTCAAATAAGGTTTCACATGATAAAGAGGGCCTTGTCGACTTAGTGTATTGTTTAATTGAATGGTGCTGTCTGTTCAACAAAAAAAATACCAAGACATGGCAACATATGGTGGTTCCAGAACTAATTTTATATCATGAAAGCTACACATAACAAGAGCTGTAGGAGAACAACATAGCTCGACTACGAGGGTTGTCGATGTACACATAGCTTGACAAACAAGGTCGCCGCGGCCCGCATAAAAACCTTAACCAAGGTTGACTAAAAACCTTAACCAAGGGAAACGAACTAAGTAATTCAAGGTTAAATGTAGGTCAATGTCAGATATAGGTCAGGGGTTATTGATGTCACTAGGAGATGAAGTTTTCCAAGTCTGGTTGCTGTAGGTCCAGGAGTATTCCATATACAAGCTTGACTAAAAACCTTAACCAAGGGGAAATAACTAAGTAATCCAAGGGTAAAAGTAGGTCAAGGTCAAATATAGGTCAGGGATTATTGATGTACATCAATAGGAGATGAAGTTGTCCAAGTATGGTTGCTATAGGCCCAGGAGTATTCCATATACAAGCTTGACTATAAACCTTAACCAAGTTTGAGTACAAACCTTAACCAAGGGGAAATAACTAGGTAATTCAAGGCTAAATGTAGGTCAAGGTAAAATATAGATCAGGGGTTATTGATGTACATTCCTATGAGAACAAGAAATGCGTCTGTCGAACGCGGATGCCACCTGCAGCATATTTGAGAAACTGTGACAAAATGGTTAACCGAAAAATGTGACGGACGGACAGACGGACAGACGGACGGAACCCGGTGGTATAAAAAGATATCCATGTATGGTGTCTGTATGCACAATAGTATTCCATCTACAAGCTTGACTAAAAACCTTAACCAAGGTTGACTAAAAACCTTAACCAATGGGAATTAACTAAGTAATTCAAGGTTAAATGTAGGTCAAGGTCAAATATAGGTCAGGGGTTGTTGATGTACATCACTAGGAGATGAAGTTGTCCAAGTATAGTTGGTGTAGGACCAGGAGTATTCCATCTAAAAGCTTGACTAACTAGATGGCCGCGGCCTGCATGTCGCGCCTTGTGGCGAGGCATGGACACAAAAAAAAAAGATATAGTGTAACGAAAAACTTTAACCAAAAAACTTAACCAAAAACTTTAACCGGACACACGAACGTACGTCAAATTGTCGACTATATCGCGTCCTTTCGCAAAGCGAGCGCGAGCAAGAAAAAACAAAAAATTCAAAGTAATTTGACCTTGACAATTGGGCACAGGGGCCGCACAAGAGGGGGGGTAGAATGAAAATATAGATGATGATAAACACCCATGTGAAGTTTCAAGGTAATGGGCAAAGCAGTTGCAGAGATATAGTATAACGAAAAACTTTAAACCAAAAACTTAACCTCAAAACAAAAACTTTAACCAAAAATCTTAACCAAAAAACTTAACCAAAAACTTCAAAGTAATTTGACCTTGACATTGGGCACAGGGGCCGCACGGGAGGGGGGTAGAATGAAAATATAGATGATGATTAAAAACACATGTGAAGTTTCAAGGTAATGGGCAAAGCAGTTGCAGAGATATAGTATAACAAAAAACTTTAACCGAAAAGTTTTAACCAAAAAACTTAACCAAAAACTTTAACCAAAAAACTTAACCAAAAAACTTAACCAAATCTTTAACCAAAAACATTAACCAAAAACTTCAAAGTAATTTGACCTTGACATTGGGCACAGAGGCCGCACGGGAGGGGGGTAGAATGAAAATATAGATGATGATAAACACCCATGTGAAGTTTCAAGGTAATGGGCAAAGCAGTTGCAGAGATATAGTATAAACGAAAAACTTTAACCAAAAATAAACAAAAACTTAACCAAAAAACTTTAACCTTTAAAAAACTTAACCACTTAAACCAAAAACTTTTACAATACAAAGTAATTTGACCTTGACATTGGGCACAGGGGCCGCACGGGAGGGGGGGTAGAATGAAAATATGATGATGATAAACACACATGTGAAGTTTCAAGGTAGGTAATGGGCAAATGCAGTTGCAGAGATATAGTATAAACAAAAAACTTTTTTTTAACCGAAAAATTTTAACCAAAAAACTTAACCAAAAACTTTAACCAAAAAACTTAACCAAAAAACTTAACCAAAAACTTTAACCAAAAAACTTAACCAAAAACTTCAAAGTAATTTGACCTTGACATTGGGCACAGAGGCCGCACGGGAGGGGGGTAGAATGAAAATATAGATGATGATAAACACCCATGTGAAGTTTCAAGGTAATGGGCAAAGCAGTTGCAGAGATATAGTATAACGAAAAACTTTAACCAAAAAACTTAACCAAAAAACTTAACCAAAAACTTTAACCAAAAAACTTAACCAAACAACTTCAAAGTAATTTGACCTTGACATTGGGCACAGGGGCCGCACGTGAGGGGGGTAGAGTGAGTGAGTGAGTGAATAGGGTTTAACGTCCGCTTTTCTGACATAGAGGTACAAGCCTCAGGGAGTCTACACGCAGATGGGTCAACGGGGTCGTGTCCCGTGTCCACCTGTCCAAGGGGGGTAAATCCCAACTTCAGAACTCAATATTTACAATCAAAATATATATTCAGTCCTGAAATTAGAACAACCTGATCTGGTGCCAGGCCCTCGCCACACCAGCATCATTTATCCCATTCCCTAAAAGTAATAGGATTAGTGCTAATCTTACTTTTATATATGGGGCATAGCCCGACTCAACTCTCACATACAAGAAAGCCAAAAATGTACATGAGGGCCAAATCCGGTATAGTGGGTTCCGGAAAGTATGAACCCAATCGTTAAGCCAGTTTAGTCGCCTTTTACGACAAGCAATGACTACTGAAGCACTATTCTCAGGATCAGTTGATCCCGCCCCGGGGAGGGGGGTAGAATGAAAATATAGATGATGATAAACACACATGTGAAGTTTCAAGGTAATGGGCAAAGCAGTTGCAGAGATATAGTATAACAAAAAACTTTAACCGAAAAATTTTAACCAAAAAACTTTAACCAAAAAACTTAACCAAAAAACTTAACCAAAAACTTTAACCAAAAAAGTTAACCAAAAAACTTAACCAAAAACTTTAACCAAAAAACTTAACCAAAAACTTCAAAGTAATTTGACCTTGACATTGGGCACAGAGGCCGCACGGGAGGGGGGTAGAATGAAAATATAGATGATGATAAACACCCATGTGAAGTTTCAAGGTAATGGGCAAAGCAGTTGCAGAGATATAGTATAACGAAAAACTTTAACCAAAAAACTTAACCAAAAACTTTAACCAAAAAACTTAACCAAACAACTTCAAAGTAATTTGACCTTGACATTGGGCACAGGGGCCGCACGGGAGGGGGGTAGAATGAAAATATAGATGATGATAAACACCCATGTGAAGTTTCAAGGTAATGGGCAAAGTAGTTGCAGAGATATAGTATAACAAAAAACTTTAACCAAAAAACTTAACCAAACAACTTAACCAAAAACTTTAACCGGACACACGTACGTACGCCAAAGTGCCGACTATATCGCGCTTTCCGCAAGCGGGCGCGACAAAAACAAAACAGCTAAAAATAAATACAGACAATAAATAGTAATGTCCATTAACAGTTTAAGGAAACACGGTTATCAGTGTGGAAATCACGTCCGATATAAAAGTATAATAATGCCAATCAATACGTGGGGGAATGGTGAATGAATGTTTATTTTGCAAGAAATATTTTGTCAGATGATGTTCCGATACAAAGAACATTTTGTACCTACTGATTGGGCATGTACCTTTAAAGTATGCAAAGTTTCAAATCAGACTTAGGGTTGTGGATATATCTGGTACATAAACACTTTAACCCTTACACCGCTATCTAATTTGTTTTCGTCGTCTGCTGTTTATTTTCTATTTTCCATTTTTATCATCAAAAACATGCTTTTACAGCACTTTAGAATAATTTACAACATGCTTTTATTGAGAAACTAGAAAAAGTCGATGGCGCGCCATCGCAATATACCCACTTTCCCCAAATGCTAAGTCCGAAAGGGGGAGGTAATCCATGATGGAGGGTCGGATAAAAAATCCGAATTCACTTTGCGCATCAGCACATCAAAACGAAGCTACGAACCAAATATCAGACGCGTAGGTATTAAGGTGAAAAAGTTTTTCGACCTACGAGGAAAAATAGTGAAATTCTAAGTCCGAAAGTGGGAGATAATCCATGATGGAAGGTCGGATCAAAAATCTGAATTCACTTTGCGCATCATAACGAAGCTACATATCAAATATCAGAAATGTAGGTATTAAGGTGAGAAAGTTTTTCGACTTACAATGACAAATAGGGAAATTCTGAGTCCGAAAGGGGGAGATAATCCATGATGGAGGGTCGGATCAACAATCCGAATTCACTTTGCGCATCTGCACATGATAACGAAGCTACATAGCAAATATCAGGCGCGTAGGTATGAAGGTGAAAAAGTTTTTCAAGTTACAAGGAAAAAATGGGAAATTCTGAGTCTGAAAGGGGGAGATAATCGATGATGGAGAGTTGGATGAAAAATCCGAATTCACTTTGCGCATCTGCACATGATAACGAAGGTACATACCAAATATCAGGCGCGTAGGCATGAAGGTGAAAAAGTTTTTCGAGTTACAAGGAAAAAATGGGAAATTCTGAGTCCGAAAGGGGGAGATAATCCATGATGGAGGGTCGGATGAAAAATCCGAATTCACTTCGCGCATCTGCACATGATAACGAAGCTACATACCAAATATCAGGCGCGTAGGTATGAAGGTGAAAAAGTTTTTCGAGTTACAAGGAAAAAATGGGAAATTCTGAGTCCGAAAGGGGGAGATAATCGATGATGGAGGGTTGGATGAAAAATCCGAATTCACTTTGCGCATCTGCACATGATAACGAAGGTACATACCAAATATCAGGCGCGTAGGCATGAAGGTGAAAAAGTTTTTTGAGTTACAAGGAAAAAATGGGAAATTCTGAGTCCGAAAGGGGGAGATAATCCATGATGGAGGGTCGGATGAAAAATCCGAATTCACTTTGCGCATCTGCACATGATAACGAAGCTACATACCAAATATCAGGCGCGTAGGTATGAAGGTGAAAAAGTTTTTCAAGTTACAAGAAACGTGACGGACGTACGGACGTACGGACGGACGGACGGACACTCGTGACGAAAACAATATACCCATTTTTTCCCAAAAAAGTGGGTATAATAAGGCAAGATATAAAAGCAACAGCAGACAACAATTGTTGTGAGTAGCGGTCTAAGGGTTAATTCAGGATACACAGACACACTTCAATAGCACAGACTATATCGCGCTCACAGCAAGCGGGCGTATTACGCTGCACCTGTGATGCAATGATGCCATGTACAGGGATTCCGCTGGGGAAAAAAAAAAATCGCCACTTCAAAAAAAAACTAGAAAAAGCCGATGGCGCGCCATCGCAATATACCCACTTTCCCCAAATGCTAAGTCCGAAAGGGGGAGGTAATCCATGATGGAAGGTCGGATAAAAAATCCGAATTCACTTTGCGCATCAGCACATCAAAACGAAGCTACGAAGCAAATATCAGACGCATAGGTATTAAGGTGAAAAAGTTTTTCGACCTACGAGGAAAAATAGTGAAATTCTAAGTCCGAAAGGGGGAGATAATCCATGATGGAAGGTCGGATCAAAAATCCGAATTCACCTTGCGCATCATAACGAAGCTACATATCAAATATCAGAAATGTAGGTATTAAGGTGAGAAAGTTTTTCGACTTACAATGAAAAATAGGGAAATTCTGAGTCCGAAAGGGGGAGATAATCCATGATGGAGGGTCGGATGAAAAATCCGAATTCACTTTGCGCATCTGCACATGATAACGAAGCTACATACAAAATATCAGGCGCGTAGGTATGAAGGTGAAAAAGTTTTTCGAGTTACAAGGAAAAAATGGGAAATTCTGAGTCCGAAAGGGGGAGATAATCGATGATGGAGGGTCGGATCAAAAATCCGAATTCACTTTGCGCATCTGCACATGATAACGAAGGTACATACCAAATATCAGGCGCGTAGGTATGAAGGTGAAAAAGAAGTTTTCGAGTTACAAGGAAAAAGTGGGTAAATTCTGAGTCCAAGAAAGGGGGAGATAATCCATGATGGAGGGTCGGATCAAAATTCCGAATTCCTTCTTTCTTTTGCGCATCTGCACATGACTAACGAAGGTACATACCAAATATCAGGCACGTAGGTATGAAGGTGAAAAAGTTTTTCGAGTTACAAGAAACGTGACGGACGTACGGACGTACGGACGTACGGACGGACACTCGTGACGAAAACAATATACCCATTTTTTCCCAAAAAAGTGGGTATAAAAAGACAAAAAAAAGGAAATTGTAATTTTTTATCGAAAATTGTTTATTTTTATCGCCAATTGCGAAAGTGGCGATCGCCAGCGGAATCCCTGCATGTATTGCCGACAGTTTGTCAGAATTTGTGAAGTACAGTCGAACCTCCCCGAACGGCCACCTCTCTACAACAACACACTATAGCAGCCGCTATTTTATATCCCAAATGGATGATTTCCTCTGTATATAACTCTTCGAATGCTGAGCACGAACATTGTCGATTGCTGTTATTTTTGCCTTCTTTCTTAATAAAAACATGTTTTAACAGCATTTTAGAATCATTTCCAATGGAAATGATTCTAAAATGTTGCCAAAGCATGTTTTGATGAGAATTATCGAAGAAAATAAATATACAGTGGATGACACAATCTAATTCAGCATTAACCTCCCTACAACAGCCACCTCTCTACAACAGCCAGTTTTGCGTCTTCCCATGGGTGGCTGTTGTAGAGAGGGTGCACTGTAGTCTGTTTTGCTTTTAACCCTTACACCGCTATCTTAATTTTTTTTGTCGCTGTTTATTTTCTATTTTCCATTTTTATCATGAAAAACATGCTTTGCCAGCACTTTAGAATAATTTACAACATGCTTTGACAGCACTTTAGAATCATTTCCATTGTAAATGATTCTGAAGTGCTGTCAAACCATGTTTTTATTGAGAAATAAGAGATATAAAAGCAACAGCAGACGACAATTGTTGTGTGTAGCGGTCTAAGGGTTAATACATAAATTTTGAAATTGATAGAATGCAGATATTTGTCAATGTTTCTGGCATGCCAGAAACATTGACAAATATCTGAATTCTATCAAAATTTATTTTATACTCAAATTCTCAAATGAGAGCTGGCAAAACATACCTGTTTTTGTTGCATGTTCAATATTTATGTCCATTAATGTCATAAATGTTGTTATCCAAAGTGATCTTTGTTTCAAACAAAATACATAAAAAAGCTAACAGAACATCTGTTAAATGCTGTAATTATGATTCTTTTTTTTAGGTTTGGAAATTATTTATTATCCTCATAATAGGTATGTGGAGGATCTGTTTGTTTTTGTTTGTTTGTTGGGGTTTAACGGCCTATCAGCAGCTAAGGTCATTTAAGGCCGGGTCAATGGGTTTAGTACTAAATCCCATATATTACCTGTACAAGTACATGTACATGTTCAAGTACATGTACAAATGGGGGGTAAATCCCAAAATCAGAACTGAATCCTGATCAGATGCCAGGTCCTCGCCACACCAGAATCACTTGACCCCTCCCAAAAGCAGTAGGATCAGTAATAATCTTACTACTTTTATAATGGGAAATAACCCAATTCAACTCCCAGGTAAGTAAAGAGCCAAAGATAAAAACGTACCCGAGGGCCAAACCAGGCAAATCGTGATTCCTATAAGGAGGAACCCATACCGCCCGACCACCACCCACATGGAGGATCCGTACGCAATTATACATGTAATATTCATAGTTTCATGTCATCAATTCTATAAATGCTATTAATGGCACATCTCAAACTCAACCAATCAAATTTCCCGAGTTTCTCTCATATCATAGTTCATGCTACCACAGTGATATAACATTATGAATGGTCTCCAAGTCTGAACTGAAATTAAGCAGTTTGATTCGTCGACAAATCAAACTGCCTGATTTCGAGCAAGAGTATATGTTAAGCATGTTTTACAAGAAAATGCCCATACTGCCGACAATTCATCATAATCCCCGAGCTCACTCCCCAGTCCCACACAAGGAAGGTAATCACCGGTTTATTGAGCAGCAGTTTCTTCAGTTCGTGCATGGCCAGCTGACACACGACACATTCTGTCCCCGACTGCACATGGTGAACCACGGCTGCAAGGTGATATATCAGAGCTCCAGTTAAGGTGCGCAATTTGGAGGTAAATTTCTTATTTCTCCATCAAAAATGACAAGTTGGGAGTGCTTTAGAATCGTCTCAATGAGACGATTCTAAAGGACTTCCAACTTGCCATTTTTGATTAAGAAATACCAAAATTTCCCCCAAAGTTGGTCAAATTACAAACCTTAACTGGACCTCCGATATATGTCATTCGTGAGGAAAGGCACAAGAAATGTCAATCTTTGTCTCAATGTACATTCACACATGAGAGACAACATGTGATTTTAGACGAAGATGTACGGTATCTCTCTCATGAGAAGTATTTACAAAATTTGCGATATTTTGTTGTGTGAATGACATCCAAAGTCGATGAAATGTTCATGGCAAATGCGGAATAGAATTATTCGTCAACTTTCGACATCATTTACAGAAAATATTATAGTTTCTATAAATATTTTTCATGAAAAATCGCATGATATCTACAAAATCACATTACTGTATACTGTTATGTAGATTTGCATTTTTTTTGCTACATTCTTGTCACCGATGTTTTTTGTCATCTTTAGAGCACGAAGAACAAAACTGGGGTTGGTTCCATTTTTTTCGACAATTCCTTTGGCCGCCATCTTGGATTTCAAAATGGCCACCCTGAAATGCTATATTCATTATATATACACTTCTAATACTGGTAGAATATTGATTCTTTTTTTGGTGATACTCATCTGTTGACCACACACTACAAAACCTGTGTTATTTTCATTTATAACAGGTCTCATGGTGGCCATCTTAGATTTAACTAGATGGCCGCGGCCTGCATGTCGCGCCTTGTGGCGAGGCATGGACACTAAAAAAAAAGATATAGTATAACGAAAAACTTTAACCAAAAAACTTAACCAAAAACTTTAACCGGACACATGTACGTACGTATGCCAATGTGCCGACTATATCGCGCTTTCCGCAAGCGGGCGCGAAAAAAACTTTAACCAAAAACTTCAAAGTAATTTGACCTAGACATTGGGCACAGGGGCCGCACGGGAGGGGGGTAGAATGAAAATATAGATAATGATAAACACCCATGTGAAGTTTCAAGGTAATGGGCAAAGCAGTTGCAGAGATATAGTATAACAAAAAACTTTAACCAAAAAACTTAACCAAAAACTTTAACCAAAAAACTTAACCAAAAACTTCAAAGTAATTTGACCTTGACATTGGGCACAGGGGCCGCACGAGAGAGGGGTAGAATGAAAATATAGATGATGATAAACACCCATGTGAAGTTTCAAGGTAATGGGCAAAGCAGTTGCAGAGATTAGTATAACGAAAAACTTTTAACCTTTTCTCAGCAGGCAGCCCATGCGATAAGAGAAGTGTGACTATTATCAGAAGTCTTCTTTGAAAGGCTAATTATATGCCTTCAAAACAGTGGTAACAGTATTATAGTTATTAATGCGGTCAGTAATGGGGGATGAAACCGGGGTACCCGGAGGAAACCCACTTATCCATCCCAATATTGCAAGCAATAATCCAGTACCATAATCCTTCCAAATATTGCATGCATGAATTCCAGTACGAGAATCCATCACCATATTGCATGCATGAATTCCAGTACAGGAATCCATCCCAATATTGCAAGCATGAATTCCATTACAGGAATCCATCCCAATATTGCAAGCATGAATTCCAGTACAGGAATCCATCCCAATATTGCAAGCATGAATTCCAGAACACAAATCCATCAATATATTGCAAGCATGAGATTGGAGGACAAGTTGAGGTACGAGGTGGACAATGAGGGAGCGATCCGCCTCCCCTACCTTGGTCATCCTTGAACAGGTGTACGTGTACGGGCACCGGCAGCCGTTTCCCGGTGGCACACAGCCCGATGGCGGAGCAGATCTGGGTGGGGCTGTAATCCTGGAGGAGATATTCGATGATCAGGTCCGCATACTTGTCCACCAGCTGGGTACACTCGGAGGTCATGGAGGCCGGTAACTGGGAGCAAAGGTCATCCAGGGCCGCCTTTATCTCCTCCTGTTGGGTCATAGCAATAGGCTGCATAGTTGGGCCCAATATTTGCTAGTGTTATGTTGGTGCTACTGATAGCCGCAGTAGCCATTTGGTTACTAATATTTCAGAAGTGGACATTTTGGCTACTAAACATTTCAGAAATTATGTGAACAAGAAATGTGGCCTGTTGGCACACGAATGCCTCCGGTGACAGATTGGAGAAACAGTGTTAAAGTTAATTACCCAAAGTGATAAGTATTCACAAGCACAATTTATGATGGTCAAACGGTCAAGGTCATCTTAAGGGCAGTGTTGATGTGTGGCGTTTGTCCACAAGTATGATGTATTGAAATATTAAAGTAATCCATCAAGGGATATAGAAGTCATGACTGAAATGAGAAGCTCCGGCGAACTTATTAACATGGAAAAAAGTTCAAAGTTTTCATGGTCAAACGGTCAAGGTCATATTAATGGCAGCATCGAGGTGTGGCATTTGTCCACAGGTATGCTGTGTTGAAATATTAAAGTAATCCATCTAGGGATATAGAAGTTATGACAGAAATGAGAAGCTCCAGCGAACTTCTTAATGTGGGAAAAAGTTAAAAGTTGTGAAGGTTAAAGTCAAGGTAATATTAAGGGCAGCATGGATGTGTGACATTTGTCCACAAGTATGCTGTGATGAAATATTTAAGTAATCCTTCAAGGAATATAGAAGTTATGACAGAATTGGGAAACTCCGGCGAACTTCTTAATGTGGGAAAAAGTTCAAAAGTGTCATGGTCAAAAGGTCATATTAAGTGCAGCACGGATGTGTGGCATTTTTCCACAGGTATACTGTGTTGAAATATTTAAGTAATCCTTCAAGGGATATAGAAGATATATTTAACAGAATTTCGAAACTTCGGAGAACTTTTTAATGTGGGAAAAAGTTAACAGTTGTCAAGGTCATATTAAAGGTACATGCCCACTCAGTGGACACACAATGGTCTTTATATCAGACACCATCTGAGAGATTTTCTGACAAAATAAACATGCATTCACCATTATCCCACGTATTGATTGACGTTATTATAAATGTTATATCAGACGTAAATTTTCACACTGATATTAGGGGCGATAACCGTGTTTCCTTAAAATGTTAACAGACATTATTATTTATTCTCTGTATTTATTTTTTGATGTGCAATGATCATACTTTATAATCTGTCAAAAATATTATTTTTTCAGGTGACACATTTAATTAGTATAAATAACTAGAAATGGACGCTTGTCGACAAGCGCATGTGTATACCCCTCTCCAGATACACAAGTAGTTTGAAAAAAGGGTGTTCGAGTTATGCTCCGGAGACAAAATCAGTGACGGAAAAAAACAAAGGGAGATAACTAAAAAATTAGTGCTGCAAGAGTTGTCATTCTTGCGTGACACACCTTTAGGGTTGTGGTCTATGCATGTGTGAAGTTTCATGAAAATATTCCAAAGGGTGTTCGAGTTATGCTCCGGACACGAAATCAGTGCACGAAACAACAAAGGGAGATAACTAAGAAATTAACGACGCAAGAGTTGTTAATCTTACGTGCAACACACCTTTGGGTTGTCTTCTATGCATGTGTGAAGTTTAATAAACTAGAAAATGTGTTCATAGAACACGGATGTCCCACATATCGCTTTGATAATAAATGAGGCCAAATTCCAAGTAAAAATTTTCTTTTACCTGAGCGTTAAAGTTTTTGAAGCACCAAGTATGTGACCTTGACCCTGGGCTTGGCGGGGGCAGGACGAACGTGGATTTGGCACAGGGCGGTAGAGGACCATTAGAGCAACGCGTATATGAAATATGAAGTTGATCCGTGAATGGAAAGAAAAAAAATTATAAGATATTTACCAGAGCGTTAAAGTTTTTGAAGCACCAAGTATGTGACCTTGACCCTGGGATTGGTGGGGGCAGGACGAACGTGGATTTGGCACAGGGCGGTAGAGGACAATTAGAGCAATGCGTATATGAAATATGAAGATGATCCATGAAAGAAAACAGAAAGTATAAGATATTTACCAGAGCGTTAAAGTTTTTGAAGCACTAAGTATGTGACCTTGACCCTGGGCTTGGCGGGGGCAGGACGAACGTGGATTTGGCACAGGGCTGTAGAGGACCATTAGAGCAATGCGTATATGAAATATGAAGCTGATCCGTGAAAGAAAACAGAAATTATAAGATATTTACCCGAAGTTAAAGTTTTTGAAGCACCAAGTATGTAACCGTGACCCTGGGCTTGGCGGGGGCAGGACGAACGTGGATTTAGCACAGGGCGGTAGAGGACCATTAGAGCAATGAAAATATTCCAAAGGGTGGTCGAGTTATGCTCCGGACAGGAAATCAGTGCACGAAAACAAAAAAGGGAGATAACTAAAAAATTAGCTATGCAAGAGTTGTCATTCTTGTGCACGACACACCTTCGGTTCGTGGTCTAATTGAATGTGTGAAGTTTCATAAAAATATTCCAAAGAGCGGGGCTCTGTAAGTTACCTTTGTGGCATTTGTCTTCAACTCGGACTTCAGGTAAGAAATGGCCATCGTACAGAGAGTACACACCTCCCCACTGGCGGCGGACTTGGCAGGCGCCTTCACTGCAATTGTTACAGACTAGCCTTATAAATAGGTTACTGGATTTGAAAAATGACGAGTAACTTCCCTTAAAACAATTGAAGTCGTTAGTGGAACAAGGCACTAACTTCCTCATGGACGTAGCCCCCTTCTTCCACTGACCCCATTCAACTCCCACGGCTAGAATTGGTAGAATGTTTCGGGTTTGATGTCACATTGCTTATTTTAAAACTATGCAACTTCACGTCAAACCCCACCAATTGTAATGTCAAGGAAGCCCTGAATGTTTTTCTTAGGGAAGTTAAGTCTTGATTTTCCAACATTGGTAACCTTTTCATAAGATTGGTCCACAGAATGTTTTGCTGTACCATAAGTTGGACATCTTGAACGAGGAGTGGGTGAGACATAAAGATCAACACGATGTTATTGTACAACAATAATGGAGCTGAATTTCATGCATACAGCTACATGTCACCTGAAACAAATACTAAATGGAAAGTCAGTTGGCCTTGTGTATGCTACAAATCAACTGCATAAATAGGGTTTAATATGGCGTTCTGTGGTCTGTGTAATTGCTGGTCGGCCAGCACACTCCAGCAGCCTGATAAGGGTCTAGGGCCCGTTTCACTTAACTTTGTACGACTAAAATGTTCGTAAGTGCAAATTTATGATCGTCTGGAAATTTCAATTGATGTATTTATATTTATTGAACATAAATGTAAATCCAATAATTGTTTACAAGAAAAGATTGTTAATGCGAAATTTGCAGACTATCTTAATTTTGCACTTAAAAACATTTTAGTTGTACAAAGTTTAGAGAAAAGGCCCACTGAACAGCTAGAATCATGGTTTCTTTACTGAAACACAGATAGTACAACACAGATAGTACTGGCACTGATTTTACTGAAACACAGATAGTACTGGCACTGATTTTATTGAAACACAGATAGTACTGGCACTGATTTTACTGAAACACAGATAGTACTGGTACTGATTTTACTGAAACACAGATAGTACTGGCACTGATTTTACTGAAACACAGATAGTACTGACACTGATTTTACTGAAACACAGATAGTACTGACACTGATTTTACTGAAACACACATAGTGATTTTACTGAAACACACATAGTACTGGCACTGATTTTACTGAAACACAGATAGTACTGGCACTGATTTTACTGAAACACAGATAGTACTGACACTGATTTTACTGAAACACACATAGTACTGGCACTGATTTTATTGAAACAGATAGTACTGGCACTGATTTTACTGAAACACACATAGTACTGGCACTGATTTTACTGAAACACAGATAGTACTGGCACTGATTTTACTGAAACACAGATAGTACTGGCACTGATTTTACTGAAACACACATAGTACTGGCACTGATTTTACTGAAACACACATAGTACTGGCACTGATTTTCCTGAAACACAGATAGTACTGGCACTGATTTTACTGAAACACACATAGTACTGACACTGATTTTACTGAAACACAGATAGTACTGGCACTGATTTTACTGAAACACACATAGTACTGGCACTGATTTTACTGAAACACAGATAGTACTGGCACTGATTTTACTGAAACACAGATAGTACTGGCACTGATTTTACTGAAACACATAGTACTGGCACTGATTTTACTGAAACACACATAGTACTGGCACTGATTTTCCTGAAACACAGATAGTACTGGCACTGATTTTACTGAAACACAGATAGTACTGGCACTAATTTTACTGAAACACAGATAGTACTGGCACTGATTTTACTGAAACACAGATAGTACTGGCACTGATGTTACTGAAACACAGATAGTACTGGCACTGATTTTACTGAAACACAGATAGTACTGGCACTGATTTTATTGAAACACAGATAGTACTGGCACTGATTTTATTGAAACACAGATAGTACTGGCACTGATTTTACTGAAACACAGATAGTACTGGCACTGATGTTACTGAAACACAGATAGTACTGGCACTGATTTTACTGAAACACAGATAGTACTGGCACTGATTTTATTGAAACACAGATAGTACTGGCACTGATTTTACTGAAACACAGATAGTACTGGCACTGATTTTATTGAAACACAGATAGTACTGACACTGATTTTACTGAAACACAGATAGTACTGGCACTGATTTTACTGAAACACAGATAGTACTGACACTGATTTTACTGAAACACAGATAGTACTGGCACTGATGTGGGTCTACACTGGTCACAAAGATCGAAAGCACCACAAGGACCCAGTTTACACAACTTTGTAACACAAAAATGTTCACAAGATGATTTTAATAATTTTACTGATACAGTGGAACATTTCTAAACCAGACACCCACTGTAAATCAGGCATATGACCACCCAAAGACATGGGTTTATACTTTGCGATCACAAACAGATAAGTGACAAAGAAACCCACCAAAATGACCAACACAGCAATTTACAGGGTGTCCGGTTTAGAGATTTCACTTTACATGGATGTGGTTCCCTAACGCTACCATTTACTATGTAGGGGTAGACAGAGCTCCAGTTTAGATGCGTAATTAAACCAAATATTGAGGTATTTTACTTAGTTCTTCACCAAAAATGGTAAGTTGGGAGTTCTTTAGAATCGTTTTGTTTCTAAAGAGTAATACAACCCAAGATTTCAAATTCAATGCGTATTTTACTTTTACAAATGTATTATTGATTTTCTTCCCTATTATATACAGGGGTCATACCAGTTATCCGGACAATCAGTTTATCGGACAAATGAAAATACCTGTTACTGTATTTCGCTGTGTATTGCACGCACTTTTTCACCCGCATTTTTAATCCAGAAGTCACCCTGCGCGTTATATGTAGGTAGATAAATTTCAAACATTTTTTCCAACTGATTTCTGCCAGTTTTACGCATTTTTTATCAAACAAAACAAGCCCGGAAATGAAAATATCAATTTTTGACAGGTGTCCGCTATGACGTTGAAATACGCATAGTGTGAAACAAGAGAAAAGGAATCGATGGATAAGAATGTGTGAGGTAAGTATAGATTGATGGTAAATTGGTATCTTTTGGGATTTTTGGGATAACCTAAGCGTAGTAAAAATACGCATCAAATGTGCCGAATAAAAAGCAAGACGATCTGAATATACACAATCCGCAAATGCCATAAGCCCCATTTCTCCATCCAAAGCCACATTTATCCACATTGGGCGTTAAACACCAATTCAATTCCATTGAAATTGTTAATGTTTCCGTCTTCAAGTTTATTTCTATTTTATGGGGGGAGATTTAATATAGCCAGGCTCGTAACATAAGAGGCTACGTGTATTACAGGAAATTTACATGTTTTCTGTATTTACGCTGGTGTCCCGATCTCATATCGGTCAAATGTTGCCTGTCGGGTATTGTTTGGTTGTCCAGTATTCCCGCGACTTTTCCAAGTTTATACCCCGATAAATTCCACAAAAAGGCCATTCATTCTAAGGAATGAATGGCCGTTTTGTTGAATTTATCGGGGATATAAACTTGGAAAAGTCGCTAGAATACTGGACGAGGCCAAGTTTATACCCAGATAAATTCCACAAAAAGGCCATTCATTCCTATAATAGTTTATTGTATACACATTATTTTCTGAACAGCAAGGCAGAAGATTGAAACATGTTTTAAAAAAAATAACAGACTTGCTATGGCGAAATGTGGTGGGTGCGAGAGGGGGGGGGGGGTGCTTAAATAGGTTGTGACCAGTGTATCTCCGTACCAGTTTCCACATTTATGTTGAGAAAGGTGCATGCCTGCTGTATTGATGCATCTGACAGAAACTTTACAACTTTGTTAGATTGTCAGTCGAATGGGAAATGCACTAGTAAACATTGTCAAGTCCTTTTGTTGTTGTGAGTCACAGATAGCCAACTATTTTCCTAATATAATGTTTAAGGTGGTAATGTCTATTTTTGGAGTAAGAAAATTCAATCCCTTTTGCATGTGGTACTCGTTCACAATGGGAATAACAAAACAAGAGGGCCATGATGGCCCTAATTCGCTCACCATGAACACCAGAGGAGAAAATGACATTGAGTTCATGTGTTTTAAAAAATTGTGCTATGTTTAGATGGCGGTCATCTGGGATTAAGCGATGACTCATTTTACCAAATCTGAAAATGCTTCACCCAAGGATCTTAACTTACTATGAAGTTTGGCCAGCATCGGCCATGTGTTCCTGAGAAAAAGACGTTCAAAATCTTGAATAAATGGACCTTTTAGAGGCCATTATGGATGACATAATCATCTGATTCCGACAAATATTGCACCAGAGCAATCGCCTCATCGATACCTTCAATTTGATATATGACATGAGCATATTTGGTCAAAAATAAAATTTGACCCCACGGGCCACGCCCATTTTTGACCACGGGGTCACCATTTTAACACCTTTGAAAGAGCATTCTACGTCGATCATTCCTACCAAGTTTCGTCGAAATCCGGCTGGCAGTTCATGAGAAAAAGATTTTTTAAGAATTTGTGCTATTTTTAGATGGCGGCCATCTTGGATTAGCGACGATCTCCGTTTTAACAAATCTGAAAAGGTTTCACCCATGGAGTTTGGCCAGCATGGGCCAAGCGGTTCGTATGAAGAAGAATTTTGAAATTTCTAATATATAAAGAACGACCTTTTGACCTTTCGGCGGCATTCTTGGATGACATGACCATCCAATTTCGATAAAATAATGTACCAGAGCGATCGCCTCTTTGATACCTTCGATTTGATATAGACATGACCATATTCGGTCAAAAATAAAATTTGACCCCACGGGCCAAGCCCATTTTTGACCCCGGGGTCACCATTTTAACAACTTTGAAAGAGCATTGTACATCGATCATTCCTACCTAGTTTCGTCGAAATACGGCTGGCGGTTCATGAGAAGATTTTTTAAGAATTTGTGCTATTTTTAGACGGCGGCCATCTTGGATAAGCGACGACCTCCATTTTAACAAATCTGAAAAGGCTTCACCCATGGATCATAACTGTGAAGTTTGGCCACCATGGGCCAAGCGGTTCGTGTGAAGAAGAATTTTGAAATCTCTAATAAAAGAACGACCTTTCGACCTTTCGGTGGCCATCTTGGATGACATGACCATCCAATTTCGACAAAAAATGCACCAGAGTGATCGCCTCTTTGATACCTTCGATTTGATATAGACATGACCATATTAGGTCAAAAATAAAATTTGACCCCAATTTGATCCCACGGGCCACGCCCATTTTTGACTCCAGGGTCACCATTTTAACAACTTTGAACGAGCATTGTACATCGATCATTCCTACCAAGTTTTGTCGAAATCCGGTTGGCGGTTCTTGAGAAGATTTTTGAAGAATTAGTGCTATTTTTAGACGGCGGCCATCTTGGATTACGTGATGACGTCATTTTAACAATTTTGTAATCCCCCTACCTAAGGACCATGACCATGAGAAGTTTGGTGACTATAGGCCCAATGGTTACCGAGGAGAAGACGCTTGAAAATGTTCACGGATGCCGGACGCCGGACGACGGACACATTGCGGTAACAATAGCTCACATGAGCTTCGCTCAGGTGAGCTAAAAAGATACCAGATTGCATATATCTGCTGATAAATGCAAGCATTGGACTGATGTGGATGTACTTAAAAGTGCAAATTTAAAAAAAAATAGGATAGGGTGGTGACAGTATGAAAATCCATATTCTTAAATTATTAGTGCCTTTCTACCTACAAATATTACGTGACCTCCATTGATAAACATGTCAACAACATACGGGTTCAAGCTGTAAGTTTATGTGTAAGTTTTCCTATCAAAATCCGTATTTTAATGGAGGGGGTTAACGTGATTAGTGGAAAACACAAAATTTAGGTGTGTTCTGTTGTTTGGTAATGTATTAGTCCTGTTTAAATCACATATTTTCTAACTTGGCAGTTGTCTAGGTCTGCATTATGGTGTGCTAATGCCTTCATATCATTGATTCTCACAGAAAACTAACATGCTCTGATTGAACATGAATAATGAGATGTTATTTGGCCGGAAATGGTTTGGTTATGTGTACGGACTGACTGTTCAAGTGGAGTAAGATCACTTGCCTCTCATATCCACGATATAAATACTCTATTCACGTCGTCACAGATTACAGCATATTTTACTGCTGTTTAACTCTTTGCATGCTAGCGGTGAAAATATCCGCCAAACAAATTAGGAGTATGTTTTATTTCTCTCTGTAAATATGTCTTGGAATTTCCTCAGGACTCAATTCTAATGAAATTCCAAGACATATTCATGATGAAATACAAGAAAATATGATGAATTTTTGTCCACTAGTTTTGAACTATTTATAGCCTACAGGTTTCCCAGCATGCACAGAGTTAAGCAATATGGCCTGTCAATGAAACACCTTTCTGGCAAAAACAGTAACTGATAGGCTAACCCACGAGTCAGTAACATACATATATTCTTATTTTATTAAGGGTATTCATGAATGCACAGGTACATGTCGCATTCGCTAACTTACCCGTCTGTGATCACGAGTTGCAAGAAATTGCAAACTTGTAATAGGATGCACAATTGATTCTGCTAGTCTAAAGTGATAACTCAATTTCAGAACGCAATGTGCTGCATAAGATATTGGCATTATGGGACTACAGAGATAAACTGAAAGGACCTAAACACATAATTCTGACTCCATTTGAGAAAATATTACAACATGATTATCTACCAAATCACATTGGCGTGTCCCATATGAGGGTTAGAATTTCATTGATTTTCTGAGGGCAGGCAGCCTACTGTATAGAGTGAATAGCATAGGCCCAGATCTAGATTGCACAAATGCACATGCTGACCAGGGGCGACGCTTGCCACATATAAGTCCCCTTTTCTCAGCAGGCAGCCCATGCGATAAGAGAAGTGCGACTATTATCAGAAGTCTTCTTTGAAAGGCTATGCCTTCAAAACAGTGGTAACAGTATTATAGTTATTAATGTGGTCAGTAATGGGGGATGAAACCGGGGTACCCGGAGGAAACCCACTTATCCATCCCAATATTGCAAGCAATAATCCAGTACCGTAATCCTTCCAAATATTGCATGCATGAATTCCAGTACGAGAATCCATCACCATATTGCATGCATGAATTCCAGTACAGGAATCAATCCCAATATTACAAGCATGAATTCCATAACAGGAATCCATCCCAATATTGCAAGCATGAATTCCAGTACAGGAATCCATCCCAATATTGCAAGCATGAATTCCAGAACACAAATCCATCAATATATTGCAAGCATGAGATTGGAGGACAAGTTGAGGTACGAGGTGGACAATGAGGGAGCGATCCGCCTCCCCTACCTTGGTCATCCTTGAACAGGTGTACGTGTACGGGCGCCGGCAGCAGTTTCCCGGCGGCACACATTCCGATGGCGGAGCAGATCTGGGTGGGGCTGTAATCCTGGATGAGATATTCGATGATCAGGTCCGCATACTTGTCCACCAGCTGGGTACACTCGGAGGTCATGGAGGCCGGTAACTGGGAGCAAAGGTCATCCAGGGCCGCCTTTATCTCCTCCTGTTGGGTCATAGCAATAGGCTGCATATTTGGGCCCAATATTTGCTAGTGTTATGTTGGTGCTACTGATAGCCGCAGTAGCCATTTGGTTACTAATATTTCAGAAGTGGACATTTTGGCTACTAAACATTTCAGAAATTATGTGAACAAGAAATGTGGCCTGTTGGCACACGAATGCCTCCGGTGACAGATTGGAGAAACAGTGTTAAAGTTAATTACCCAAAGTGATAAGTATTCACAAGCACAATTTATGAAGGTCAAATGGTCAAGGTCATCTTAAGGGCAGTGTTGATGTGTGGCGTTTGTCCACAAGTATGATGTATTGAAATATTAAAGTGATCCATCAAGGGATATAGAAGTCATGACTGAAATGAGAAGCTCCGGCAAACTTATTAACATGGAAAAAAGTTCAAAGTTTTCATGGTAAAACGATCAAGGTCATATTAATGGCAGCATGGAGGTGTGGCATTCCACAAGTATGCTGTGTTGAAATATTAAAGTAATCCATCAAAGGATATAGAAGTTATGACAGAAATGAGAAGCTCCAGCGAACTTCTTAATGTGGGCAAAAGTTCTAAGTTGTGAAGGTTAAAGTCAAGGTAATATTAAGGGCAGCATGGATGTGTGACATTTGTCCACAAGTATGCTGTGATGAAATATTTAAGTAATCCTTCAAGGAATATAGAAGTTATGACAGAATTGGGAAACTCCGGCGAACTTCTTAATGTGGGAAAAAGTTCAAAAGTGTCATGGTCAAAAGGTCATATTAAGTGCAGCACGGATGTGTGGCATTTTTCCACAGGTATACTGTGTTGAAATATTTAAGTAATCCTTCAAGGGATATAGAAGATATATTTAACAGAATTTCGAAACTTCGGAGAACTTTTTAATGTGGGAAAAAATTAACAGTTGTCAAGGTCATATTAAAGGTACAGTGCGACCCCGTTAGTACACGGAAGTCCGGCGACATACAACCTTCCGTGTTGCTTATCCGAACCGTGCTATATCCGTTCTCGCCCAAGACGCATCATAATGTAAAAAAAAATATACATGTACACTGTACACTGTGACTGCGAATGAACGACGTCGCCAATGCCTATAATATGCCATAAGTTTTCACTGTTATCTTCGCATGTAATAAATATATTGAATCCAAGAATTGTCATGTTTTATTTATTCATCATGCTCTGTAGAATGTAGATCTACGCAGGTCCGTGCAATCCATTATTGTAAACGCGTGTAGAAAAAAGTGTAGTAATGATGATGCAATGACCCAATGACCGATATCCTGTTCCATCAGCTGCAACATCACGGACAAGCTCGTGCGTTGCAATCTGTGTTTACTCATATGGTGAGCACAGGTGGAAGACTCGGACCTATGACACCAAAATAAATGCCTATTAAAAAAATCCCATTATCCCACCCACCTGGTATCGTACTGTACATGACGTTAATAATAGAACGAGATCAAGTGGGTGGGGTAATGGATATTTTTGTAATGGTCATTTTCTTTGTGTCACACGTCCGACTATTCCACCTGTGGGTTTGAGTACAGACTTGTATAGACATGTTTTGCCCGACGTGTTATAATATTGCGCCTGTTCATGAGGTAATCAGGCTTATCACGTGAGATTTTCGACGAAGATGAATCTGATAATAGTGTACATTTTCTGCAAACGATATCGAATGTTGACGAATATTAAATTAGTAATTATTACGCATTTGCTCTGAAAATGTTATCAACTTTCCGATATATTTGCAGAAAAAAGTCAAATCATTCTCGGCGAAAATCTCAGTTATATAATAAAGTTGATTATCTCATGCACTGGCTCAATTACGACGTAGCGAAACAAGGCCAGTTGTCACGTACCCATTTGTATACATGCGCCGGGGGCGTGGGCAGTGCTGTAACAATTTAGTTAATCTGGGTCGAGTTAATCTGCGCGACTGATACGCGATCTCCGATTGGTCAGCCTTTACACCTAATTAATATTCCACCAATGATGGGCGCGAACACATGTCGGAAAAATGAAATCGAGCACATAACAATTAGCACTGCTTTGTTACTGGTCTTACTGATCTTATTCCCAGTTTGCTCGGATTAATTTACGAAATGTGCAAACGTGATCAGCTGCACATTCACATCGGTGAGATAAAAGGAGGCTATGCGTCCATAAAAAAAAAAATCGTCCATTTTGGGTCTAATTTGGGTCTAATTTGGGAAAGAATCGCAAATTTAACACGATTTCTGACAATAGTCGTGTTACAAATTTAACACGATTTTGATATACAAGTAGGAAACAAATTCGGGAGCCAAGGCACAACCGTGTACTAACCGAAATCGTGTTATAGTGAAGCGTGTACTAACGGGGTTGCACTGTACATGCACACTCAGTAGACACACAATGGTCTTTATATCAGACACCATCTGAGATTTTCTGACAAAATAAACATGCATTCACCATTACCCCACGTATTGATTGACGTTATTATAAATGTTATATCAGACGTACATTTTCACACTGATATTAGGGGCGATAACCGTGTTTCCTTAAAATGTTAACAGACATTATTATTTATTCTCTGTATTTATTTTTTGACGTGCATTTATCATACTTTATAATCTGTCAAAAATATTATTTTTTCAGGTGACACATTTAATTAGTATAAATAATTAGAAAATATCATGCCTTATTTACATATGAAAATAGCCCGATACCTCCACGCATCACTATCAGTACTAATCATTACTAAATGATTATATCTATAGCACTCGTAATTTTTAGAACTGGTGGAATAGTGAAACAATTATGCACTTATCTAATTCCTATAAAGAACATGTTGTGCCTACTGAGTGGGCATGTACGTTTAAGGGCAGCATGGATGTGTGGCATTAAAGGTATACTGTGTTGAAACGTTTCAGTAATCCCTCAAGAGAAGTTATACCAGAATTTCGAAACTCGGGCAAACTTCTTAATGTGCCAGACACACGGACGGACAGACACACTTCAAACACTATATGCCTAGGACTCTACTGAGACTGGGGGCATAAAAAGTACTATGTTTTTACAAATGTAGGATCATTTGTAAAAACAGTATTATATTTTTTTAGCATTATCAGTGAATTCTGGCTACTGATTTTAAAATCCTAGTGCCAACCTAGATAGTGTATTAACCATGTGTTAGTTTGTTGCTCGATTTAAGGATCCCAATTGGCTCTTAGGCCTTGAATACCTGTGGATCAAGCTGCTATATGGCACACCTGAGTAGAACCAGCTGGTAGAGCGGGAAATACAATTGTATTTAATAAACTCCAGTGCCAGGATCGAGGACCGAACCCGGGCCGCTGGAATGACAGTCGGAGGTCGTAACCTCTCGGTTTGTTTATGGAAAATCTTAAATGTATTCAGAAGCATATGTCGCGACCAAATGAAATACTAAGTTGTGGGAATGAATTGTTAATTTGTACGAATGAATAACTACGTCATGGGAAGGAGACATTAATTTGAAAGACTTTCCGTCCACTGCGGGGCTCTGTAAGTTACCTTTGTGGCATTTGTCTTCAACTCGGACTTCAGGTAAGACATGGCCATCGTACAGAGAGTACACAGCTCCCCGCTGGCGGCGGACTTGGCAGGCGCCTTCACTGCAATTGTTACAGACCAGCATTATAAATAGGTTACTGGATTTGGAAAATGACGAGTAACTTCCCTTAAGACAATTGAAGTGGTTAGTGGAACAAGGCACTAACTTCCTCATGGACATAGCCCCCTTCTTCCACTGACCCCATTCAACTCCCACGGTTAGAATTGGTAGAATGTTTCGGGTTTGATGTCACATTGCTTATTTTAAAACTATGCAACTTCACGTCAAACCCCACCAATTGTAATGTCAAGGAAGCCCTGAATGTTTTTCTTAGGGAAGTTAGTCTTGATTTTCCAACATTGGTAACCTTTTCATAAGATTGGTCCACAGAATGTTTTGCTGTACCATAAGTTGGACATCTTGAACGAGGAGTGGGTGAGACATAAAGATCAACACGATGTTATTGTACAACAATAATGGAGCTGAATTTCATGCATACAGCTACATGTCACCTGAAACAAATACTAAATGGAAAGTCAGTTGGCCTTGTGTATGCTACAAATCAACTGCATAAATAGGGTTTAATATGGCGTTCTGTGGTCTGTGTAATTGCTGGTCGGCCAGCACACTCCAGCAGCCTGATAAGGGTCTAGGGCCCGTTTCACTAAACTTTGTACGACTAAAATGTTCGTAAGTGCAAATTTATGATCGTCTGGAAATAAGAATTGATGGCCGCGTTAGACAAGTGACCGTTGAATGAAAGCGTTTTATATAGCAAAAATGCGCGGGAGGAATTTGAAGTGGCCGCTTAACGGCGGTGACCGCTGATTAAAGGTGACCGCCCGAGCAAGTTCGACTGTATTTATATTTATTGAACATAAATTAATTAATTTTGCACTTACAAACATTTTAGTTGTACAAAGTTTAGAGAAAAGGCCCACTGAACAGCTAGAATCATGGTTTCTTTACTGAAACACAGATAGTACTGGCACTGATGTTACTGAAACACAGATAGTACTGGCACTGATTTTACTGAAACACAGATAGTACTGGCACTGATGTTACTGAAACACTATAGACTGAACTGAAATACTACTGAAACACATAGTACTGGCACTGATTTTATGAAACACAGATAGTACATGTTTTGCAGATACTGACAAAAGATATACTGGCACTGAGTTACTGAAACACATAGTACTGGGGCACTGATGTACTGAAACACAGATAGTACTGAAACACTGATACTGAAACACAGATAGTACTGGCACTGATGATTTCTGACTGAAACACAGATAGTACTGGCACTGATTTTACTGAAACACAGATAGTACTGGCACTGATTTTACTGAAACACAGATAGTACTGGCACTGATTTTACTGAAACACATAGTACTGGCACTGATTTTATTGAAACACAGATAGTACTGGCACTGATGTTACTGAAACACAGATAGTACTGGCACTGATGTTACTGAAACACAGATAGTACTGACACTGATTTTACTGAAACACAGATAGTACTGACACTGATTTTACTGAAACACAGATAGTACTGACACTGATTTTATTGAAACACAGATAGTACTGGCACTGATTTTACTGAAACACAGATAGTACTGGCACTGATGTTACTGAAACACAGATAGTACTGGCACTGATTTTATTGAAACACAGATAGTACTGGCACTGATTTGGGTCTACACTGGTCACAAAGATCGAAAGCACCACAAGGACCCAGTTTACACAACTTTGTAAGACAAAAATGTTCACAAGATGATTTTAATAATTTTACTGATACAGTGGAACATCTCTAAACCAGACACCCACTGTAAATCAGCCATATGACCACCCAAAGACATGGGTTTATACTTTGCGATCACGAACAGATAAGTGACAAAGGTGTCCACTACAACGTTGAAATACGCATAGTGTGAAACAAGAGAAAAGGAATCGATGGATAAGAATGTGTGCGGTAAGTATAGATTGATGGTAAATTGGTATCTTTTGGGATTTTTGGGATAACCTAAGCGTAGTAAAAATACGAATCAAATGTGCCGAATAATAAGCAAGGTGATCTGGATATACACAACCCGCAAATGCCATAAGCCCCATTTCTCCATCCAAAGCCACATTTATCCACATTGGGCGTTAAACACCAATTCAATTCCATTGACATTGTTAATGTTTCCTTCTTCAAGTTGATTTCCATTTTATGGGGGGAGATTTAATATAGCCAGGCTCGTAACATAAGAGGCTACGTGTATTACAGGAAATTTACATGTTTTCTGTATTTACGCTGGTGTCCCGATCTCATATCGGTCAAATGTTGCCTGTCGGGTATTGTTTGGTTGTCCAGTATTCCCGCGACTTTTCCAAGTTTATACCCCGATAAATTCCACAAAAAGGCCATTCATTATAAGGAATGAATGGCCTTTTTGTTGAATTTATCGGGGATATAAACTTGGAAAAGTCGCGGGAATACTGGACGAGGCCTTCCGGCCTTCGTCCAGTATTCCCGCGACTTTTCCAAGTTTATACCCCGATAAATTCAACAAAAAGGCCATTCATTCCTATAATAGTTTATTGTATACACATTATTTTCTGAACAGCAAGGCAGAAGATTGAAACATATTTTTTTTAAAAATAACTGACTTGCTATGGCGAAATGTGGTGGGTGCGGGAGGGGGTGGGGGGTGCTTAAATAGGTTGTGACCAGTGTATCTCCGTACCAGTTTCCACATTTATGTTGAGAAAGGTACATGCCTGCTGTATTGATGCATCTGACAGAAAATTTACAACATTGTCAAGTCCTTTTGTTGTTGTGAGTCACAGATAGCCAAATATTTTCCTAATATAATGTTTAAGGTGGTAATGTCTATTTTTGGAGTAAGAAAATTCAATCCCTTTTGCATGTGGTACTCGTCCACAATGGGAATAACAAAAAAAGAGATCAGATTGCATATATCTGCTGATAAATGTAAGCATTGGACTGATGTGGATTGATGTGTACTTAAAAGTGAAAATTTAAAAAAAATAGGATAAGGTGGCGACAGTATGAAAATCCATATTCTTAAATTCTTAGTGCCTTTCTACCTACAAATATTACGTGACCTCCATTGATAAACATGTCAACAACATACGGGCAGTGCCTTGATTACCCAACTTTCGTTTCAGTTGTTGAAATTGTCATATTGACAAAGCCAGAGACATGTAGACCAATGCATCTAGGTCTGCATTATGGTGTGCTAATGCCTTCATATCATTGATTCTCACAGAAAACTAACATGCTCTGATTGAACATGAATAATGAGATGTTATTTGGCCGGAAATGGTTTGGTTATGTGTACTGACTGACTGTTCAAGTGGAGTAAGATCACTTGCCTCTCATATCCACGATATAAATACTCTATTCACGTCGTCACAGATTACAGCATATTTTACTGCTGTTTAACTCTTTGCATGCTAGCGGTGAAAATATCCTCCAAACGAATTAGGAGTATATGTTTTATTTCTCTCTGTAAATATGTCTTGGAATTTCATTAGAATTGAGTCCTCAGGACTCAATTCTAATGAAATTCCAAGACATATTCATGATATTTACGGGGAGAAATACAAGAAAATATGATGAATTTTTGTCCACTAGTTTTGAACTATTTATAGCCCACAGGTTTCCAAAACATGCAAAGAGTTAAGCAATATGGCCTGTCAATGAAACACCTTTCTGGCAAAAACAGTAACTGATAGGCTAACCCACGAGTCAGTAACATACATATATTCTTATTTTATTAAGGGTATTCATGAATGCACAGGTACATGTAGCATTCGCTAACTTACCCGTCTGTGATCACGAGTTGCAAGAAATTGCAAACTTGTAATAGGATGCACAATTGATTCTGCTAGAGTCTAAAGTGATAACTCAATTTCAGAACGCAATGTGCTGCATAAGATATTGGCATTATGGGACTACAGAGATAAACTGAAAGGACCTAAACACATAATTCTGACTCCATTTGAGAAAATATTACAACATGATTATCTACCAAATCACATTGGCGTGTCCCATATGAGGGTTAGAATTTCATTGATTTTCTGAGGGCAGGCAGCCTACCGTATAGAGTGAATAGCACAGGCCCAGATCTAGATTGCATGAATGCACATGCTGACCAGGGGCGACGCTTGCCACATATAAGTCCCCTTTTCTCAACAGGCAGCCCATGCGATAAGAGAAGTGTGACTATTATCAGAAGTCTTCTTTGAAAGGCTAATTATATGCCTTCAAAACAGTGGTAACAGTATTATAGTTATTAATGTGGTCAGTAATGGGGGATGAAACCGGGGTACCCGGAGGAAACCCACTTATCCATCCCAATATTGCAAGCAATAATCCAGTACCGTAATCCTTCCAAATATTGCATGCATGAATTCCAGTACGAGAATCCATCACCATATTGCATGCATGAATTCCAGTACAGGAATCCATCCCAATATTGCAAGCATGAATTGCATTACAGGAATCCATCCCAATATTGCAAGCATGGATTCCAGTACAGGAATCCATCCCAATATTGCAAGCATGAATTCCAGAACACAAATCCATCAATATATTGCAAGCATGAGATTGGAGGGCAAGTTGAGGTACGAGGTGGACAATGAGGGAGCGATCCGCCTCCCCTACCTTGGTCATCCTTGAACAGGTGCACGTGTACGGGCGCCGGCAGCCATTTCCCGGCAGCACACAGTCCGATGGCGGAGCAGATCTGGGTGGGGCTGTAATCCTGGATGAGATATTCGATGATCAGGTCCCCATACTTGTCCACCAGCTGGGTACACTCGGAGGTCATGGAGGCCGGTAACTGGGAGCAAAGGTCATCCAGGGCCGCCTTTATCTCCTCCTGTTGGGTCATAGCAATAGGCTGCATATTTGGGCCCAATATTTGTTAGTGCTATGTTGGTGCTACTGATAGCCGCAGTAGCCATTTGGTTACTAATATTTCAGAAGTGGACATTTTGGCTACTAAACATTTCAGAAATTATGTGAACAAGAAATGTGGCCTGTTGGCACACGAATGCCTCCGGTGAAAGATTGGAGAAACAGTGTTAAAGTGAATTACTCAAAGTGATATGTATTCACAAGCACAATTTATGAAGGTCAAACGGTCAAGGTCATATTAAGGGCAGTGTTGATGTGTGGCATTTGTCCACAAGTATGATGTGTTGAAATATTAAAATAATCCATCAAGGGATATAGAAGTTATGACAGAAATGAGAAGCTCCGGCGAACTTCTTAATGTGGGCAAAAGTTCAAAGTCGTGAAGTTGTCAAGGTAATATTAAGGGCAGCATGGATGTGTGACATTTGTCCACAAGTATGATGTGATGAAATATTTAAGTAATCCTTCAAGGAATATAGAAGTTATGACAGAATTGGGAAACTCCGGCGAACTTCTTAATGTGGGAAAAAGTGTCATGGTCAAAAGGTCATATTAAGTGCAGCACGGATGTGTGGCATTTTTCAGGTATACTGTGTTAAAATATTTAAATAATCCTTCAAGGGATATAGAAGATATATTTAACAGAATTTTGAAACTTCGAAGAACTTTTTAATGTGGGAAAAAGTTAACAGTTGTGAAGGTCATATTAAAGGTACATGCCCACTCAGTAGACACACAATGGTCTTTATATCAGACACCATCTGAGAGATTTTCTGACAAAATAAACATGCATTCACCATTACCCCATGTATTGATTGACGTTATTATAAATGTTATATCAGACGTAAATTTTCACACTGATATTAGGGGCGATAACCGTGTTTCCTTAAAATGTTAACAGACATTATTATTTATTCTCTGTATTTATTTTTTGACGTGCATTTATCATACTTTATAATCTGTCAAAAATATTATTTTTTCAGGTGACACATTTAATTAGTATAAATAATTAGAAAATATCATGCCTTATTTGCATATGAAAATAGCCCGATACCTCCACGCATCACTATCAGTACTAATCATTACTAAATGATTATATCTATAGCACTCGTAATTTTTAGAACTGGTGGAATAGTGAAACAATTATGCACTTATCTAATTCCTATAAAGAACATGTTGTGCCTACTGAGTTGGGCATGTACGTTTAAGGGCAGCATGGATGTGTGGCATTAAAGGTATACTGTGTTGAAACGTTTCAGTAATCCCTCAAGAGAAGTTATAACAGAATTTCGAAACTCGGGCAAACTTCTTAATGTGCCAGACACACGGACGGACAGACACACTCCAAACACTATATGCCTAGGACTCTACAGAGACTGGGGGCATAAAAAGTACTATGTTTTTACAAATATAGGATCATTTGTAAAAACAGCAGGGCTGTACAAATTGATTTTTTAGCCACTTGTCCCGGACAAGTGACTTGACAAAAGTGACTTGCCCGGACTTGTCCCGGAAAATATAATTTTCAGGGCAAGTAATTTTGAAAAAGTGACTTGTCCTCGTAAGATTTCTTATACGAAACTGTCCCAAAACAAAAACTATTATCATAGTTATTAAATATAATACAATTGAGCACTTGGCACATATACATATTATATTAAATATCTATAATAATAAACATTGTATAGTACATATTTATTCTTGTGGTCTTTTGTCACTGTGCCACCGCGGACATAACGTTGCGACAAGTGCATACTCAAAACACATTTATCGACAATAATAAAACATAAAAATCGTTTCCTAAAATAATGAGAATCGTCTCGCGTTTTCGCGATCTCGCCTTTCGCTTTTGAAAAATTCGGATTAGTTTTGCTCATGCATCATGTGCATGTGCGGCGTGTTTGCAAAACGCAAGATTGTATATGATAGAATTTTGCGTTTTCGTCTCCAAAGCTGGAAAACGCGAGGTTGCCACATGTCCCTAATAGGACACGTACACATTGTCTTAGGAGACGATTCTCATGTGCTGCAAAAACATTTTTACGTTTTTATTAAGAAATAGAACACATGTGGACAAACATCTATATTTCTTGACAACAAAAACATAATTTGACAAAAAATGATACTCGTCTTAGGAGACGATTCTAATGTGCTGCCAATACACGTTTATTGAGCCAAAAAAAACATATTTCGATACGTGTTATTGGTTAGGCTACTGCATCGCATCGTCGACCTATACACAAGATCGTGAAAATGCGAGACCAAATCGCGAGGCGAAAACGTGAGATTCTATTGTATTCATTCTCGCGTTTTCGCCTGGCTATCTCGCGTTTTCGAGACCGCGATGTCGCGTTTTCGCCTCGGCCTTTTCACAATGTCGCCTTCCGCTTTTGGAAATACGTTTGTTCAAGTCATTATGCAGGCCCGTAGCCTGGGGGGGGGGGGGGGGGGGGGGGGTGGGGGGGGGGGGGGGGGGGGGGGGGGGGGGGGGGGGGGGGGCGTCGGAGCGGTCGGACGACGCCCCCCCCCCCCCCCCCCCCGCCCAGCCTCGAGGTCCAATTTTTCAGGATAAAAATCGGGTATGGAAGGTCACAGTTAGAAGCTCGGCTGTTGCGGAGAATGCAGGAAATTGCATTTCAGACCACCCACCTATATTTCAAATTTTCCCGGTGGGGAGGGGGGCATACCGCCGGACCCCCTAGATACACCAGGCCCCTTGTGCCTTCGAAACGACCCCCCCCCCTTCAAACAGGTCTGGCTACGGGCCTGTAATATGTGTGTGTAGAATACATGCGTGTTGAAATTGAGTTTTGCGCATACATTACATGTACGTACGTACGTAGAATGCAATTCGAACTAGCATGCTTTATATGCATGTACGTACTAGAACGCAAATCCAACACGCATGCTGTCTACACATGCATGGGCAAATCGTATTTCCAAAAGCGGAAGGCGAGATTGAGATCGCAAAAACGCGAGATTGTAACAAAAAAGAAATATGGCCGTACCCACCCATCCCCAATTAGCACATTTGTGACATATCATTTTCGGTCTAGCTGCACACCTGATGGTGTTTACAATCATCAGTCGCTAATCCAGTTTCACGTGCAAAGTGTGACTGACCTTTAGAATTCTGTGGAAACAAACATACCAAAACCACGCTATGTAGTCGCTCACGTCATCGCATAGCCGATGAATTGATTTTTACGCATTAGCTTGTGGAATTTCACATTTGTTTGATTTTTTTATAAAACCAAGATTTGGCAGCACATGAGAATCGTTTCCTAAGACGATTCTCAAATGTTGTCAAAACATGTTTTTGTAAAGAAATATCAATGTATTCGGGTTTTCTTTTCACATTTGTCCGATGTCTTAATAAAACATGTTTTGGCAACACATGAGAATTGTCTCCTTAGACGATTCTAATATTTTGTAAAAGAATTGTCACATTTGTTTGATTTCTTAGACCGTACAAACAATTGACAAATTCAGAAATCCACAACTTAATTTGTGTTTCTCGAGTCGGGTTTCATATGATGGCGAGGAAATACGATCGATTACACACCGTGAAAATCTTGTTGGAACGTAAATGTCAATTGTCACGTAGGCCATTTCAGTTTACCGCGCGTTACGTCAGCTGTTATTCTAAGTACGTATGGTCGCTCGTTAGGAGCATTTCTTTCCTTCGTTTATAAGGTATGGGTTGTGGCCTAGGGCTTAGAACACCGACTTCCAATCTGGAGGTTGTGGGTTCAAACATCGCCTTGGGAATCAAACATACCTTCATAGTATGTCCATCCCATTCAATTTTTTTCGTTTATATGCCGCGTAGAAACGATAATTTAAATTAAGAACCTTAAATTCCATTTCCACCCCGTGAAGGAACATACATTTATTTCTCTAAAGTTAGGTCTCTTGGCCTGTCGACGCAGTGAGACGAAAACGTTAACATACATAAAAAAAATCAATAACCATCGATCGCCGTAGAATATTTTCGCTAATTCGCTAATTACTTTCAAATTCGATTGAATTAATATAATCAGGGTCGCTGTAGATTGCTATATCACTTTATTGCGATACACAGGTACTGTGTAACACAGTAGCTGCGAATCGCCAGGACGCCAGCAGCGTAATCGATCGATAAAGTGGTCAGTTTTGGGATTAAGTTTATGACAGTCCGGTTCCAAAAAACGGGCTTGTGGCGGGACGTTCTAACAGAAAATAGTGACTTGCCCGGGACTAAATTCCAGCATAGAGGCACTTGCCCGAGATTAAAACCGACTTGTCCCGGGCGTCGGGCGTGCCAATTTGTACAGCCCTGAACAGTATTATATTTTTTTAGCATTATCAGTGAATTCTGGCTACTGATTTTAAAATCCTAGCGCCAACCTAGATAGTGTATTAACCATGTGTTAGTTTGTTGCTCGATTTAAGGATCCCAATTGGCTCTTAGGCCTTGAATACCTGTGGACCAAGCTGCTATATGGCACACCTGAGTAGAACCAGCTGGTAGAGCGGGAAATACAATTGTATTTAATAAACTCCAGTGCCAGGATCGAGGACCGAACCCGGGCCGCTGGAATGACAGTCGGAGGTCGTAACCTCTCGGTTTGTTTATGGAAAATCTTAAATGTATTCAGAAGTATATGTTGCGACCAAATGAAACACTAAGTTGTGGGAATGAATTGTTAATTTGTACGAATGAATAACTACGTCGTGGGAAGGATACATTAATTTGAAAGACTTTCCGTCCACTGCGGGGCTCTGTAAGTTACCTTTGTGGCATTTGTCTTCAACTCGGACTTCAGGTAAGACATGGCCATCGTACAGAGAGTACACAGCTCCCCGCTGGCGGCGGACTTGGCAGGCGCCTTCACTGCAATTGTTACAGACCAACATTATAAATAGGTTACTGGATTTGGAAAATGACGAGTAACTTCCCTTAAGACAATTGAAGTGGTTAGTGGAACAAGGCACTAACTTCCTCATGGATGTAGCCCCCTTCTTCCACTGACCCCATTCAACTCCCACGGTTAGAATTGGTAGAATTGGTAGAATGTTTCGGGTTTGATGTCACATTGCTTATTTTAAAACTATGCAACTTCACGTCAAACCCCACCAATTGTAATGTCAAGGAAGCACTGAATGTTTCTTAGGGAAGTTAAGTCTTGATTTTCCAACATTGGTAACCTTTTCATAAGATTGGTCCACAGAATGTTTTGCTGTACCATAAGTTGGACATCTTGAACGAGGAGTGGGTGAGACATAAAGATCAACACGATGTTATTGTACAACAATAATGGAGCTGAATTTCATGCATACAGCTACATGTCACCTGAAACAAATACTAAATGGAAAGTCACTTGGCCTTGTGTATGCTACAAATCAACTGCATAAATAGGGTTTAATATGGCGTTCTGTGGTCTGTGTAATTGCTGGTCGGCCAGCACACTCCAGCAGCCTGATAAGGGTCTAGGGCCCGTTTCACTAAACTTTGTACGACTAAAATGTTTGTAAGTGCAAATTTATGATCGTCTGGAAATTTCAATTGATGTATTTATATTTATTGTATATAAATGTAAATCCAATAATTGTTTACAAGAAAACATTGTTAACGCGAAATTTGCAGACTATCTTAATTTTGCACTTACAAACATTTTAGTAGTACAAAGTTTAGTGAAAAGGCCCACTGAACAGCTAGAATCATGGTTTCTTTACTGAAACACAGATAGTACTGGCACTGATGTTACTGAAACACAGATAGTACTGGCACTGATTTTACTGAAACACAGTTAGTACTGGCACTGATTTTACTGAAACACATAGTACTGGCACTGATTTTACTGAAACACAGATAGTACTGGCACTGATTTTACTGAAACACAGATAGTACTGGCACTGATTTTACTGAAACACATAGTACTGGCACTGATTTTACTGAAACACAGATAGTACTGGCACTGATTTTACTGAAACACAGATAGTACTGGCACTGATTTTACTGAAACACAGATAGTACTGGCACTGATTTTACTGAAACACAGATAGTACAGGCTGTCCATTCACTTTCGGTCAAAACTCAATATTTTCCAATTTAACAGCATGTATGTGTGTATGTAAAGGATTTTTTCGAATTAAAATTCTAGATTAATGGCCTCCTCCTCCCCTTATAGCCATTCCGTATACTCTCCTCTGTTTTTTAAATGGTTTACAATTATTAACTTGATTAATTTTTATTTTTTATTTTCTAAAACAGCTACCGGTAAACTAAGGATGGCAAATTTTTTAAATGTTTGCTGAAAATACAGAATTACACATCTTACAATGAGATAAACAAGAGTTGTCAGAAGACAACGAAGCTCGCCTGTTGGCAGCCTTCGTTCAAACTTGTCACAGTTGTATAAAAAACATGAATATTATATAACTTGACCTTGGAATAAGGGGTGTGCGGTGGACCTTGACATTGAGGTCAGTGGTGGAAGGTGGGTCATGGATTTGATATAGCATGATATAGCATATTAAGATGAATGCATGTAGCACTCCCTGAAAAGAGAAGGAAAACAAAATTTAACCCAGCGTTAAGTTTATGAACACACTAAGTTGGTGATTTTCTATAGTAGCATGATAGCTATTCACATGAGGAATGCATGTATAAATGTGCTAAGTTTGTGACCTTGGCCTTGGCGAAAGGGGTGGGGGGGGGGGGGGTGGGTCATGGATTTGCTGTAGCACAATAGAGTATCATCAGATGAATGCATGTATGAAATATGAAGGTGTTCCCTGTAAAGAAACAAAAGTTATAAAAAGACATTTACTCCAACGTTACGTTTATGATGTTGATCTTGGAAAGGGGTGGGGTGGGTCATGGATTTGCTGTAGCACAATAGAGGATCATCAGATGAATGCATGTATGAAATATCAAAGCGTTCAAAGTGTAAAGAAACGGACGTTACACAACATTTACCCCAATGTAAAGTTTATGAACATGCTACGTTTGTGACCTTGACCTTGGGGTAAGGGATAGGTGGTTGGTTGTGGATTTGCTACAGCATGATAGAGGGTCATCTGAGGAATGTATGTATGAAATATCAAAGGAAACAGTTGTTATCAGACATTTACCCCAACGTTAAGTTTATGAATGTGTCAAGTTTGTGACCTTGACCTTGGGGTAAGGGGTGAGCGGTGGGTCATGGAATTGCTATAGCACGATAGAGTATCATCAGATGAATGCATGTATGAAATATCAAGGTGTTCCATGAAAGGAAACAGATGTTATAAGACATTTACCACAACGTTAAGTTTATGAATGTGCTAAGTTTGTGACTGTGACCTTGGGGAAAGGGGTGGGGGTTGATCATGGATTTGCTATAGAACGATAGAGTATCATCAGATGAATGCATGTATGAAATATCAAGGTGTTCAAAGTGTAAAGAAACAGAAGTTACACAACATTTACCCCAACGTTAAGTTTATGAACATGCTAAGTTTGTGACCTTGACTTTTGGGTAAGGGTTGGGTGGTGGGTTGTGGATTTGCTACAGCATGACAGAGGGTCATCTGAGGAATGTATGAAATAGCAAGGCGTTCCATGAAAGGAAACAGACATTTACCCCAACGTTAGGTTTATGAATGTACTAAGTTTGTGACCTTGACCTTGGGGTAAGGGATGGCGGTGGGTCATGAATTGCTATAGCATGATAGAGTATCATCAGATGAATACATATTTGAAATATCAAGGCGTTCGATGAAAGGAAACAGATGTTATAATACATTTACCCCAACATTCAGTTTATGAATGTGCTAAGATTGTGACCTTGATCTTGGGGAAAGGGGTGGGCGGTGAGTCATGAATTTGCTATAGCACGATAGAGTATCATCAGATGAATGCATGTATGAAATATGAAGGCGTTCCCTGTAAATAAACAGAAGTTACACATCATTTACCCCAACATTAAGTTTATGAACATGCTAAGTTTGTGACCTTGGGGTAACGATTGGGTGGGCGGTGGGTCATGGATTTGCTATAGCATGATAGAGTATCATCAGATGAATACATATTTGAAATATCAAGGCGTTCCATGAAAGGAAACAGATGTTATAATACATTTACCCCAACATTCAGTTTATGAATGTGCTAAGATTGTGACCTTGACCTTGGGGAAAGGGGTGGGCGGTGAGTCATGAATTTGCTATAGCACGATAGAGTATCATCCGATGAATGCATGTATGAAATATGAAGGCGTTCCCTGTAAATGAACAGAAGTTACACAACATTTACCCCAACATTAAGTTTATGAACATGCTAAGTTTGTGACCTTGGGGTAACGATTGGGTGGGCGGTGGGTCATGGATTTGCTATAGCATGAAATAGCATGAATAGCATGAAATATCAAGGCGTTCCATGAAAGGAAACAGATGTTATAAGAAATTTACCCCAACGTTAAGTTTATGAATGTGCCAAGTTCCAAGTTTGTAACCTTGACCTTGGGGTAAGGGCTGGATGATGGGTCATGGATTTCCTACAGCATGATAGAGGGTCATCTGAGGAATGCATGTATGAAATAAGGTGTTCCATGAAAGGAAACAGAAGTTATCAGACATTTACCCAACGTTAAGTTTATGAATGTGCCAAGTGTGTGACCTTGACCTTGGGGTAAGGGCTGGGTGGTGGGTCATGTATTTGCTACAGCATGATAGAGGGTCATCGGAGGAATGCATGTATGAAATAACAAGGTGTTCCATGAAAGGAAACTGAAGTTATCAGACATTTACCCAACGTTAAGTTTATGAATGTGCCAAGTTTGTGACCTTGACCTTGGGGTAAGGGCTGGGTGGTGAGTCATGGATTTGCTACAGCATGATAGAGGGTCATCTGAGGAATGCATGTATGAAATAACAAGTGTTCATCCATGAAAGGAAACAGAAGTTATAAGACAATTTACCCAACGTTAAGTTTATGAATGTGCCAAGTTTGTGACCTTGACCTTGGGGTAAGGGCTGGGTGGTGGGTCATGGATTTGCTACAGCATGATATAGTGTCACCTGAGGAATGAATGTATGAAATAACAAGGTGTTCCATGAAAGCAAACAGAAGTTATCAGACATTTACCCAACGTTAAGTTTATGAATGTGCCAAGTTTGTGACCTTGACCTTGGGGTAAGCGCTGGGTGGTGGGTCATGGACTTGCTACAGCATGATAGAGGGTCATCTGAGGAATGCATGTATGAAATAACAAGGTGTTCCATGAAAGGAAACAGAAGTTATAAGACATTTACCCAACGTTATGTTTGTCGACGACGCTGAAGCCGACGACGCCGGGGGTATGCCATAAGCTCTTCTGCACTTCGTGCAGGCGAGCTAAAAATGATCCAAACAAAGAAAACTGGTAAATACGATCATAATTTAGTCAAATGCATCTCTAACCTTGCACTGTGTTTAGAATAAACCAGTAAGTTGAATATCAGACTTGATTTTGAGCATTTTACAAAAAATAGTTAGATTTTTTAAAAATATAGGGATTTATAGGGATTTTGGGAAAATACAGGGAAAATATAGGGATTGCCAAATTTATAGGAATTTATAGATAATGGACAGCCTGTACTGGCACTGATTTTACTGAAACACAGATAGTACTGGCACTGATTTTACTGAAACACAATATAACTGGCACTGATTCTATTGAAACACAGATAGTACTGGCACTGATTTTACTGAAACACAGATAGTACTGGCACTGATTTTACTGAAACACAGATAGTACTGGCACTGATTTTACTGAAACACAGATAGATTGGCACTTGATTTTATTGAAACACAGATGTACTGGCACTGATTTTACTGAAACATAGATAGTACTGGCACTGATTTTATTGAAACACAGATGTACTGGGCCACTGATTTTATTGAAACACAGATAGTCCTGGCACGATTTTACTGGGCACATAGATAGTATGACACTGAAATTTTTACTTTTGAAACACAATAGTACTGACCACTGATTTTATTGAAACACAGATAGTACTTTTGGCACCTGAATTTTTAATTTGAAACACAGATAGTACTGGAACTGGATTTTATTTGAAACAACAGGATAAGACGGGCACTGATTTTACTGAAACACAGATAGTACTGGCACTGGATTTTACTGAAAACACAGATAGTACTGCACTGATTTTTTTTAAACTGAAACAACAGATAGTACGGCACTGATTTTACTGAAACACAGAGTACTTGAAACTGGCACTGATTTTAACTGAAACACAGATAGTACGGCACTGATTTTACTGACACAGAAATAGTACTGGCACTGATTTTAATTGAAACACAGATAGTACTGGCACTGATATTATTTTGAAAACACAGATAGATATTTAATTTAAACACAGATAGTACAGGCACTGATTTTAACTGAAACACAGATATTAACTGGCACTGATTTTATTGAAACACAGATAGTACTGGCACTGATATTACTGAAACACATGAAAGTACGGCACTGATTTTTACTGAAACGACAGATAGTACTGGCGACCTGATTTTAACTGAAACACAATAGTAATTGGCACTGATATTATTGAAACACAGATAGTACTGGCACTGATTTTTACTGAAACATAGATATACTGCACTGATATTATTGAAACACAGATAGTACTGGCACTCTGAATTTATTGAAACACAGATATACTGGCAGCTGATTTATTGAGACACAGATAGTACTCGGCAACAGATATTACTGAAACATAGATATACTGACACTGATATTTACTGAAACACAGATAGTACTGACACAGAATATATTGAAACACAGATAAGTACTTGCTGGCACGATATATATTTGGCAACACAGATAAACTGGCACTGATTTTATTGAAACCAGATAGTACTTGGGCACTGATTTTATTGAAACACAGAAAGTACTGGCAACTGATATACTGAAACACAGATCCAGTAACTACTGGCACTAGATTTTACGAAACACAGATAGTACAGCACTGATTTACTGAAACACAGATAGTACTGCACTAGATTGACTAAAAAAAAAAAAAAAAAAAAAACAAAAAAAATGAAACACAGATAGTACTTGCACGATTTATTTAAACACAGATAGTACTGGCACTGATTTAATTGAAACACAGATAGTACTCTGGCACTAGATTTTATTGAAACACAGAAAGTACTTGGCACTGATTTTACTGAAACACAGATAGTACTTCACTGATTTTACTGAAACACCAGATAGTAACTTGGCACTGATTTTATTAAACCACAGATAGTACTCCGTCAACTGATTTTACTGAAACACAGATAGTACTGGCACGATTTTATAGAACACAGATAGTACAGGGCACTTATTTTACTGAAACAACAGATAGTACTGGCACTGATTTTAATAGAAACACAGATAGTAACTGCACAGATTTTATTGAAACCAACAGATAGTACTGCACTGATTATTGAAACACAGATAGTACTGCACAGATTTTATTAATGAAACCAGATAGTACTGGCACTGAATTTATTGAAACACAGATAGTACTGGCACTGATTTTATTGAAACACAGATAGTACTGGCACTGATTTTATTGAAACACAGATAGTACTGGCACTGATTGTACTGAAACATGAAACACAGATAGTACTGGCACTGATTTTACTGAAACACAGATAGTACTGGCACTGATTTTACTGAAACACAGATAGTACTGGCACTGATTTTACTGAAACACAGATAGTACTGGCACTGATTTTACTGAAACACAGATAGTACTGGCACTGATTTTATTGAAACACTGATTTGGGTCTACACTGGTCACAAAGATCGAAAGCACCACAAGGATCCAGTTTACACAACTTTGTAAGACAAAAATGTTCACAAGATGATTTTAATAATTTTACTGATACAGTGGAACATCTCTAAACCAGACACCCACTGTAAATCAGGCATATGACCACCCAAAGACATGGGTTTATACTTTGCGATCAGGAACAGATAAGTGACAAAGAAACCCACCAAAATGACCAACACAGCGATTTACAGGGTGTCCGGTTTAGAGAGGTTTCACTTTACATGGATGTGGTTCCCTAATGCTACCATTTACTACCTACATGTAGGGGTAAACAGACCTCCAGTTTAGATGCGGAATTAAACCAAATATTGAGGTATTTTACTTAGTTCTTCACCAAAAATGGTAAGTTGGGAGTTCTTTAGAATCGTCTCAATGAGACGATTCTAAAGCACTCCCAACTTGCCATTTTTGTTGAAGAAATAAAAGAATTCCCCCCAAAGTTGATTAAAGCACCTTAACTGGAGCTCTCGGCAGAGCTCCAAATACATTTTGTATCTAAAGAGTATTACAACCCAAGATTTCAAATTCAATGCGTATTTTACTTTTACAAATGTATTATTGATTTTCTTCCCTATTATATACAGGGGTCATACCACATATCCAACTTTCGCGGCCACCTTACCTGGACAAAATCCATAGTGACCACATGGTCAATTTCAGCTGACCAATATGTGATGGTCAGTCGGCAATTTCCGTGATATCGGCTTTTTCCGTAATTTCTTGGAAATCTACAGGTGTCACGTGATGTATGCAATTTTATCGATATGTAAATCAATAATCCATGTACATGTCGTGTGGCGAGTCCACCATTGACCACTGTGATATTCGAATTAACGTGTCAGGTTAACATGTATCTCACTTCTCGAACATGTTTATTTTATTGAAATTTACATTTATGACCACGTGAAAATGATTTCCAAAGTTAAATATGTTTTCCGTAAATGACATCGCAAATATTTTATACCATGTGGAATTAAATATTCTTCCTTTGTACAAATAAAGTTCAAGGAAGTTTAGTTTGCAGTAAATAATTAGCAATGATTCTGCTTAATTCCCTGTAAATAAAAACAACACATTCCCATTTATCAATAATTTTATAATTTGTGACACTTTCACCAATACTAGTTTCGATAATCGGTGGAAATCTCGTTAATATTGCTGTGAAATCAAGAGAAAACATGCAACAATACAAATAGTTACAACCAGCGTAAGAAATTTTGTAAACTAAGCTTTATAATCCCCGTTTATGTAAAATAGGAATTACGTTAATTATTTCTAACCATATCAAGTAAAGATGAAATTATAAGTATTGCAGTTGCAATTATGTCAAAGATAATCAAATAAGACAAGGTCTATGCTGAAATTACACTTTTTATTAGGGTCTCATAATTTAACGTTGCACAAATCTTGTAATAAAACAGAGCAATATAGGCCAGTTTAGAATTATCATCCTTATGAACGTGAATTGCACTATTATCAATGGAATTACAAAGTTATTCACACAAATAACATTAATAATATGTCAGTTGCTATAGGTGTATACTATGATCAGACTGTGCAGATGTAGACCTTGTATGCGTGTATGCTATTTTCTAATCGATTTTTAAAATGTGTACGTGTACGAGTCTGAACGGGGCTTACACTGTATACTCGTTATATATATTCTCAGAATGGCGAACTTTTTTTAACTTAATATTTCGGGCAATATACATGTAGCCTAATTCAAGGAGGTTTAGTTTAGTTTGCAGTGAATAATTCTCGATGATTCTGCTTAATTCCCTGGAAATAAAAACAACACATTTCCATTTATTGACAATTTTATAATTTGCGACACTTTCACCAATATTAGATTTGATAATCGGTATAAATCCCGTTAATATTGTCATGAAAGCAAGAGAAAACATGCAACGATACAAATATTTACAACCAGCGTAAGTAAATTTGTAAACTAAAGTAGTCTGACCAAGATTATAATTCCCGTGTACGTCAAAAGGCAATTACGTTAATTATTTCTAACCATATGAAATAAAGACGAAATTATATTAAGTATTGCAAGTTGCAATTATCTCAAAGATAATCAAATAAGACAAAGTCTATGCTGAAATTACAAAGCAGTATTGTCAGTTGCTATAGGTGTATACGATGATCAGACTGCGCGGATGAAGACCGTATATGCGTGTATGCTGTTTTCTAATCAAATTTTAAAATGTGTACATGTACGAGTCTGATCGGGGCTTACACTGTTCATTAATCATTATGAAGCCTGCACTATAGTTATGCGGAGAAAACAACCACACATTCGTAACAATAAGCTAAATCATGTAAATAATTGCAGATGACCGATGTACTCGTTATATATATTCTCAGGCTAGCAAACTTTTTTTAAGTCTATCCTGGTTGTACAAATAAAGTTCAAGGAAGTTTAGTTTGCAGTAAATAATTCGCGATAATTCTGCTTAATTCCCTGTAAATAAAATCAACACATTTCCATTTATTGACACTTTTATAACTTGTGACACTTTCACCAATACTAGTTTCGATAATCGGTGGAAATCTCATTAATATTACATTGAAATCAAGAGAAAACATGCAACGATACAAATATTTACAACCAGCGTAAGTAAATTTGTAAACGAACGTAGTCTGACCAAGATTTATAATTCCCGTGTAAGTACAAAGGCAATTACGTTAATTATTTCTAACCATATGAAATAAAGATGAAACTAGAAATGGACGCTTGTCGACAAGCGCATGTGTATCCACCTCCCCAGATACACAAGTAGTTTGAAAAAAGGATGTTCGAGTTATGCTCCGGAGACAAAATCAGTGACGGAAAAACAAAGGGAGATAACTAAAAAATTAGCGATGCAAGAGTTGTCATTCTTGCATGACACACCTTTAGGGTCGTGGTCTATGCATGTGTGAAGTTTCACACAAATATTCCAAAGGGTGTTCGAGTTATGCTCCGGACACGAAATCAGTGCACGAAACAACAAAGGGAGATAACTAAGAAATTAACGATGCAAGAGTTGTCATTCTTACGTGTGACACACCTTTGGGTCGTCTTCTATGCATGTGTGAAGTTTAATAAACTAGAAAATGTGTTCATAGAACACGGATGTCCCACATATCGCTTTGATAATAAATGAGGCCAAATTCCGGGTGGTCGAGTTATGCTCCGGACAGGAAATCAGTGCGCAAAAACAAAAAAGGGAGATAACTAAAAAATTAGCTATGCAAGAGTTGTCATTCTTGTGCACGACACACCTTCGGTTCGTGGTCTAATTGAATATGTGAAGTTTCATAAAATTTTTCCAAAGGGTGGTCGAGTTATGGTCAATCAGTGCGCAAAACAAAAAAGGGAGATAACTAAAATATTAGCTATGCAAGAGTTGTCATTCTTGTGCGCGACACACCTTCGGGTCGTGATCTATGCATGTGTGAAGTTTCATGAAAATATTCCAAAGGGTGTTCGAGTTATGCTCCGGACAAGAAGTGTCTGTGGCGGACGTGGCGTCCGCGGACGCGGCCCGCTGTCAAATCCATAGTATCCACCGACGGAGACCGGGGGTTACAATTATATTAAGTATTGCAAGTTGCAATTATCTCAAAGATAATCAAATAAGACAAAGTCTATGCTGAAATTACAAATCAGTATGTCAGTTGCTATAGGTGTATACTATGATCAGACTGCGCGGATGCAGACCGTATATGCGTGTATGCTGTTTTCTAATCGATTTTTATAATGTGTACATGTACGAGTCTGATCGTGGCTTACACTGTTCATTAATCATTATGTAGCCTGCACTATAGTTATGCGGAGAAAACAACCACACATTCGTAACAATAAGCTAAATCATGTAAATAATTGCAGATGACCGATGTACTCGTTATATATATTCTCAGGCTAGCGAACTGTTTTAAAGTTAATATCCCGGGCAATATACTTGTAGCCTAATGCAATATAGCGATTGAAACCAGTGTATACCCAGATCAAGCTGCGCATCCGCACATTCTGAACGGGGTCTACCCTGGTTGTACAAATATAGTTTAAGGTTCAGTTTGCAGTAAATAACGCGATAATTCTGCTTAAAACACATTTCCAATTATTGACAATTTTATAATTTGTGACACTTTCACCAATATTAGTTTCGATAATCGGTATAAATCCCGTTAATATTGCCGTGAAATCAAGAGAAAACATGCAACGATACAAATATTTACAACCAGTGTAAGTAATCTTGTAAACTAACGTAGTCTGACCAACACTTATAATTTCTACGTACATTAGGGAATTACATTAATTATTTCTAGCCAAATCAAATAAAGATGAAATTATATTAAGTATTGGAAGTTGAAATTTCGAGATAATCAAATGAGACGAAGTCTATGCTGAAATTACAAATCAGTAGAAAATATTGGTTACTTTGTTCACTAATAATTTTACCGACAACACGGTCATGCCTCGGGCAACATATAAGCTTTTGGAGTGACTGTAAGCAGGTGCCCGTTTCAACGAATATCACGGAAATAGCCGAAGATTTCCGTGATACGCTAATTGGAAAATGAAGGACCAACATAATATTAACTTAGAAACATAATTTTGATATCAATAGATAGAAAAATGAATGAGCTAATTGAAAATACTTGTGCATTTTTTGTAACTATTATTATAAAAAGAGATTTTGCAATTTTCCAAACGAAAATCGAGAAGAAAAATCACAATTTGCTATATAAATCATATAAAAACTACCGACTAAGTTTAAAGCTAAAAAGGACCAAACTATTTTTATTTTAAAAACACGATCAAAACATCACCATAAAGTACAATAAATAATTGAAGTTTAAAATGTGACTTGTGCATTTTCAATCGGTTGTGTAGTTTAAAAGTTACGTAAGAAATGGTAATGGTCTGCTATATAATTACATATAAAAATCGCCGCTACTAATGCAGACTTTCTACAGGTAAGGTGGCCGCGAAAGTTGGATACGAGTTATCCGGACAATCAGTTTATCGGACAAATGAAAATACCTGTTACCGTATTTCGCTGTGTATTGCACGCACTTTTTCACCCGCATTTTTAATCCAGAAGTCACCCTGCGCGTTAAATGTTTGTAGATAAATTTCAAACATTTTTTCCAACTGATTTCTGCCAGTTTTACGCATTTTTTATCAAACAAAACAAGCCCGGAAACGGAAATATCAATTTTTGACAGGTGTCCGCTATGACGTTGAAATACGCTTAGTGTGAAACAAGAGAAAAGGAATCGATGGATAAGAATGTGTGTGGTAAGTATAGATTGATGGTAAATTGGTATCTTTTGGGATTTCTGGGATAACCTAAGCGTAGTAAAAATACGCATCAAATGTGCCGAATAATAAGCAAGATGATCTGGATATACACAATCCGCAAATGCCATAAGCCCCATTTCTCCATCGAAAGCCACATTTATCCACATTGGGCGTTAAACACCAATTCAATTCCATTGACATTGTTAATGTTTCTGTCTTCAAGTTGATTTCTATTTTATGGGGGGAGATTTAATATAGCCAGGCTCCTAACATAAGAGGCTACGTGTATTACAGGAAATTTACATGTTTTCTGTATTTACGCTGGTGTCCCGATCTCATATCGGTCAAATGTTGCCTGTCGGGTATTGTTTGGTTGTAAATTTTCAAAGTGACGTCACACGTCTGCCATCCTGTGAATAATTAATGATGACCGATCATCTCAATCCCATAAGCGCTTGATGTAAGATTTTAGATGCTAAATCAAGCGTCGCGCACATTCAGATCACACTCGGTAACACTCGGCAATGGTCGTTTTCGTTGCTAGGTTGCCGACGGACTGTGTTACTATTTTTGTAAAGTATTGACAAGTATTCACATCAATACCTTATGACATGTGCGACATGATTCGCCTGCGCATACACTGATATGGAGCTATGCTGGAATGCCGTGTATTCAGGTAGTACCTGTCTATTGTTAAACCTAATCAATAAACAGTGAATACACACCATCTGTACCTAGGTATATCCACGGTGGTCCACAGTGTCAATATTTGGCTGGGGGGAATTGTTTATGGCCCATATTTATTATAGTTATTATCGCCTTGGGGAAGCAGTTTACACATGGCTGCTGTGTGTTTGCGATTACGGGTAATATGTTATACACAAATGGTAAAATATGGTGGAATTATATACAACAAATTTCTTCGTAAGTAGGTTCAATAAGTTTATTACATGCATCTTGAATTTTTAATATTAAGCATATTAATCAGTAAATAACAATAAATACAACATAATTTTAGACAATATAAAGTCTAATTTATACCTCAATTAGTAAAGCGGATTGGCGATCTTTTTCTCACCGATTAGCAGTTTCGAGTGAGCCTAACAGCACACGTTCATCATTGTGGATGTGAACTCGGAATGCAATTTTCTTATACTCGTGACGGAATTTCAGCCGATTTTTTTTTTTTGGAAATATTTGTTGCGCACGCGAACAATTTTTTTCCTGATTTTTTTCCCCCAAAATATAGATGCGCGTTTACACCTGTGCGCGCAATACACAGCGAAATACGGTAATTAAGCGTATTCTTTTGATCCGATATTGCAACAAAGACATATAAATCACGCAGCTGCTTGCTGTTTCCATACCAGTGTGAAGAATATATTGCCAAGGTAAACATTTTAGTAAAACTTGCTGAAAACATTCCTCGACTCTGTCCACAAGTTGTTTACAACATCAAAAGTCGCGTGGGGGGCACAATCGAGTGCGCCCATTACGTCATTGCAGAGTTTTACAATAAATTCTATAAATATGGCGTTTTCCAAGACGCGAAGGGCGACTGATTTTTCTGCAGGTCTACACGATGCTATTTACACTGGTTTACAGGCGGTAAACTTAGGATTTCAATGTGACAATAGAAGTTATAAGACGATTATACGTTTGTCCGGATAACTGATTGTCGATGTTAATTTTGGGGCAATCTTACGTCAGATAATCTGACCCAATTTTAAGTGAGAAAGATGGCACAGTTTGCTAAATAGTTTACAAGCGCTGAGAAAGCAAGAACCGAGGATTGTTCTGTGAAAATGTTATGCCCGTAGCTCTATTTTAAGAAAAATATTGTAAAAACACCGCCATTTTTGTTCGATAATCTGGAGGATCCTGTAGAGAACAAATGATAAAAAAAAACACATTTAAAAATTTACTTATTTGAGCTGCAAAAGGCAAACACTGTTATTAACACTACTCAATTTGAAAATCAATGCGTATTTTCACATTGCTGCGAGTATTTTGTACTCCCTCTTTTGATAAGAAATGCGTATTCTGCTAAAATAAGTGATAAAATAAGCCAATACGCACCTTATCTGGAGCTCTGTACGGGTCATTAAATCTGTCAGAACAAATCTACAAAACTCTGCAGTAAATTAGGTTTTCACTTACGAACTGCTAAAGCGTACGATTGAAGCTTCGTGAAATATGCCCCAAATCCCCAGTAATAGTTACACATATACAAGTGTGTTTCCGGCCTCACTTACATGGATTGGAGTCCTTCACTGGCTGTAAGGGGAGAACATTGTAAGGGGACATAATCGCAGATAGGTCGAGTCCTCCAATGTTCGCCTCTGGTTGACGTGTAGAGTTACACAGCTCAATTTTCTTGCAGATCGTGTATGGGTCTGTGTGGTTCAGCATGTACATGATGATCTTGTCAGCGTAGGTCTGTATAAACCCTTCACATGCACCCTTCAGTGAGGCTGGCATGAAGTCACACACTAAATCTAACTCCTTCTCTATCTCGGCCTGTAAATATACACACAAATACCAGGGCCTGCAGAGATATTGGTCCATGATTATAAAACCTTTTGAGCACATACTCTGTTCTCATGCTTGAAATTAGGAAGTTTGATTGGTCCAGACTGAGCTGTGTTCAGTCTTGGCCAATCAAACTGCCTGATTTTGAGTACTAATTTGAATAACATGCTCAAAAACTTGAGATTTGGTGTATCTCAATATGTCATGAAATTTGAAGAGCTGCCCTATAAGAACCCTCACTCTAACAGAATAAAACTGTTTGATTTTGAGCATAGTCTATTTTACATTTGTCTGCTACATTTGCATCTTATTGGTGGAGGAGGTAGGCGATAGAGGGTGGGTTTTTCATGCCACCGGGTTTCGAAGAAACGGGTGGCATATAGTGTTTGGACCGTGCGTCTGTCTGTCCGTCTGTCCGGTCGTCCGTCTGTTCGTCTGTCCGTCTGTCCGTCTGTTGCATGTTGTTGGTGGAGGAGGTAGGCTATAGAGGGTGGCTTCATCACAGTACCTTGATCAGGTGCCAAATACCACAGACACTTTGTGGTATGTGAATGACAAAATCCCGACAGAGCACATTAATTTCTTTGTGTTTCTTTTCATATGGTTTGCCGGACAACACAGGTGTTTACATATAAAACTAGATTGGTCAGTAAGCGGGGCTTACAGAATAATACCCCCGCGTGGGCCCAGGTACCCCTAAAATATGTAAAAATTTCCAAGTGTGTGGGCTTGTGACCTTGACTCTGGGATTAGCGCGAGCGGCATGAACGTGAATTTGTCACAGGGTGGTAGAGGTCCATTGGAGCAATGAGTGTGTGAAATGTGAAGCAGATCCGAGCAAGGAAATAGAAGTTATAACCGATTTCTCTGATGTTAAGTTTTGTAAAGAGACTACCGTATAATCTCGAATTTGTTTTGTTTTTATTTGGGGGGGAGGGGGGGGGCGTTTATTAGGAGGGGGTGTTAATTCGAGGTTATACGGTATGTATGTGACGTTGACCTCGAGATCAGCAGGGATTTGTCACAGCATATGAAATATTAAGAATTTTCAATGAAAGAAATAGAAGTTATAGCATATTTCTCTGATGTTAAGTTTTGTAAAGAGACTAAGTATGTGACCTTGACCTTGGGATCAGCGGGTCGTAGATTTGTCACAGCATGATAGTACAACCTTAGAGGAATGTACAAGTGAAATAATAAGAATTTTCAATGCAGGGGGTTGGACGGTCATGGATTTGACACAGCATGGTATTATAGCCTTACAGGAATGCATGTGTGAAATATTAAGAATTTTAGATGAAGGAAATAGAAGTTAGAACAATATTTCTCTGATGTTAAGTTTTGTAAAGAGACTAAGTATTTGACCTTGACCTTGGGATCAGCGGGGGTTGGATGGTCGTGGATTTGGCCCAGTATGGTAGTAGAGCCTTACAGGAATGCATGTGTGAAATATTAAGCATTTTAGATGAAGGAAATAGAAGTTATAACAATATTTCTTTGATGTTAAGTTTACGGACTAAGTATTTGACCTTGACCTTGGGATCTGCGGGGGTTGGATGGTCGTGGATTTGGCACAGGATGGTAGTAGAGCCTTACAGGAATGCATGTGTGTAATATCAAGCATTTTAGATGAAGGAAATAGAAGTTAGAACAATATTTCTCTGATGTTAAGTTTTGTAAAGAGACTAAGTATTTGACCTTGACCTTGGGATCAGCGGGGGTTGGATGGTCGTGGATTTGGCCCAGTATGGTAGTAGAGCCTTACAGGAATGCATGTGTGAAATATTAAGCATTTTAGATGAAGGAAATAGAAGTTATAACAATATTTCTTTGATGTTAAGTTTACGGACTAAGTATTTGACCTTGACCTTGGGATCTGCGGGGGTTGGATGGTCGTGGATTTGGCACAGGATGGTAGTAGAGCCTTACAGGAATGCATGTGTGTAATATCAAGCATTTTAGATGAAGGAAATAGAAGTTATAACAATATTTCTCTGATGTTAAGTTTACGGACGGACGGACGGGGACGGACAACCTGACTCCAGTATACCCCCCCAGAACTCGTTGCGGGGGGTATAGAGTTGTGGGGGGTATAATAAGGTATCTAGCACATGCAATGTGTGGCCCTTGATACAACAGTCGTGACATGTACAAAACCTACTACTTTTATAATGTATCAACTCTAAATAATAGGGATAAAATGTAAAAAATAAAATGTACCTGAGACCCAAACCAGGGACATCGGGATTCCAGTAAGGATGAATCCCATACCCTTCACATAATCTCTCCCACCTGCCACCCACCGCAACTCCTTTAGATGAAACACACAGTGACCCATGTGCCTGTTACGTACCTTTGTACTTTTGTCTGAGACAAGCTCTTTGAGCACCATGAGAACTGTGTTACAGATCTTGCACTTCTCGGATACTGCAACCTTCTCGACCATTGGCCCTGAAACATAGCAAGCAACTACTGTCTGCTCCACGTTTTGTATTAGTACAAGATACCAGTGAACATCTGTGGTGTGTGACAAGTGTTGTCCAACTTAACATTGAAAATGTGTAAGTCAATTACATGGAAAAAATAGGTCAAGGTAAAACTAGAAAATGTGTTCATAGAACACGAATGCCCCACATATCGCTTCGATAATAAACGAGGCAAAACTCCAAGTCCAAAAGGAGAGATAATCCATAACCCAGGGGTCGAATCAAAAATCAAAACTAGATTGGTCAGTAAGTGAGGCTTACGGAATACCCCCCGCGTGGGCCCAGGTACCCCTAAAATATGTAAAAATTTCCAAGTGTGTGGGCTTGTGACCTTGACTCTGGGCTTAGCAGGAGCAGCATGGACGTGAATTTGTCACAGGGTGGTAGAGGTCCATTGCAGCAATGCGTGTGTGAAATGTGAAGCAGATCCGAGCAAGGAAATAAAAGTTATAACCGATTTCTCTGATGTTAAGTTTTGTAAAGAGACTAAGTATGTGACCTTGACCTCGAGATCAGCGGGAATTTGTCACAGCATGATACTAGAGCCTTAGAGGAATGCATGCATGAAATATTAAGAATTTTCGATGAAAGAAATCGAAGTTATAACATATTTCTCTGATGTTAAGTTTTGTAAAGAGACTAAGTATGTGACCTTGACCTTGGGATCAGCGGGGGTTGGAAGGTCATAGATTTGTCACAACATGATAGTACAACCTTAGAGGAATGCACAAGTGAAATAATAAGAATTTTCAATGAAGGAAATTCTGTAGAGACCTTTACATTGGGATCAGCGGGGGTTGGACGGTCGTGGATTTGGCACAGCATGGTAGTAGAGCCTTACAGGAATGCATGTGTGAAATATTAAGCATTTTAGAAGAAGGAAATAGAAGTTATAACAATATTTCTCTGATGTTAAGTTTTGTAAAGAGACTAAGTATTTGACCTTGACCTTGGGATCACCGGGGGGGGGGGGGGGGGGTGTTGACGGTCGTGGATTTGGCACAGCATGGTAGTAGAGCCTTACAGGAATGCATGTGTGAAATATTAAGCATTTTAGATGAAGGAAATAGAAGTGATAACAATATTTCTCTGATGTTAAGTTTTGTAAAGAGACAAAGTATTTGACCTTGACCTTGGGATCAGCGGGGGTTGGACGGTCGTGGATTTGGCACAACATGGTAGTAGAGCCTTACAGGAATGCATGTGTGAAATATTAAGCATTTTAGATGAAGGAAATAGAAGTTATAACAATATTTCTCTGATGTTAAGTTTACGGACGCACGGACGCACACACGCACGCACGGACGGACAACCTGACTCCAGTATACCCCCCACAACTCGTTGCGGGGGGTATAATAAGCTCTGCGCATCTACTGGTCATAGGAAGGTACATACAAAGTTTCAGGTCTGTAGCTAGTATGGTTTAAAAGTTTTACGACAAGGTTGGTGACGGACGGACGGAAGGTTCTCTAGCGCTACCATTTACTACCAACATGTATGGGCAGAGCTCCAGATATGTTTTCTATCTAGAGTATTACAACCCCACATTTCAAATGCAATGCGTATTTTACTTTTACAAATGTATTATTGATTTTCTTCACTGTTATATAGGGAACAAATGATAAAAAAACACATTTAAAAATTCACTTATTTGAGCTGCAAAAGGCAAACACTGTTTGCATGCAGCTGAACAAAGTAAATTTATTACTGTATTGTCACTACACAATTTGAAAATCAATGCGTATTTTCACATTGCTGCGAGTACTTTGTACTCCCTCTTTTGATAAGCAATGCGTTTCTGCTAAAATAAGTATGTAAAATAAGCCAATACGCACCTTATCTGGAGCTCTGTACGGGTCATTAAATCTGTCAGAACAAATCTACAAAACTCTGCAGTAAATTAGGTTTGCACTTACGAACTGCTAAAACGTACGATTGAAGCTTCGTGAAACATGCCCAAAATCCCCAGTAATAGTTACACATATACAAGTGTGTTTCCGGCCTCACTTACATGGATTGGAGTCCTTCACTGGCTGTAAGGGGAGAACATTATAAGGGGACATAATCGCAGATAGGTCGAGTCCTCCAATGTTTGCCTCTGGTTGACGTGTAGAGTTACACAGCTCAATTTTCTTGCAGATCGTGTATGGGTCTGTGTGGTTCAGCATGTACATGATGATCTTGTCAGCGTAGGTCTGTATAAACCCTTCACATGCACCCTTCAGTGAGGCTGGCATGAAGTCACACACTAAATCTAACTCCTTCTCTATCTCGGCCTGTAAATATACACACAAATACCAGGGCCTGCAGAGATATTGGTCCATGATTATAAAACCTTTTGAGCACATACTCTGTTCTCATGCTTGAAATTAGGAAGTTTGATTGGTCCAAACTGAGCTGTGCTCAATCTTGGCCAAACAAACTGCCTGATTTTGAGTACTAATTTGAATAACATGCTCAGAAAACTTGAGATTTGGTGTATCTCAATATGTTATGAAATTTGAAGACCTGCCCTATAAGAACCCTCACTTTAACAGAATAAAACTGTTTGATTTTGAGCATAGTCTATTTTACATTTGTCTGCTACATTTGCATCTTATTGGTGGAGGAGGTAGGCGATAGAGGGTGGGTTTTTTATGCCACCGGGTTTCGAAGAAACGGGTGGCATATAGTGTTTGGACCGTCCATCTGTCTGTCTGTCCGGTCGTCCGTCTGTTCGTCTGTCCGTCTGTCGTCTGTCCGTGGGTCCATCACACTTTTCGGTTAACCAATTTGTCACAGTTTCTCAAATATGCTGCAGGTGGCATCCGCGTTCGACAGACGCATTTCTTGTTTCATATGGTTTGCCGGACAACACATGTGTTTACATGTAAAATAAGGTATCTAGCGCATGCAATTTGTGGCCCTTCATACAACATTCCTGTAAGGATGTATCCCATACCCTTCACATCTCTCCCACCTGCCACCCACCGCAACTCCTTTAGATGAAACACACAGTGAATTGGGTGACCAATCAATCACCCATGCGACTGTTAGGCCACAAAAAGTTAATATATAGATTCTCATCCAAATTTTGGAAAATAATGGGGCGGGTGGGCGACTTTTATTTTTTATTTTTTATTTTCAGGCAATACCCAGATGAGATGATATTCGTCAAGATACATGGGTATCCAATGGTGTTTTATAATAGCATGCTCATTTGAAGTGTTGCTAGTCATTTATGTGTATCTGTGGCTATTCAAATTATATTAAATATCTATCACTAGATCATGTTGCATTTGTATCTTGCCCTCTACCATGTCTAAGCTCAAAGTTATTGGCTAGCCCAAAGTATCTGACATGGTAATTACTTCCATGTTAATTTTCAAACTATTACATTCATAAATAATGGTGTTACTTTATAAAAATCAGAAAATGCCACAATAAGATGGATCTACACCATTTTCAAATGTTGCTAGTATGTTCTGGTAGGTGTTGAAATGGTTTAACATGACCGGTACATGCATATTAACAATTTTCAACACTACAGATCGGTATACCGGAGTTTGCCAACAGTGTAGATCCAGATGAGCCGGTCCGTAATGAGCCGTCTCATCAGGATCTGGACTGTTCGTAAATAATGTTCATATTCAACAAATCTCCCTAGACAACCAACAGCATCGGATAATTTAATGTCTGCTGTGATACGCGTAAGGTCGTGTTTAGATGAGCCAATGAACACCGATACATTTTTGACGGGTGACGACAGTCCAATCTTCCATTCACAATCTCATGATAAAGGTCGGCGAAATTGAAGTCATCGCCAGCTGTGACACCAATCCAGTCCTTGTGGCCTTTAAATTGTACTACCACAAACATATTATACCACTCGATCTGTTGATACACCAGTTTCTAAATCATTTAAAAACATAAAATGAAATCGTCTACAAGCGTAAGTCAGGCAGTCACACAGAGGCTTGACTGCGAATTATAATGCATACATAAAGCGTCTATGTGATAGACCTTTGAGCGGTGTAATTCACGGACGAACATTATTTTACAAAATATACCGGATATTTTTTTTTTTTTTTTTTTTTTAACAAAATAAAAGTTATCGGGGCGGCCCATATTTTTAGGGGCGGGCGGGGATGAGAATCTGTTAATTAACTTTTTGTGGCCTTACGTACCTTTGTACTTTTGTCTGAGACAAGCTCCTTGAGCACCATGAGAACCGTGTTACAGATCTTGCACTTCTCTGTTACTCCAACCTTCTCGTCCATTGGCCCTGAAACATAGCAAGCAACTAATGAGAAATGTAGTAATTTCCAATAACCGATAAAGGGAAGCACATTTAATACAAATTGTTTTAAAGTCACTCGTTCTATTACATTTTCGACCATATGGTCTTTATCAAAATAGAGTGAAACTTTATTGGCAGTCCGATGTGACGTCCATATTGTAGCAGTAAACCGAAGTTATGAGCCGGACGTCATGACTGCCAATACAGTTTCACACTATTTGACCATGTGGTCGAAAATTTAATAAAAAGAGCGACTTTAAAGCAATGTAATGAGAAATGATTTCTCAAAACCAGACGAAGCTCGCCTGTTGGCAGCCTTCACTCAAACTTGGCACATGAATATTATATAACTTGACCTTGGGTTAAGGGGTGTGCGGTGGACCTTGACATTGAGGTCAGTGGTGGAAGGTGGGTCGTGGATTTGCTATAGCATGATATAGCATATTAAGATGAATGCATGTATGAACTAGATTGGTCAGTAAGCGAGGCTTACGGAATACCCCCCGCGTGGGCCCAGGTACCCCTAAAATATGTAAAAGTTTCCAAGTGTGTGGGCTTGTGACCTTGACTCTGGGCTTAGCGGGAGCGGCATGAATGTGAATTTGTCACAGGGTGGTAGAGGTCCATTGGAGCAATGCGTGTGTGAAATGTGAAGCAGATCCAAGCAAGGAAATAGAAGTTATAACCGATTTCTCTAATGTTCAGTTTTGTAAAGAGACTACGTATGCGAGCTTGACCTCGAAATCAGCGGGAATTTGTCACAGCATGATAGTAGAGCCTTAGAGAAATGCATGCATGAAATATTAAGAATTTTCAAAGAAAGAAATAGAAGTTATAACATATTTCTCTGATGTTAAATTTTGTAAAGAGACTAAGTATGTGACCTTAACCTTGGGATCAGCGGGGGTAGGACGGTCGTAGATTTGTCACAGCATGATAGTACAACCTTAGAGGAATGCACAAGTGAAATATTAAGAATTTTCAATGAAGGAAATAGAAGTTATAACTTATTTCTCTGATGTTAAGTTTTGTAAAGAGACTAAGTATTTGACCTTGACTTTGGGATCAGCAGAGGTTGGACGGTCGTGGATTTGGCACAGCACGGGTAGTAGAGCCTTACAGGAATGCATGTGTGAAATATTAAGCATTTTAGATGAAGGAAATAGAAGTTATAACAATATTTCTCTGATGTTAAGTTTTGTAAAGAGACTAAGTATTTGACCTTGACCTTGGGATCAGCGGGGGTTGGACGGTCGTGGATTTGGCACAGCATGGTAGTAAAGCCTTACAGGAATGCATGTGTGAACTATTAAGCATTTTAGATGAAGGAAATAGAAGTTATAACATATTCCTCTGATGTTAAGTTTTGTAAAGAGACTAAGTATTTGACCTTGACCTTGGGATCAGCGGGGGTTGGACAGTCGTGGATTTGGTACAGCATGGTAGTAGAGTCTTACAGGAATACATGTGTGAAATATTAAGCATTTTAGATGAAGGAAATAGAAGTTATAACAATATTTCTCTGATGTTAAGTTTTGTAAAGAGACTAAGTATTTGACCTTGACCTTGGGATCAGCGGGGGTTGGACGGTCGTAGATTTGTCACATGATAGTACAACCTTAGAGTGAAATAATAAGAATTTTCAATGAAGGAAATTCTGTAGAGACCTTGACATTGGGATCAGCGGGGGTTGGACGGTCGTGGATTTGGCATAGCATGGTAGTAGAGCCTTACAGGAATGCATGTGTGAAATATTAAGCATTTTAGATGAAGGAAATAGAAGTTATAACAATATTTCTCTGATGTTAAGTTTACCGACGCACGGACGCACACACGGACAGACGGACAACCTGACTCCAGTATACCCCCCCACAACTCGTTGCGGGGGGTATAAATATCAGTGCGCTCCCTGAAAACAGAAGTAAAACAAAATTTAACCCACCGTTAAGTTTATGAACGCACTAAGTTGGTGATTTTCTACAGCATGATAGCTATTCACATGAGGAATGCATGTATGAATGTGCTAAGTTTGTGACCTTGACCTTTGGGAAAGGGGTGGGGGGTGGGTCATGGATATGCTGTAGCACAATAGAGGATCATCAGATGAATGCATGTATGAAATATCCAAGCGTCCCCGCGAAAGAAACAAAAGTTACCGTACACAACATTTACCCCAACGTAAAGTTTATGAATGTGCAAAGTTTGTGACCTTGACCTTGGGGTAAGGGTTGGGTGGTGGGTCATGGATTTGCTACAGCATGATAGAGGGTCATCTGAGGAATGCATGTATGAAATAACAAGGCATTCCATGAAAGGAAACAGAAGTTATAAGATATTTACCCCAACGTTAAGTTTGTGGACGCCGAAGCCGACGACGCCGGGGGTATGCCATAAGCTCTTCTGCACTTCGTGCAGGCGAGCTAAAAAACTAGAAAATTGTATCTGTAGATATCTCCTGTCATAAAATTTCACAAACACAGTCCACATGTTTGACTGGAAAACAAACAATTTCATAATCATTAAAGAGGCATAACTGTAATCGCATCAAAGGCAGAGCAAATAGATAAAGGATCTTACACCAGTGTAAACATGTTTACTGATTACATATGAAACGATGCTATGCCAAGTTTTTTTATGAAATCAGTCAACTCACCTAATAAATATCATACTAAATCAACACAAATGTTATGTTCTATTTATTGCATAAGCACAATATTATACATAGAAGTTGTAATGGTTATCTAATGTTTTCTGCATCCTGAATTTGCATATTTTTACACTACTGTATTATGATTAATATTACACTGAAAACCCATTTTATATAAAAGAATTACAACGTTAAGCACTCATGCACTTGAAGGCTGTCAAGCACACGGCGTATGGAGAGGATCGGCTAAAGACTGTAGAAGTACAGTAGTGCTTTTCTGCTGGTTACCTATTTATATATATGAATGTGGCTGTGACTGGAGAAATGGGGCTTATGGGGTTTGTGACCGTGATAACGATCTATATTGCTTGTTAGAAGCATGACGGGTGTTGCATTGATGAAATGGCGAACATTGAAGATCCTGAACAGATTGTGCGAATGCGGATTTCCAATGGAACTGATTCTCAAGTGCTGTCAAAGCATGTTTTTTATGAGAAAAGAAAGCAAAATATAAAGCAACATCAATTTTGTGTTTAGAATTCGTTCTAAGGGCTAACAAGAGACGAGGCAAAGCCATGAAGGCCGGTTTCCTTCAAGGCATAGACAATTGGATAACATATAATTGGCTATTAATGTTATTATGATCACAATTGAAAGTGACAACAGTCAGTGGCCTAAGATGGCAAAAGAAGCCAGTGTATGAGAAAACCTACATGGTGTTGCAGGCTGGCATACTTGTATTAGTACAAGATACAAGTGAACATCTGTGGTGTGTGACAAGTGCTGTCCAATTTAACATTGAAAATGTGTAAAGTCAATTACATGGAAAAAATAGGTCAAGGTAAAACTAGAAAATGTGTTCATAGAACACGGATGCCCCACATATAGCTTTAATAATAAACGAGGCAAAACTCCAAGTCCAAAAGGAGAGATAATCCATAACACGGGGGTCGAATCAAAAATCAAAATAACCTCTGTGCATCTACTGGTCATAGGAAGCTACATACAAAGTTTCAGGTCTGTAGCTAGTACCGTTTAAACATTTTACGACAAATTTGGTGACGGACGGACGGATGGACGGACGGACAAGGGTAATACTAAATGCCCACTCCACTATCGTGGTGGGGCATAAAAAGGTCACATGTTGGATAGTGGTATGTGATGGGTACACGTTGGTTAGGAAGTTGTGCAAGTATGGTGGTCCTAGGTGGTACTGGAACAAGGAAATGGACAAAACATGAAAACTTAACATTGGACTTGGATGCCGCCACCCGTCCGGCTTTCGCCAATCCAATACCCAGGATTTGTTTTAAAAAAACACAAGTTTTCTATGCCTAACCTTCAGATTGAATGAGTTCTGGTATGGGTTTGGTCATGTATGGCAGTCTGGGCGTGTTATTGGACGGACAGACGGTCAGCAGGGCACAGATTGAGCGCGGGTCCTCCTTGCTGTGCAACAGGGTCATGATTGTGGGCGTGTAGTCCGTCACCAACTTGATACACTCGTTCTGGAATTGTTCAGGCACATATGTGCACAACAGCAGGAGTTCCTTCATCATTTGTTTCTGCAAGGACAAGTGGCAATATACATAGAGAATACCATGCTAGTGTATTTTAACTCTTTTGACACTATATACCTATAACCTCAAAAATATACACATCTATGCAAAGTAATATGTGTTGGCCATTGGCCATTAGTTTTCTGACTAATTCAATTGTCACCAAATGATTTTTTCAGACTAGTTCATTTACGAAAAGGGGGTGATTCCACCCTCCCCCCCCCCCTCCAAAAAAAATAAAAAAATTACTTGCAAAAGTGCAGATCCTGATGAGACGGCTCGTCACGAGCCGGCTCATCTGGATCTACACTGTTTGCAAACACCGCTATCGAGGTCTGTAGTGTTGAAAGGGTTAACTGAGCACTTTCATACATTTCCAATACATCTCCACAGAAGTAAATTTACCACAAAGTTTTCAGAAAAGTCTCTAAGTAACTGTGACTGGAGAAATGGGGCGTATGTGTTATGTGACCATTGTAGATCCAGATCGGTCTGTGCATCCGCGCAGTCTGACCAGGATCTGCACTGTTCACCATTCCATGAATGAAACACCCGGTATATTTTATCACAAGTGAACAAATCTCAAACTGAACATTCTCTGTGACTTTGAAGTTAAGATCCTGGGGCCCATTTCACTAAACTTAGTACAAGTAAAATGTTCGTAAGTGCAAATTTAGGATTGTCTGGAAATTTCAATTGAGCGCGTATGCAGCCTATGCTCAATAAATGTAAATCCAATAATTGTTTACAAAAAAACAATGTTAATGTGAAATTTACAGACTATCATAATTTTGCACTTACAAACATTTTAGTCGTACAAAGTTTAGTGAAACGGCCCCTAGCATAAGAAAAAGTTCTAAGCATAACTCATTTAGGTAGTCTAACAGTATGAGAAGATTGGAAGTCATATGAGACGAACCATGTGATTTTGTACCTAAGAAGATGTGTGACTTATCATGCAAAATATTTATAGAAATTGTAATATTTTCTGTAAATGATGTCGAAAGCTCAGCATTTGCAAGGAATAAGACGTGAACTTTTGACAAAATTTTCGGAAACTATCGCAAATTTTATAATATTTTTCACGAAATATCTCAAAACATCTCATGGCTTGTCGTGTATTTCGTAGACAATGCACGAGATGTGTAGCCGATTTCATCAACATTGCAAAGTATACTTTTCTAGCAAAGCATACTTTGAGGGAGTAATTATTTATTTTTCCCAAAATGCATTATATGGCTGTGATAATGCAATAAATTCAGTATAATAAAAATTAATAAATTTATCCTAAAATTAAAAATTTCTCCCTCAAATTCTACTTTGCTCGAAAAGTATACTTTGCAATGTTGGTGAAATAGGCTAGTGGTACTTACAGTAGATATGTTCTGCACGTCGTTCTGCACCTCTTGAATCACCAACACACACAGGGTACACTCAGCGCTTGTTCTCATTGACGTCATCTCTGCAAAGATGAAACATTTTTTATTGTATAAAGTTTAATGAAATGGACCTCCCGACTCGTGGGGTTTTCATGCAATGTTATGTCCCATTAGAATGTCAATTCTTGCAGGCATGTTCACTGTAACATCTTCAAAACTGGACGACCTGGGGACTTATCACAGTGTGCGGTTTAGAGACGTTCCACTGTACAAATAGCCAGGCCACAAAAGGAACCATACGTTATTAGCTTGTGAAGTGCTCCAGATAAGGTGCGTATTTATGCAATTATTTTAGCTGAATACGCATTTATTATCAAAAGTGGGAGTACAAAATATGCACAGCAATGTGACAATACACATTGATTTTCAAATTGAGTAGTGAAAATTCACTTAGTTGAGCTGCAAAAATAAATTAATGTTTAAATTTCATTTGTTCCATATTTAGTAATGAAGAAAATCAATAATCCATTTGTAAAAGTAAAATACGCTATGATATTGAAATCCGGGGGGCATAGTATGCTTTAGACACAAAGCTTATCTGGAGCCCTGTGTATTGATAGTCACTGTCACTTGTCCTTTACTTGCTCTGCTTATATTACAATGGTCGGCTCTGAATCCAGTAGATCACATCACATCGTTCAGCTTGTGCTGCCATTAACCCTCTCAAAGCTACACTATCTCTATAGCAGTGTTTACAAACAGTGTAGATCCAGATGAGCCGGCTCGTGACGAGCCGTCTCATCAGGATCTGCAATTTTTGTAAGCAATGATCATATTTTTTAGAAAAACACCCCCTTTTTTATCACACCCGCTTGTGGTCGGCGTCATATAGTCACCGCTTTTGGCGTGCGTCCGATAATTGCGTAAAATACACCAATACGCACCTTATCTGGAGCTCTGAATACAACTCACGTTTTGTGATGCGGCCTGTACACAGTTTAATGGCGGTACAGATGACTGTCGGGTCGAGTTCATGTTGCAGCAAGTCGATCACCATCTCACTGTACTCCTGCACAAACAGCTTACACTCCGACTGCAGGGTCGAGTCTGGGAGTCGCGCACAGATGTCCAACAGAACATCCTCAATTGCAACCTGGGGACACAGGGGTCTGTGGTTGTATAACTGTACTCTCATGCTCAACATCAGGAAGTTTGTTTGGCCGAGGCTCAGCTGGGATTAGTCTCGACCAATAAACTGCCGGATTTGGAGTACAAATTTTGAGAACATAAGTGGCTGTGCATATAAAACTTTCTCATGCTCTAAATTAGGAATTTGATTGGACGAAGGAGGTTGCGCCCAGTCCCGGCCAATCAAACTGTCTGATTTCGGGTATGATAATGGAGAACGGTTTACACCGAGCCCATGGTTATAAAACTTGACGAGTATGTACTCTATGCTCATGCTCCATACAAGAATGTGTGGTCAGATTGCAGATGGACAGATGCATGGACATCATTGTGATCATTCGATCTCATTTTCCTCTATTAATGGAGATTTTTTTTGTTCTAAATTTCACTACCGTCAACTAATCTTTTGACTAAACTACTAAAGAAGTTTGTATATTTTGTTCCAATTTTTTACCTTTGACCTCTAAGTGTGACATTGACCTTGAACCAGAGTCTTATACGTGTTTCTTCCACTGATGATGACAAACATTTGTGTGTAGTTGTTCGAAAATCTACCAAACGGTATGGATCCGGATGGACGGACAATGGAAATACTATATCCCTCCCAACTTTGTTGTGGGGTAACAAGACACTCATGTAGCTTGATAACGATCTATATTGCTGTGGGCCATTTCACTAAACTTCGTACGACTAAAATGTTCGCAAGTGCAAATTTAGGATCGTCTGTAAATTTCAATTGATGGATTTACATTTATTGAGCATAGGCTGCATTTGCAGCCTATGCTCAATAAATGTAAATCCAATAATTATTTACAAGAAAACAATGTTAATTAGACTATCATAATTTTGCACTTACGAAGATTTTATTCGTAAGAAGTTTAGTGAAACGTGCCCCAGATGCACAGGCAGATGATGAGAATTTATCCTGGTCCTAAAACCCATAAGGAGAAAATTTGGCTTATGGGTTTTGGGACCAGTGTAGCTCATGGTCAAATAACACACTCCTGTGGCCTGATGACGATCTATAGTGAAAGCAAAATTGGTGCTTCATTGATGGAATAATTCCAGCACAAAAATATTTACACAATTCCCTAACATTTGATTGGCCCGTAGCAAGTCTCTGTCCAAAATGTATATCCCAGTAAACTCCCAAACCAAACTACTTTCCGTAACCGTGAGGCGCAGTTAAAATAATTCTTAAGAAAACGGAAAATAAACACATTTTCTTGGTGAATTTATTTCAAATGCTGGAATTATAAGGAATGAATGGTCTTTTTGTGGAATTTATCGGGATATAAACTTGGAAAAGTCGCGGGAATACTGGATGAGGCCTTCCGGCCTTCATCCAGTATTCCTGCGACTTTTCCAAGTTCCAGCCTTCATCCAGTATTCCCGCGACTTTTCCAAGTTTATACCCTGATAAATTCCACAAAAAGACCATTCATTCCTTATAATGTCTGGATGCACAGGCTGGATGTACACTGGTCACAAAACTCATAAGCCCAATTTCTCAGCAACATGTATGTTCCACAGTACATACCACAGTCTGGTTGCGAGTCAGGAAGAAGACCAGTTCCTCCATAATGTCCTTACAGACCTCACACTCGATACTAAACGTGTTGACCTTGGTGGCGACCTTGGACAGTGCAACTTCTCCATTCACCGAGATGGCCTCATGCAGGCTGGGTACTGAACACAGGCCAATGGTCTCACAGAAGGTCTGCGGGTCCTGCAACCGATTTGTATATAATTAACACTTTCACTACATAATATATCACATGGTTTATTCCATGGTAATTTTTTAGAATTCTATTAATCCAAAAATGGGTGTTGTTTTAATATCTTAAAATAATGATAAACACTGCAGGTCTTGATGAGACAGCTCATTAGGAAAAATATTTGGAAATTGACTCCGAAACCTGGCGAGATAGCTTGAAAATGATGTAACTAAGAAAACAAAGGTTAGATTTTGAAAATCGGTCCACAAATAAAACAAGAGGGCCATGATGGCCCTAATTCGCTCACCTGACTCCATGAACACCAGAGGAGAATGTGACATTGAGTTTATGTGTTTTAAAAAAAATTGTGCTATTTTTAGATGGCGGTCATCTTGGATTAAGCGATGACTCTCATTTCACCAAATCTGAAAATGCTTCACCCAATGATCTTAACTTCCTATGAAGTTTGGCCAGCATCGGCCATGTGGTTCCTGAGAAAAAGACGTTCAAAATCTCGAATAAATGGACCTTTTGGTGGCCAACATGGATGTTATAATCATCCAATTCCAACAAATCTTGCACCAGAGCAATCGCCTCATCGATACCTTCAATTTGATATATGACATGAGCATATTATTTGGTCAAAAATAAAATTTGACCCCAATTTGACCCCATGGGCCACACCCATTTTTGACCCCGGGGTCACCATTTTTACAACTTTGAAAGAGCATTGTAAATCGATCATTTCTACCAAGTTTAGTCGAAATCCGACCAGCGGTTCATGAGAAGAAGATTTTTTAAGAATTTATGCTATTTTTAGACGGCGGCCATCTTGGATTAGCGATGACCTACATTTTAACAAATCTGAAAAGGCTTCACCCATGGACCATAACTTTTAAGTTTGGCTACCATGGGCCAAGCGGTTCATGTGAAGAAGAATTTTGAAATCTCTAACAAAAGAAAGACATTTTGACATTTTGGCGGCCATCTTGGATGACATAACAATCCGACTTCGACAAGAAATGTACCAGAGTGATCGCCTCATTGATACCTTCGATTTGATATATAACATGACCCTATTCGGTCAAAAATAAAATTTGACCCCAATTCGACCCCACGGGCCACGCCCAGGTTTTTGAGACCTCGGGGGGGGTCACCATTTTAACAACTTTGAAAGAGCATTGTACATCGATCATTCCTACCAAGTTTCGTCGAAATCCGGCCAGCGGTTCATGAGAAGATTTTTTAAGAATTTATGCTATTTTTAGACGGCGGCCATCTTGGATTAGCTATGACCTCCATTCTAACAAATCTGAAAAGGCTTCACCCATGGACCATAACTTTTAAGTTTGGCTACCATGGGCCGAGCAGTTCATGTGAAGAAGAATTTTGAAATCTCTAATAAAAGAACGACCTTCTGACCTTTCGGCGGCCATCTTGGATGACATAACAATCCGATTTCGACAAAAAATGCACCAGAGTGATCGGCTCATTGATACCTTCAATTTGATATATGACATGACCATATTCGGTCAAAAAACAAAATTTGACCCCAATTTGACCCCACGGGCCACGCCCATTTTTGACCCCGGGGTCACCATTTTAACAACTTTGAAAGAGCATTGTACATCGATCATTCCTACCAAGTTTTGTCGAAATCCGGTTGGCGGTTCATGAGAAGAAGATTTTTGAAGAATTTGTGCTATTTTTAGACGGCGGCCATCTTGGATTACGTAATGACGTCATTTTAACAATTTAAGGACCATGACCATGAAGTTTGGTGACTATAGGCCCAATGGTTACCGAGGAGAAGACGTTTGAAAATGTTAACGGACGACGACGACAGACGAAGGACGACGGACACATTGTGGTATATATTTTTAGCCCCCTTGTTAAATTCCCATAGGAAAATCGTTTTTTCATCAGATAGACAGGGCGAAACCTATAGGGCACCGCCGATTCTCGACGGGGCCCTAAATATGAAGCAGTTATGTGAAAGGTCTTGAATGCACCAAGTATGTGACCTTGACCTTGAGGTAAGCGGTGGCTCGAGGACCATGGATTTATCACAGCATGATAGAGGACTATCAGAGGAAAGCATCTGTGAAGAATGAAACAGTTACAAAATTGGTAAGAAATTTACACGAACATGAAGTTTGTGACGTACGGAACGAAATGCTGGGACAGACGGACACTATATGCGCCCCCTCCGCACCCCGGCTCAAAATTCGCTGGCGCATAAAAAACATGAAATATTCCTCTGAGCTTGATGCAGGTCTCCTGGACAATATGTGTGTGCCTATCGAAGGCATGAATGACAGGAAAAATCAGTTCTGGTGAAATATATAAAGTTTGACTTATATCAGGTCAACCAGTAGGTGTTGACTACACTACATGCATGTATCATGTGTTAAGACTTTCACCCCTAAGTAACTTGAATGGATATTGATATGTTAATTTTCCGACCAATTCAACCATCACAAAATCATTTTCAGACTAGTCCATTTAAGAAAAGTGGTTTTTTTTTATCTAAAAAATATATATGAAAATTTCTAGCAAAAAGTGTGGATCCTCACGAGACGGTTCGCTACGAGCCAGCCGGCTCCGGCTTATCTGGATCTAGACTGTGTGCAAACATGGCTATAGAGGGCTGTAGTGTTGAAAGGATTAAACACATATCACCCAAAGATTATACAATTTTCTGTCGGAGCACAGTATCCTCGACTGATCAGAGTGATTCGATTTATCAAGATCAGAAAGTTCTATAATGACAGGCGGAGACACAATACATGACGGTACATACCAGCTCGTTGATAAGCAGATCAAACACCAGGGGAGCATACTCCTCCACCAGCTGTTTACACTGAAACATAGATGGGTTGTCCCCCTTGCTACTGCCCATCACAGACAGGTGGCGTGATAAACCACCGTCTGTATGAATCATGCCAAGATGTCAAAGCTTCTAAATACCTATTGGCATCGTCAACTCGCAATCAAGCAGTCTGATTGGCTGTGCCTGAGCTGTAGCACAGCTCAGGCTCAGCCAATCAGACTGCTTGATTTCAAGCACAATAGTCAAGCATTGTGTTACTAACAATGGACACATATTGGCAAGATTAGCACAGGCGGTTGTGTACAATAGCTACATGTATATTTTTGTTTGTTTGTTGGGGTTTAACGGCCTATCAACAGCTAAGGTAATTTAAAAGCCGGGTCAATGGGTTTTGTACTAAATCCTATATATTACCTGTACAAGTACATGTACATGTTCAAGTACATGTACAAGTCGGGGGGGGGGGGAATCCAAAAATCAGAACTGAATATTTACAATAAAAAAAAAACATTCAGCCCTGAAATCAGAATAATCCTGATCTGATGCCAGTTTCTCACCACACCAGAATCACTTGGCCCCCTCCCGAAAGCAGTAGGATCAGTAATAATCTTACTACTTTTATAATGGACAATAACCCAATTCAACTCCCTGGACAAAAGAGCCGAGATAAAAATAAAAACGTACCTGCGGGCCAAACCAGGCAAATCGTGATTCCTATAAGGAGGAACCCCTACCATTAATTTACGCTATCGGTAGACAACAAAGTGCGCCAGGTGGTGCAGGTCTAGACGGTGTGTCAGAAATAGCTAGAAATATGGCCACGCTGGCAGCCAAAGTAAACGAGGGCACCTTAGGATTAGTGGGGGCCCCGATGGGTCATGGCTTTGTCACAGCATGATAGAGGACACTCAGAGGAATGCATGTGTGAAATACTAGGCAGTTTATGTGAAATGAAACGAGACGAGACGTATGGACGACGGTAACATTATATGCTCAACTCAACATTCGGTGGTGGGGGCATAAAAATATAGTGTGAAATGGTCGAAAACACTTAACATTTGAAGACAGCAAAACAGACCGACGGACACCACCAGAGATATAGCAAAATTTCTCAAGGCACATCCACAACTAACACAGAGGGGTTATAATGCTATGGCTATAAGTGATCTTTATATGCACAACACCTTCACCTTAAACTGGGCACATGATAATGTTGAATAAAATATTTCATCACAAATCGGTCCAGGCGACCGTTTCCGACACGAAACTTTGTATGAGTAAAATGTTTGTAAGTGCAAATTTAGGATCGTCTGGAAATTTAAATTGATGGATTTTCATTTATTGAGCATGGGCTGCATATGCAGCCCATGCTCAATAAATGTAAATCCAATAATTGTTTATAAGAACACGTTTTTAATGTGAAATTAAATCTTAACTTTGCACTTACGAACATTTTAGTCGTACAAAGTTTTAGTGAAACGGCTTCCAGATACAGAGCACACTCTTCCATCTCCAGGCTAACACACATGTATTGTATTGGTATACATTATTGTGGGGAGGACAGAGCAAATACACGACGGCAATAAGGATGTACCTTGTCCGATAAATCACCGAGTGACCCACAAACCACGCTTTCAATCTCAGACTTGATTTGTGCCTGAAAACAAAATAAATTTACAATAATTTTTTTTTTTAAATGTTTCCTTGTAATTATAAATTTTTATGTCCATTAGTGTGTATTGTAGAGCCACTAATTGCCATTGAGCATGTGGACAGCTTCACATACCTGTTTGTGTTAGAACCAGGAGTAGAGGCACATACTTAAAGAATACAAGAAATCCGCCACGGAAGCGGTGTCGCGCCTGCCGAGGTATTTGACCGTAACATAATCATTGGCATGTGCTAAAGTAAGCATCACAAAAACCGTCAGAGAAGTGCATGGTTATAACATGAAAAAGGTGTAGGTTGAAGAAACTTTTTGACATAAACAATGGCTAAGTGTTTCCACAACCAAGGTCATGTTAATGGCGGCATGAGTGTGTTCCAAATGCTTACATGTATCAAGTGTCCAAATATTGAAGCAATCCATCAAGTAATATTGATGTTATATGATGAAGAAACTTGTACAAATTTTTTGACGCAAACAATGGCTAAGTGTTTTCGCAAAAATGTGAAGGTACAAAAGGGTCAAAGTCATGTTAATGGGGGCATACATGTGTTCCAAATGCTCACATGTATCAAGTGTCTAAATATTGAAGTAATCAGTTAAGTAATATTAAAATTATATCATGATGAAGAAACTTGTACAACCTTTTTGACGCAAAAAAAAAGTGTTTTCGCAAAAATGTGAAGGTATAAAAGGTCAAGGTCATGTTAATGGCGGGTGGCAGGAGTGTATTCCAAATGCTCACATATATCAAGTGTCCAAATATTGAAGTAATCCGTCAAGTAATATTAAAGTTATACCATGATGACGAAGCTTGTACAAACTTTTGGACATTTCGGACGACAACGGAAAAAACGGCACGACTTCTGCTAAAGCAGGCGCGACAAAAACCATAGGATGTTGCGTTTACTGTAGTACAAAAAACATGGTCTGTTTAAAGTGCGTACATCTTGCAAACTTTAAACAGAGCAAATATTTTTCTTACTACAGTAAATGCAACTGCCCATGGTTTTATTATTTATATTTACATTGCATTTTCAGATAGTTTCAACAAGAATGCCAAAGGTCACAATATACGCCCATCGAGGCAAGGCCAGTCAACAAGGGGAGATAACTCCCTGAAAACCAATAGGGTTCTTCATCTTGCCTTGATAAACATGTATACTGAATTTGGTTACGATCCATCAAGTAGAACTTGCGTGGACAAGAATACAGAGTCCGAAAATTAAACATGGATGCCAAGGGGAGATAAGTCATCGGAAATAGCCTTCTTCATGTTGCAGCGATAAACATGTGTACCGAATTTGGTTACGATCAGTTAGAACTTATTGTTACATGGTTTCCGTTGTTTGCACATATGTGCAAACAAATAGCGCGTGCTGTTTGCATATGGCTTTAGGCAATGCTCATTCCGGGGCCGCACGTAATGGAAGTGTCTTCATGAAGTCACTACGCGGAAGTGCCTTCATGACGTCACTACTTCATGACGTTCATGAAGCGGCCCCGGAATATGAATACCAAAAATTATCTACGTGAATGGGACGATTTATAAAAGTACTGAAAATACTGAATATAATGCTCAAATTACATCAGTTTTTTGTTGGAAATGTAACAATAACGTTTGATCATGTCCAGCCATCTGCAAACGTTTGCTGTGGCCCTCGGGTGCCGCGGGTTCAAACAGTTCCCGAGGGCCACAACAAACGTTTGCACACGGCTGGACATGATCAAACCTTATAATAATATTATTATTATTATTATTATTGGAGTTATTGCGTGGACAAGGATACAGAGTGCCAAAATTAAAAATGGCCGCCAAGGGCAGATAAGTCATCGGAAATTTTTCAAAATCAATAGGCTTCTTCGTCTTGCCGTGATAAACATGTATGTATACCAAATATGGTTATGATCGCTCAAGTAGAACTTTAGTTATTGCGTGGACAAGGATACAAAGTGCGAAAATTAAAAATGGCCGCCAAGGGGAGATAATTATGTCATCCGATTTTTTTGAAAATGAATAGGCTTCTTCGTCTTGTCATGATCATGATAAACATGTAAACCAAATCTAGTTAGGATCGGTCAAGTGGAACTTGAGTTATTGCGTGGACAAGAATACAGAGTCCGAAAATTAACAAGATGTGCCCGCCAGCACGCCCGTACAAGGTAAATACATACGTCCCATTTTTGGCTATAGGCAGGTAATGGAATACAAGAATTCTGCCATGGAAGCGGTGTCGCGCCTTCCAAGGCATTTGACCGTAACATGATCATGGGCATGTGCAAAGGTAAGCACCACAAAAACCGTCAGAGATGTGCATAAAACACGAAAAAGGTTGAAGAAACTTTTTGACATAAAAAAAATGGCAAAGCCTTTCCGCAAAATTGTGAAGGTAAAAAAGGTCAAGGTCATGTTAATGGCAGCATGAGTGTGTTCCAAATGCTCACATATATTGAAGCAATACGTCAAGAAATATTAAAGTTATACCATGATGAAGAAGCTTGTAAAAACTTCTTTTTACAATTAATTACAGTCGAACCTGTGAACAACGACCGGCAAAGGGAAGTGGCCAAAGTGGTCGTTGTTGACAGGTGGTCGTTGTTCCAAGGGTCGAACATTTACCCAGTTTCACAACAAAGTCGGCCATGTCTTTAGCATTCTATTGTAATATATATGCATGCTTTTCATCAATTAAAAATTGCACGAAAATGGCTAAAATAGTCAATTTATGTTGTTTTGTCATCTTGTTGTTAGTGTTCTGAACCCAGCCTCGCTTTGGAAATTATATACAAAGGGGTAGTAATTATCTTCACGATAAAGTATATCTCGCGGCCCGCTTTGGTGCACCATTTAATAGCTTGTCGTAATTACATGCAAGTGGTTTAATTTAGCATGACCATTAGTATTTCACACCACCAGTTGAAATTAATAACGGTCATATAGTCTGTATTAAAACGATAGCCTATGTGGCGCGGCCTGTGAAAAACCGCGAGTTTTTTTTGTAACAAAAAATATTTCATTGAATGCGTCAGTAACCCACACGAGCTAGGTGTCCAAATCAGGAGAGAACACCCGGCTTATTTGCTTTCTGTCCAATGTACTGTATACTATCCTGGTCAAGCCCGAATATTTAAGCAGCCTATGACGAATTGGCAATGTCTGCTGACGTAATTACTGATGTTTTTAATTAGAGATTCGCGAGCACTGTAAACCATGTAAACCACGGGCAGACTACGCGAATCCACTGCCTGGTCTGGTCGCTAATGCAATAAGCCGGGATTTGTCGGAGATCGAGACCCAATTCATATAAACACGTTTGTCGTGTCACTTTAGACTGGTACCCGGTCGCTAGGAATAACGCTATATATGCTGAGCATCAGACAGGGTACCAGTCTAGTGTGGACTACGTGACTGATGTCAGCAACCGCGTGTATTGATCTTTGATATGGCCTTGTGCCCCGATGTGTGAAATTTACACTCGACACGCGCCGTGTGTTTGAAGTCTTAGTCTTGTCACTGTAGACGAATCAGCATCGTGTAAACACAGTTTGCCAGCTAATGATCGAGTTTTATGACTTGCGCAGAATTGCATTATGCCTATTGGAATACACGACACGGAATACATATCGGGAATAACCGTTAATGGAGTTATGCAATATTTTTCATTGAAAAATGTCGCCGAGTTTTGTGATGAAAGGATAATCGGCGATTGCGATGTTATTTTTTTTTGCCGACAAAACATGACTTGGTCGCTAATGGTCGCTAATGGTCGCTGTTTGCAGTAAAAAATGCCGCGTGGGAACGAAAATCGCTGGTCGCTGGTCGTTGTTCGGAGGTGGTCGTTATTCCAAGGTCTTTTAAAGAACAAATTGGACGGGGGGGTTTTAACTGGTCGTTGTGGACAGGTGGTCGCTACTCACAGGTGGTCGTTAACACAGGTTCGACTGTAATTTCCAGTAAAGTTTCACCCTGTGGAGAATCCAAATCTATTTTTTAATTCCCACACTTCATGTGTTCCAATCTTTCCACGAGCTGGCATGTGGCTAATTTGCATAACAGAATTAAACACATAATTGCTCATATGTGTGTGTATGCGCATGCATGGGCTGAGGTACGAGTCACAGGATGAAACTACATAAAGTATAATTTCGCACGTACTTTAAAGTAAGAAACATTTGCCGAGCATAGGTAAAGAAATAGTTCGCACTGGACGTTTTTTAGCGACGTGATATATGTCTATGTTTTAATGCGCAATTGTGAAAAAATATTGTTAGATTTGAATCTAAATTTCTAGAATTTATTAAATTACCAACCAATTACCCTCTTTAAGGTCTGGTCGCAAAATCAATAAGTCGAGTTTTGTCAGCCTATTTGTCAAGAGCCGTAAACCAACCTGAGTGGTGTTATCGCGGATGAGATCGTCGATGCTCGACAGGAAGGATTTACAGATGTCGCACTCCTCACTGGACCGGTACTGTAAGGCCGTCTACAACAACAGATTGCACATACCGACAAGTCATTACACTGTATATGCCTTAGCCACAGCTCCAGATAAGCTTTGTATCTAAAGTATTATTATACCCCCCTCACCTGATTTCAAATTCAATTTATATTTTATTATTCTAAATGGACCCATCACTTTATCACAAGTTTTTTCCGATACAAAATGAGGAATAAATCGTCCAAAAAAAACAACAACAAACAAAGTTGAAAATTCACTTATTAGAGCAGTTTTACTCTTTACTTTGAATATCACCAAGTATATCCAAATTCTAGTCAGTATTTTGTACTCTTGAATGAATATTCAGCTAAAATAAATGTGTAAAACACCAATACGTGCCTTATCTGTAACCTATTTCACCAACATTGCAAAGTATACTTTTCTAGCAAAGTATACTTTGAGGGAGAAATTTTCAATTTTAGGAAAAAAATATTAATTTTTATTATACTGAATTTATTACATTATCACAGCCATTTTGGCTGTGATAATGTAATAAATTCAGTATAATAATTCTGCATACATGTAATCATCAAATATATGCAGTAGTTGGTTCTATATGAAATAATGCATTTCAGGAAAAATAAATGATTACTCCCTCAAAGTATACTTTGCTAGAAAAGTATATTTTGCAATGTTGGTGAAATAGGCTACTGGAGCTTACCTGACCACAAGTGGGCCACTAGCTGACAAAGGGATCTTACATCATGTGCAACATTTGTGTATATCCTACATGAGGCTGTGACTGGAGAAATGGGGCTTATGGGATTTGTGACCAGTGTATCTCCTGATCAAATAGCACACTCCTGTACCCCGACAACAATTATTGTTATAAGCATGCCATGTGTTTCATTGACGAAATGGTGAACAGTGCAGATCCTGATCAGACTGCGGGGATGCGCAGGCTGATCATGATCTACTGTTCAAATAATCTAGTTTACCGCAGCATAGCGACTTCAGTGACTGAATGGCGAACAGCATAGGCCCTGCTCAGAATGTGTAGACTGATCAGGGGCTAAGCTGGTCACAAACATAAGTTAGCTATTCTCAGTCGGGGCCATATTATGAAGTACTAAATATAAATACTTTTGACACTACTGGCTTCAATTGTTATGCTGGCAAACAGTGTAGATCCAGATGAGCTGGCTGGCAATGAGGATCTGTATGATGTAATGGAAGTCTGACAATCTACATGGTTTGCTCAAACATAGACAATACAACTCATGAGCATGTGAGCACATCACATGTACGGGATCTGAAATGAGTTTCCATTTGATATGAGATGTATGAAACGAGTCAAGCATAACTCATGCACCGTGCCTCTGGGGTCGTTTCACTAAACTTTGTACAAATAAAATGTTCGTAAGTGCAAACTTATGATAGTCTGTAAATTTTACATTAGCAATGTGTTTTTAGAAACAATTATTGGGTTTACATTTATTGAGTATAAATGTAGATCCATCAATTGAAATTTACAGACTATTCTAAATCTGCACTTACGAACATTTTAGTCGTACAAAGTACATGTATAGTGAAACGGTCCCCTGATGAGGAGCCTAAAATTGCTGACGAGTTTCATAAATCTCATACCAAATGGAAAGAGATTCTGTTTATCACACGACTTTACACTCTAATTAGCAGAAAACTTAGAGATATCCAAAATGTTTCAGTAAGAAGATGTCATTGACTATTTTCACATCTATAGTCTGTTTCACGAAAGCTGCCCAAAAACAAAAACAATATTTTTTTCGATAGTATTAAATTAAAGGAAAATTTAAGAATGAGCCTTCTTTTTATTTCGTGAAATTCGGTCAAATATTGGTTTTATTACGAAAAATTGATTTCCCTATGGGAATTTAACATGGGGGGAAAAAGAGGTAAAGGAGTGTGGGATTAGTCAAAAAACAAAAACATTTGGAAATTGACTCCGAAACCTAGCTATATAGCTTGGATATGATCTAACTAAGAAAACAAAAGTTAAATTTTAAAAATCGGTCCAGTATTTCTAAAATTCAAAAAAAATTCCCATGTTAAATCCCCATAGACATGAGTGTCTATGGGGATTTAACATGGGGAAATTGTTTTTTCGCAATAAAATCAATATTTGACCAAATTTCACGAAATAAAAAGAAGGCTCATTCTTAATTTTTCCTTTAATTTAATATTATCAAAAGAAATCTTGTTTCTGAATTGTTTATATAGCCGTAAAATTTGGGCAGCTTTCGTGAAACAGACAGTAGTTGGAAACCTCCACAGATAAAAATAGTTTTTAACCCTTACACCGCTATCTTAATTTTTTGTCGTCTTCTGTTTATTTTCTATCCTCCAGTTTTATCATCAAAAGCATGCTTTGACAGCACTTTAGAATAATTTACAACATGCATCGACAGCACTTCAGAATCATTTCCATTGGAAATGATTCTGAAGTGCTGTCAAACCATGTTTTTATTGAGAAATAAGGCAAGATATAAAAGCAACAGCAGACGACAATTGATGTGTGTTGCAGTCTAAGGGTTAACCCTAGAAATAAACGTATTGTAAATATGCCACATTGTAGGATCACGTTTGTTATACGCATTTCATATTACCAAACGGAAGCGTTTTCTAACAATTGCAGTGCTTTTACTGAGTCTAATGATGTTTAATATAGGAATGAATGGCATTTTTGTGGAATTTATCAGGGTATAAACTTGGAAAAGTGGACGAAGCGATAAAAAATTACAATTTTCGAACTACAATTTTCGAAAAAAAAGAAAAAAAAAAAAAAAATTTGATTTTTTTTCGAAAATTGTAATTTTTCAAGGCCTCTCCAGTATTCCCGCGACTTTTCCAAGTTTATATCCCCGATAAATTCCACAAAAAGGCCATTCATTCCTTACAATTCCAGCATTTGGAATACATTCATCAAGAAAATGTGTTTATTTTCCGTTTTCTTAAGAATTATTTTCACTGCGCCTCACGGTTACAGAAAGTAGTTTGGCGTGGGAGTTTACTGGGATATAAATTTTGGACAGAGACTTGCTACGGGCCAATCAAATGTTAGGGAATTATGTAAATATTTGTGTGCTGGAATTATAACATGATGACGACATCAACACTAGGAAAGTCACATGCAACGTTTTCCTGGTCGTTTGACATAACGTTGGAGCATAATACAAATAAATATTTACAGTGGTGCGGCCAGCCAATCAAATTTGTTCCAGGTGTTATTACATGTGTCATATCACATTTACATGCTCCAGATAAGCTGCGTATTTGCTTAAATACCCAATTAAAATTGTCAAAAACCCAATTGAAATCAGAAGTAGCGAGTATCAAAAAAGCAAGAAATATTTTGTGGTACCTTTATCATGCTGCAGAAAACAATAAACAGACCACAGATATATTTTCCATGAAAACACAGCTTGGTATTTCATTAGAATTGTCTCCAAAGAGACAATTCTAATGAAATGCCAAGACACGTTTTCATTTCGAAGCAAACCATTCAATAATTGCTGTCTGTTGATGTGTAAACAGTAGTGTGATTTTATTTTACACAATTAAAATTTTGAAATACCCAATTGGTTCAGAAATGATGGAGTGACAATACTCAATAACTAATTCCTTATCTGGAGCCCTGCATTTATGAAATGTGTTACAACACAGTATATCAAGGTTTTCATGTGATACAAATATTTAATCTATGTGCTGACTGACCTTGGGTCTGCCTTGAAAGATGTTCTTCATGTGTGGTAGCTGCATGGGAAGGGGACTGTCAGTTTTCCTCACCGCACAGAAGCCGAACATTCTACATGTGATGTTCGGGTTCTGAAACACGATTGTAACTACTGTAACCAGCAATCAGTAACACTGATGGATCAAAATCTTTAACACAAATTTCTAAGTCAAATGATTTGACCATGGGCACAGGGGCCGCATGGGTGGGCCACATACTGAAAATATGGATGATGACAAATAAGCATATGATGTTTCAGGCCGATTCAACTTATGGTTGCAGAGATTGAAGGTACCTGAAAACAGACGGACAGACGGACAGACGGACAGACAGACAGACAGACAGGGTCCCGACTAATAACCAGAAATATTGGCACACCTTTTGTTTTGTAAACAGTATATAATGCATCCCAATATGTGGTTGTGACTGGAGAAATCTGGCTTATGGGTTTTGCTACCAATGTAGAACCAGATCAGCATGTGCATCTGCAGTCTAATCAGGATCTGCATTGTTCGCCATTCCATCAACTACACACCCGTCATGCTTCTAACAAGCAATAGAAATCGTTATCAGGCTACAGGTGTATTATATTTGATCAGCAGCTACACTGGTGACAAATCCTAAAACCCCATTTCTCTAGTCACAACCACATACAGAGAAGTGACGGTTGGTTCTGCGATCCATCCGATTGACAACTTGCTAATAAATGTGACTTTAATGTAACATTCAGGGTTCCCACTCTTTTGGGAAGACCAAATTCCATGACTTTTCCATGACTTTCAAGGACCTATTTTCGAAATTCAAGGACCCATATTTGCATGGATGATGCTGATGAAACTGTGTCGAGCCTGGAATACACTTGTGTTGGGGAGAGAAGTTACTTCTCTCCCCAACACAAGTGTATTCCAGGCTCGACACCGTTTCATGTAGTACTTTAGTTCTGAATTTACAAAATCCGGATTTGGTGCCAGGTGCCCTTACCACATCAAATCGTTTGGCTCGAAATCACGAAATTGCACTGAACTTTGCTCAACAACACCAATAATTGGACTGGAATCCAAATTCCATGACTTTCAATGACCTTTTCAGAAAAAGAGGCAAATTCCATGACTTTCCAGGCCTGGAATCCATTTTTCCAAATTCCATGACTTTACAGGAATATAAGGACCAGTGGGAACCCTGAACATTAGCAGCCATCACAGCCACAGATCAGTCTCTACTTGTGTTGTCAGATCAGCGCCAACATGGTCCACTGCCAGTATACGTTAACTTTAACCGTGTAACACTTTCACCCCTAAATATCTCACATGGACTTTACCATATCAAGCTTGGACTAATATATGTATCATGATGATGTATTTGTTGGAGGAAATATCAAGGATACTGAACAAACACTGCAGATCCAGATGAGACGGCTCATAACGAGCCGTCTCATCTGGATCTACAGTGTTTGCAAATGTTGGGTTTAACGTCTGTAGGGTTGAACGGATTAAACACTACATATAACTACATGTATCTGAATGTTTGCAAATGGTGTAGATCCAGAAGAACCGGCTTGTAACTCGCTATCTCAGTGAGACCTGCGCCATACGTCTCATTTTTGCAAAATTATCTCTTTCCTAACTTACATAATTTTCTGATAACAATTCACCTGGAGGAGTCCGTCCCAGGTTTGTTTGATTGTTGGGGTTTAACGGCCTATCAACAGCTAAGGTCAGTTAAGGCCGGGTCAATGGTTTTAGTACTAAATCCCATGTATTACCTGTACAAATGGGGGGAAAATCACAAAATCAGAACCGACTATGTACAATAAAAAAACTTTATATTCAGCCCTGAAATCAGAATAATCCAAATCTAATTCCAGGTCCTCGCCACACCAGAATCACTTGGCCCCCTCCCAAAAACAGTAAGATCAGTAATAATCTTACTACTTTTATAATGGGCAATAAGCCAATTCAATTCCCAGGTAACAAAAGAGCGAAAGATAAAAATGTACCTGAGGGCCAAACCAGTCAAATTGTGATTCCAATAAGGAGGAACCCCTACTGTTAATTTACGCTGTCGAGTTCGCCCGACCAATTACCCATGTCCATCCCAGGTACCGAGGGTGAAAGGGTTGGCAATGCTGCCAGATACCAGCAGTCCATTTCACTACATCTTTCATATCAGTAGGAGGTTTGTATTTGCAAAATCAAAATAATATAAATAAAACTAGAAATGGACGCTTGTCGACAAGCGCATGTGTATCCCCCTCCCCAGATACACAAGTAGTTTGAAAAAAGGGTGTTCGAGTTATGCTCCGGAGACAAAATCAGTGCGCGTAAAAACAAAGGGAGATAACTAAAAAATTAGCGATGTAAGAGTTGTCATTCTTGCTTGACACACCTTTAGGGTCGTGGTCTATGCATGTGTGAAGTTTCATGAAAATATTCCAAAGGGTGTTCGAGTTATGCTCCGGACACGAAATCAGTGCACGAAACAACAAAGGGAGATAACTAAGACATTAACGATGCAAGAGTTGTCATTCTTGCGCGCGACACACCTTTGTGTCGTCTTCTATGCATGTGTGAAGTTTAATAAAAAATATTCCAAAGGGTGTTCGAGTTATGCTCCGGACACGAAATCAGTGCATGATGCAAGAGTTGTCATTCTTGCACGCGATACACCTTTGGGTCGTGGTCTATGCATGTGTGAGGTTTAATGAAAATATTTCAAAGGGTGTTGGAGTTATGCTCCGGACACGAAATCAGTGCATGAAACAACAAAGGGAGATAAGTAAACAAGAATTCCGCGGAATCAAATGCCTCGCCTTGTCCCGCCTTGACCTCGAGCCTGGGCCCGAAAGCAATTTTCACTGGCCCGAACATATTATACAATTGTTGACTAGTGAGCCATAGAATATCAGATTATATTCTATGGCTCAATAGTCAATAATTGTTTTATTATATGATAATAGTCCGTATATAGCACTTACGTATATAGTCCTATATTTATCTACATATCATATCTGCACAGGTCCACATATTGCAATATTGTCAACACAGTTTACGGAAATAAAATAATTTACCTGTATAAATTACCTGTAATAGTTAGTGGTCAGTTAGTGGTCAGTCTGGACATTTGCACATGAGAAGGCTATTGTTCTCTCTACAGGTAAGGTGTACAGAGCACACGAGAAAACGGGTCTTCATGCATTAATGTTCAGTTTGTAAAGTGCGTGAAACAAAAAAGGGAGATAACTGAAAAATTAGCTATGCAAGAGTTGTCATTCTTGTGCGCGACACACCTTCGGGTCGTGGTCTATGCATGTGTGAAGTTTCATGAAAATATTCCAAAGGGTGTTCGAGTTATGCTCCGGACAAGAAGTGTCTGCAGCAGACGCGGACGCGGCACGGTGTCAAATCCATAGTATCCGGGGGATACAATAATGCCATTTGCATTGACAGTCAAATCTTTAGTGGATATGTTCACGTTTAACACTTTTACTGATAAATATCCAAATTTGACTTTCATTACTAAGCTTTGGACTATTGCATTGATTCAGGAAATGCAGACTATTTTTAGAATTGAAAAATATTGACAGATGCTGAGGATCCTGATACGACGGCTCATCTTGCACATGTGCGTTTGCACATGTTGGTTTTATACTCTTAGGGTTGAAATGGTTAACTGTACAGGTTAAAACAGCAGCTTCATATTAACATTAATCCGAGAAACAAATTATTCACACAAATATTGACTGGTACAAATTTTAGTGAAACAGCCCCTACATTATAATAGGTGTGTGGAAATAGCATTAACAGGCCCTTATCCCTTTCACCCCCAAGTAACTGGAATGGATTTTGATGTTAATTTTGCACCCAATAAAATCGTCACAAAATGATTTTCAGACCAGTCCATTTGTGAAAAGGGGGATGTTTTTGTTCTCAAAAATATGAAAATTACTTGCAAAAAGTGCAGATCCTGATGAGACGGCTCGTGACGAGCCGGCTCATCTGGATCTACACGTTTTGCCAATACCACTATACAGGCCTTGTTGAAAGGTGTTGAAAGGGTTAACTTACGAATTGGTCAGCGATGATTTGTAGAGCCATCGGCAGGTATTGGTGCACAAGATCCTTGCACTGAAATGACAATACACGACAGGGCTGTACAAATTGATTTTTTAGCCACTTGTTCCGGACAAGTGACTTGAAAAAAGTGACTTGCCCCCGACTTGTCCTGGAAAATATAATTTTCAGGGCAAGTAATTTTGAAAAAGTGACCTCGTCCTCGTAAGAATTCTTATACGAAACTGTCGCAAATAAAAAACTATTATCATAGTTGTTAAATATAATACAATTGAGCACTTGGCACATGTTATATTAAATATCTATAATAATAAACATTGTATAGTACATATTTATTCTTGTGGTCTTTTGTCACTGTGCCACCGCGGACATAACGTTGCGACGAGTGCATACTCAAAACACATTTATCGACAATAATAAAACATAATAATCGTTTCCTAAAATAATGAGAATCATGTCGCGTTTTCGCGATCTCGCCTTTCGCTTTTGAAAAATTCGGATTAGTTTTGCTCATGCATGTGCGGCGTGTTTGTAAAACGCGAGATTGAATACAATAGAATTTCGCGTTTTCGTCTCGAAAGCTCAAAAACGCGAGGTTGCCACATGTCCCTAATAGGACACGTAAACATTGTCTTAGGAGACGATTCTCATGTGCTGCAAAAACATTTTAACGTTTTTATTAAGAAATAGAACAAATGTGGACAAACATCTATATTTCTTGACAACAAAAAACATAATTTGACAAAATATGATACTCGTCTTAGGAGACGATTCTAATGTGCTGCCAATACACGTTTATTGAGCAAAAAAAACATATTTCGATACGTGTTATTGGTTAGGCTATTGCATTGCATCGTCGACCTATACACAAGATCGTGAAAACACGAGACCAAATCGCGAGGCGAAAACGTGAGATTCTATTGTATTCATTCTCGAGTTTTCGCCTGGCTATCTCGTGTTTTCGAGACTGCGATGTCGCGTTTTCGCCTCGGCCTTTTCACGATGTCGCCTTCCGCTTTTGAAAATACGTTTGTTCATGTCATTATGTGTGTGTAGAATGCATGCGTGTTGAAATTGAGTTTTGCGCATGCATTACATGTACGTACGTACGTAGAATGCAATTCGAACTAGTATGCTTTATATGCATGTACATACGTAGAACGCAAATCCAACACGCATGCTGTCTACACATGCATGGGCAAATCCAAAAGCGGAAGGCGAGATCGAGATCGCAAAACGCGAGATTGTAACATAAAAAAAAATATGGCCGTATCCACCCATCCCCAATTAGCACATTTGCGACATATCATTTTCGGTCTAGCTGCACACCTGATGGTGTTTAGTAAACTTTACAATCAAAATATGTTTTTGTAAAGAAATATCAATGCATTTGGGTTTACTTTTCACATTTGTCCGATGTCTTAATAAAACATGTTTTGGCAACACATGAGAATTGTCTCCTTAGACGATTCTAATATTTTGTAAAAAGAATTGTCACATTTGTTTGATTTCTTAGACCGTACAAACAATTGACAAATTCAGAAATCCACAACTTAATTTGTGTTTCTCGAATCGGGTTTCATATGGTGGCGAGGAAATACGATCGATTACACACCGTGAAAATCTTGTTGGAACGTAAATGTCAATTGTCACGTAGGCCATTTCAGTTTACCGCGCGTTACGTCAGCTGTTATTCTAAGTACGTATGGTCGCTCGTTAGGAGCATTTCTTTCCATCATTTATAAGGTATGGGTTGTGGCCTAGGGCTTAGAACACCGACTTCCAATCTGGAGGTTATGGGTTCAAACATCGCCTTGGGAATCAAACATACCTTCATAGTATGTCCATCCCATTCAATTTCACATCCCATTCTTTCGTTTATATGCCGCGTAGAAACGATAATTAAGAACCTTAACTTCCATTTCCACCTCGTGAAGGAACATGCATTTATTTCTCTAAAGTTAGGTGTCTTGGTCTGTCGACACAGTGAGACGAACACGTTAACATACATAAAATAAATCAATAACCATCGATCGCCGCAGAATATTTTCGCTAATTCGCTATACTTTCAAATTCGATTAAATTAATATAATCAGGGTCGCTGTAGATTGCTATATCACTTTCTTGCGATACACAGGTACTGTGTAATACAGTAGCTGCGAATCGCCAGGACGCCCGCGGCATTATCGATCGATAAAGTGGTCAGTTTTGGGATTAAGTTTATGACAGTCCGGTTCCAAAAAACGGGCTTGTGGCGGGACGTTCTAACAGAAAATAGTGACTTGCCCGGGACTAAATTCCAGCATAGAGGCACTTGCCCGAGATTAAAACCGACTTGTCCCGGGTGTCGGGCGTTCCAATTTGTACAGCCCTGCACGATTTGATTGATTGTGGTTGTATGTCCGTTTAACAGCAAGGTCATATGTGGCTGTGACTTGAGAAATGGGGGTTTACAGGGTTTGTGACCAGTCTAGTTCCTGATCAAGTAACACACCCCTGTAGCCTCATAACAATCTATATTGCATGATGGGTGTTTCATTAATGGAATGGCGAACAATGCAGATCCTGATCAGACTGAGTGTGACCAGCATAGCTCCAGATTAGCCTGCGCATTCGTGCAGCCTGATCAGGGCCTATGCTGTCACAGAAGCAGCTTTCCTATCGATTGGAAAAAGTTGCAAAAGGACGAAACTACGTAGGTACGAAATCGCCGAAATTGTCCGTGATATTTTTCAAGTTTACTGAAAATAGAGTTAGCCATATTTGGTTGAAATAAATAGTTAGTAATGTAATAAACCGTTTTTGTTTTCGGCATCAAATGATTTCATTAGAATATATCAATTTCGTATTTAATTCTTTCACACTTTTCGGCGAAAAAGAAAGTTGCAATCATGGGCCTTCCGCATCCGCCGTGTAGGCCCACAGGTTGAAGTAACGGACCGAGGTCTATAAATACATTAAATATGCCTAAAAGCATCAATAAATGAAGAAAAAAAATAAGCTAAACAATTTTTTTTTACCCCCTCCATATAATTCCATATTACAAGGTTGCTTACTTTTTAATAAACCGAACCTGGACGGCCTCGAGACAACGGACTCTCACGAAACGTCAACCGAGTTATATCATTGTCGCCTATTGCAGAAGTTGGGACAATGTTAGTATTCCGCAACGATATATTCCCCGATGCGCTATGTCACCGCGTTTTCGATCTATCGATTGTTTTGTTTTAAAACAATTATCATCATTGCTAGGTCGGGAAAGAACGGACACATTTCCGAGGCCGATACTGCTATATAAAGGAGTAAACATCGGGTTCAAAATACACTTTTACGTCGTCCCGGCCCGTAAACAAACATTTTGCAAGAAAACATTGTTTCCAATCGAACATTTGATCAAACCTACATTTATACCCGTCCTGTCCGTCACGACAGACAATTTAATCGCAGACATTTCTATAATTTCTCAGGAAGTCATGTTTTACAATCACCGTGAGCTTCCCCGATGACGTCATCGCTAAACGTACAGTCGTTGTTACACTACATATGATTGGCCGATAACCGCAGAAAGCAAGTCGCCAGCGCGCATATACCGGAAAAAAGATAAGAAAACCAACCAAAAAGATCATTACAATGAGATGACGTCACACGGAATTCCGGATGAACATAGATTGTAAAACACTTTGTTTTTAAATTCGCCAAATGCGAATGTGGCGATCGCCAGTGGAAACCCTGGGTCCATTTACAGACAAGAGGGAGGGAGGGAGGGACGGCAGGCAAGAGAGGGAGAGAGAGAAGAAAGAGAAACAGAGGGGGAGAGAGCGAGAGAAAAATAGTGGCGGAGAGAGACAGAGCAAGGGATTGAAAGCAATGGAGTACTGATTGAGAGTTAGAGAGAGTGTGAATGAGCGAGGGAGAGTGTGCATGAGAGAGACTGACAATGGAACCGATGGAGAGAGAGTGAGAAAGTGAGAGACTGAACATGGATTTGAGGGGTGTGTGTGTGAGAGAGAGTGAGACAGACTCACCGTGGAACTGAGGGAGGCCAAACTGTCGCAGACAAACTGGTCCAAGATCTGCTCCACCTGTGCCTGAAATGGAACGTACAATGCAATAACAGTGGCTATATTGATTGTTTCACATTTTATACCTGTTCAACACCGCCATATGAGACAAGCCCTTTGATTTTGTACCTAAGAAGACGTGCGATTTTTCTTGAAAAATATTTTCCAAATTTATGATATTTTCCGTAAATGACAGTGAGGAAGCTACCGTATTCTGCCGATTATAGGTCGTAAGAGTGTATAAGACGCACCCCTATTTTCAGTCCAAAATCTGGGGGAAAATGTCTACATGAGATTATAAGATGCACCCAATTTTCCTAACAAAAAAATCGCAAGTTGTTGTTATTGATTTCCCCCCAGTTTTTTTATTCCTACCTTGGACGTTTTTGTCTGTATTTTCCCTATCATAGTTTGCTATGTCCGTGATTCCCCGGTCCGTATTTCACCGTTTTCTAGTATCTTCAATTACACTGTGAACTCGGTAGTACACGCTTCACTATAACACGTGCTCGGTTAGTACAGGGTTGTGCATTGGCTCCCGATTTGTTTGCCTATTTGTATATCAAAATCGTGTTAAATGTGTAGCAGACTATTGGCAGAAATCGTGTTATATTTGCGATCACATTGCTGCCGAAAGTGGTATTATATTGTTAATTATTGATTGCGGTATGTATTATCTCTTTTCAACAGCATTTACGGAAACTATTTTCGAAAGTATCGGCGAAATATGGCGACAGATCTGCGTATAATCCAGAGTGTTTTTTTAACCCACTCCTTTCGGAATACACATTTACGGATATGAACTTTATTAAATATTTTATGTTTATTTTAGTTATTTCTCACTGAAAGTATATGTTGTGACCACTCATTTGAACCGTCTCGACGAAACGGTTTAAATGGTGGTCGCGGCATATACTTCTGAGTGCATAGAAGGAAAATATTTAGGATTTTCCGCAAACATAAGCAGCCTATAGCTATGACGAATTTGCATTGTCCGCTGACGTAATTATAATGTTTTTAACTAGAAATGGACGCTTGTCGACAAGCGCATGTGTATCCCCCTCCCCAGATACACAAGTTGTTTGAAAAAAGGGTGTTCGAGTTATGCTCCGGAGACAAAATCAGTGACGGAAAAACAAAGGGAGATAACGCTTGTCGACAAGCGCATGTGTATCCCCCTCCCCAGATACACAAGTTGTTTGAAAAAAGAGTGTTCGAGTTATGCTCCGGAGACAAAATCAGTGACGGAAAAACAAAGGGAGATAACTAATAAATTAGTGATGCAAGAGTTGTCATTCTTGCGTGACACACCTTTAGGGTCGTGGTCTATGCATGTGTGAAGTTTCATGAAAATATTCCAAAGGGTGTTCGAGTTATGCTCCGGACACGAAATCAGTGCACGAAACAACAAAGGGAGAACAACTAAGAAATTAACGACGCAAGAGTTGTCATTCTTACGTGCGACACACCTTTGGGTCGTCTTCTATGCATGTGTGAAGTTTAATAAACTAGAAAATGTGTTCATAGAACACGGATGTCCCACATATCGCTTTGATAATAAATGAGGCCAAATTCCAAGTCAAAATTTTCTTTTACCTGAGCGTTAAAGTTTTTGAAGCACCAAGTATGTACCTTGACCTGGCTTGGCGGGGGCAGGACGAACGTGGATTTGGCACAGGGCGGTAGAGGACCATTAGAGCAATGCATATATGAAATATGAAGCTGATCCGTGAAAGAAAACAGAAATTATAAGATATTTACCGGAGCGTTAAAGTTTTTGAAGCACCAAGTATATGATCTTAACCCTGGGCTTGACGGGGGCAGGATGAACATGGATTTGGCACAGGGCGGTAGAGGACCATTAGAGCAACGCGTATATGAAATATGAAGTTGATCCGTGAATGGAAAGAAAAATTATAAGATATTTACCTGAGCGCTAAAGTTTTTGAAGCACCAAGTATGTGACCTTGACCCTGGGCTTGGCGGGGGCAGGACGAACGTGGATTTGGCACAGGGCAGTAGAGGACCAATAGAGCAATGCGTATATGAAATATGAAGATGATCCATGAAAGAAAACAGAAATTATAAGATATTTACCCGAGCGTTAAAGTTTTTGAAGCACTAAGTATGTGACCTTGACCCTGGGCTTGGCGGGGGCAGGACGAACGTGGATTTTGCACAGGGTGGTAGAGGACCATTAGAGCAATGTGTATATGAAATATGAAGCTGATCCGTGAAAGAAAACAGAAAGAAATTATAAGATATTAACCCGAGCGTTAAAGTTTTTGAAGCACCAAGTATGCGACCTTGACCCTGGTCTTGGCGGGGGCAGGACGAACGTGGATTTGGCACAGGGCGGTAGAGGACCATTAGAGCAATGTGTATATGAAATATGAAACTGATCCGTGAAAGAAAACAGAAATTATAAGATATTTACCTGAGCGTTAAAGTTTTTGAAGCACCAAGTATGTGACCTTGACCCTGGGCTTGGCGGGGGTAGGACAAACATGGATTTGGTACAGGGTGGTAGTGAACCATCAGAGCAATGTGTATATGAAATATGAAGCAGATCGGTCGAAGGATTATGAGACATTTACCCGAGTTTTAAAGTTTTGTGACGGACGGACGGACGGACGGACGGGAGGACGGGACACACGTTCCTACGAATGAATACTTGTTGGGTTTTTACTGTATAAAAATACCCAACAAGAGTACCCAACACTATCCTAACCCTACCCAATAAGATCCCCGTACGCTTACAACAAGTACCCATTCGTGTGTGCGGACGGACGGACAAGGGTAACACTAAATGCCCCCTCCACTATCGTGGTGGGGCATAAAAATATTCCAAATGGTGTTCGAGTTATGCTCTGGATACAAAATCAGAGCATGAAACAAACAAAGGGAGATAAGTAAACAAGAATTCCGCGGAATCAAATGCCTCGCCTTGTCCCGCCTTGACCTCGAGCCTGGGCCCGAAAGCAATTTTCACTGGCCCGAACATATTATACAATTATTGACTAGTGAGCCATGGAATATATATATATTATATTCTATGGCTCACTAGTCAATAATTGTTTTATTATATGATAATAGTCTGTATATAGCACTTACGACCTTTTTAATAGTCCTATATTTATCTACATATATCTGCACAGGTCCACATAATGCCACAATATTTTCAACACAGTTTACGGAAATGTAATATACAAAAAAAAATAAAACTAGAAATGTGGCCTGTCGGCACACGAATGCCCCCGCTGGCAGCCAAAGAAAACGAGGCATATTTGATTATAAGCCATTTACCCGAGGGTTAAGATTTCGAACGCACCAAGTCTGTGACCTTGACCCTGGGCTTAGCGGGGGTGGGACGAATGTGGATTTGTCACAGGGCAGTAGAGGAGCATTGGAGCAATGCGTGTGTGAAATGTGAAGCAGATTCGAGCAAGGAAACAAAAATTACAAGCCATTTACCCGAGCGTTAAGGTTTGAAACGCACCAAGTCTGTGACCTTGACCCTGGGCTTAGCGGGGGCGGGACGTATGTGGATTTGTCACAGGGCGGTAGAGGACCATTGGAGCAATGCGTGTGTGAAATGTGAAGCAGATCCGAGCAAGGAAACGGAAATTATAAGCCATTTACCCAGCGTTAAGGTTTCGAACGCACCAAGTCTGTGACCTTGACCCTGGGCTTAGCGGGGATGGGACGAATGTGGATTTGTCACAGGGCGGTCTAGGACAATTGGAGCAATGCGTGTGTGAAATGTGAAGCAGATCCGAACAAGGAAACAGAAATTATAAGCCATTTACCCAGCGTTAAGGTTTCGGGACGTAGAGACGACAGACCGGTGGAACTTTCATATGCATGCCCCCCTCACCATTCGGTGTCGGGCATGGGGGGACAAGCTATTTACACCAGCGGTTAAGGTTTGTTTTCGAAGCACCACCGTGTGTGACCTTGTCCCTGGGGGCTTATCGGGGGTGCGGGACGAATGTGGAAATTTGTCACAGGGCGGTTGTTTGTAGAGGACCATTGAGTCAATGGGCGTGTGTGAGGGAAATGATGAAGCAGATTCCGAGCAAGGAAACAGAAATTATAAGCCATTTACCCAGCGTTAAGGTTTCGCAGCACCAGCCCAGTATGTGACCTTGACCACTGGGTCGGTCTCGGGGGCATGAGACCTGAATGGATTTGTCACAGGGCAGTAGAGGACCATTGGAGCAACCGCTGTGTGTGAAATGTGAAGCAGATCCGAGCAAGGAAACAGAAATTATAAGCCATTTACCAGCGTTAATTTAAAGGTAACAAACGCACCAAGTCTGTGACATTGACCCTGGGCTTAGCAAGGGTGGGACGAATGTGGATTTTAAATGTCACAGGGCGGTAGGAGGACCATTGGAAGCAATGCGTGTGTCTGAAATGTGAGGGGGCAGATTCGGGAGCAAGGAAACAGAAATTATAAGCCATTTATACAGGCGTTAAGGTTGGTTTCGAAAGCACCAAGTCTGTGACCTTGACCTGGGCTTAGCAAGTCAGGGCAGCGATGTGATTTGTCACCAGGGCGGTAAAGAGGACCCATTGGAGCAATGCGTGTGTGAAATGGTTTGAAGCAGATCTGAGCAATGGAAACAGAAAATTATAAGCCATTTACCCATCGTTAAGGTTTCGAAGCACCAAGTCTGTGACCTTGACCCTGGGCTTAGCGGGGGCGGGACGAATGTGGATTTGTCACAGGGCGGTAGAGGACCATTGGAGCAATGCGTGTGTGAAATGTGAAGCAGATCCGAGCAAGGAAACAGAAATTATAACCATTTACCCAGCGTTAAGGTTTCGAAAGCACCAAGTCTGAGAGGGTGAGGGACAAATTAAAAAAGAGGGAGAGATGGGAGAAGCAAAGGAATTGATGAGAAGGAAAGAAATTTGAACAGGGCGCACCAACAGACCCTGCATCTCTACATCCTTCTTCTTCAGTTCCATTTCCCTCAAACTCACTTTCCCTCACGCTCTCGGGGGCACATTAGCAACAAACTCCGTCGGCATATCCCCCATCTTCCCTCACGGCTATTTTCTCCATTCAATGCCATCCAGCAACGTGGGTTTTTGCTTGTCGCAATGTCCAAATAGCCCCGGGCGTACTAGGACCAGTTGAGCAATGCGTGTGTGAAATGTGAAGCAGATCCGAACAAGGAAACAGAAATTATAAGCCATTTACCCAGCGTTAAGGTTTCGGGACGTACGTAACGGACGCCGTAAACACTATATGCCCCCCTCACCATTCGGTGGCGGGGGCATAATAAGCCATTTATACCCAGCGTTAAGGTTTCGAAAGCACCAAGTATGTGACCTTGACCCTGGGCTTCTCGGGGGCAGGACGAATGTGGATTTGTCACAGGGCAGTAGAGGACCATTGGAGCAACGCGTGTGTGAAATGTGAAGCAGATCCGAGCAAGGAAACAGAAATTATAAGCCATCCATACCCAGCGTTAAGGTTTTTTTCGAAAGCACCAAGTATGTGACCATTGACCCTGGGCTTCTCGGGCAGGACGAAATGTGGATTTGTCACAGGGCAGTAGAGGACCATTGGAGCAACGCGTGTGTGAAATGTGAAGCAGATCCGAGCAAGGAAACAGAAATTATAAGCCATTTACCCAGCGTTAAGGTAACAAACGCACCAAGTCTGTGACCTTGACCCTGGGCTTAGCGGGGGCAGGACGAATATGGATTTGTCACAGGGCGGTAGAGGTACATTGGAGCAATGCGTGTGTGAAATGTGAAGCAGATGCGAGCAAGGAAACAGAAATTATAAGCCATTTACCCAGCGTTAAGGTTTTGAACGCACCAAGTCTGTGACCTTGACCCTGGGCTTAAGCGGGGCGGGTAAACGAATGTGGATTTGTGTCCCCCCCCCCCCCCCCCCACAGGGCGGTAGATGACCATTGGAGCAATGCGTGTGGGTGAAATGTTGAAGGCAGATCCGAGCAAAGGACACAGAAATGTATAAGCCATTTACCCAGAACGTTTAAGGTTTCGAAAGCACCAAGTCTGTGACCATTAGACCCTGGTCTTAAGCAGGGTGGGACGAATGTGGATTTGTCACAAGGGCGTTAGAGGACCACAATTGGAAGCAATGGCGTGTGTGAAATGTGAAGCAGATTCGGAGCAAGGAAACAGAAATTATAAGCCATTTACCCAGCGTTTAAGTTTCAGAAAGCACCAAGTCTTGTGACCTTGACCCTTGGGCATTAGCAGGGGCAGGAACGAATGTGGATTTGTCCACAGGGCGGTAGAGGGACCATTAGGAGCAATGCGTTGTGTGAAAATGTGAAGCCAGATCCCGAGCAAGGAAACAAAAAAAAGAAATTTATAAGCCTTTATTTACCCCAGCGTTAAGGTTTTCCGAAAGCAACCAACCAAGTTCTGTGACCTTGACCCTCTGGGCTTAGCGGGGGCGGGGACGAACTGGGAGGATTTGTTCTCAGGGCGGTAGGGAAAAAAAAGGACCATTGGAGCAATGGCGTGTGTGAAAATTGTGAAGACAGATCCGAGCAAGGAAACAGAAATTATAAGCCATTTACGCCAGCGTTAAGGTTCGAAAGCCACCAAAGTCTGTGACCTTGACCCATGGGGCTTAGCGGGGGCGGGACGAATGTGGATTTTGTCACAGGGCGGTAGAGGACCATTGGAGCAAATTGCGTGTGATGAAAATGTGAAGGCAGAATCCAGCAATGGAAACAGAAATTATAATAAGCCATTTATTTCCCAGCGTTAAGGTTTGTCGGGACGTAAACGTACGGAACGTGACTAGCCGGTAACACTATATCCCCCCTCACCATTTACGGTGGCGGGGGGCATAATAAGCCATTTACCCAGCGTTAAGGTTTCGAAAGCACCAAGTCTGTGACCTTGACCCTGGGCTAATCGGGGGCGGACGAATGTGGATTTGTCACAGGGGCAGTAGAGGACCAATTGGAGCAATGCGTGTGTGAAATGTGAAGCAGTCCGAGCAAGGAAACAGAAATTATAAGCCAATTTACCCAGCGTTAAGTTCGAAAGCACCAAGGTTAATGTGACCTTAGACCCTGGGCTTCTCGGGGCAGGACGAATGTGGATTTGTCACAGGGCAGTAGAGGACCATTGGAGCAACGCGTGTGTGAAATGTGAAGCAGATCCGAGCAAGGAAACATATTATAAGCCATTTACCCCCAGCGTTAAGGTAACAAACGCACCAAGTCTGTGAACCTTGACCCAGGGCTTAGCGGGGGCAGGACGATATGGATTTGTCACAGGGCGGTAGAGGTACATTGGAGCAATGCGTGTGTTAAATGTAAGCAGATGCGAGCAAGGAAACAGAAAATTATAAGCCATTTACCCAGCGTTAAGGTTTTTGAACCGCACCAAGTCTGTGACCTTGACCCTGGCTTTAGCGGGGGTCGGGAACGAAATGTGGATTTGTCACAGGGCGGTAGAGGACCATTGGAGCAATGCGTGTGTGAAATGTTGAAGCAGATCCGAGCAAGGACACAGAAATAAAAAAGAACCATTTACCCCAGCGATAAGGTTTCGTTTCAAAGCACCAAGTCCTGTGACCTTGACCCTGGGCTTAGCAGGGGGTGGGAATGAATTGGATTTGTCACAGGGCGGTAGAGGACCATTGGAGCAATGCGTGTGTGAAATGTTAAAAAAAGCAGATTCGAGCAAGGAAAACAGAAATTATAAGCCATTTAACCCCAGCGTTAAGGGTTTCGAAAGCACGCAAGTCTGTGACCTTTGACCCCTGGGCTTAGCAGGGCAGGGACGAATGTGGATTTTGTCACAGGGCGGTAGAAAGGACCATTGGAGCAATGCGTGTGAAATGGTTGAAGCAGATCCCGAGAAGAAACAGAAAATTATAAGCCATTTTCACCCATCGTTAAGGTTTCGAAGCACCAAGTCTGTGACCTTGACCCTGGGCTTAGCGGGCGGGACGAATGTGGATTTGTCACAGGGCGGGTAGAGACCATTGGAGCAATGCGTGTGTGAAAAGTGAAGCATATCCGAGCAAAGGAAACAGAAATTTATAAGCCATTTTACCCAGCGTTAAGGTTTCGAAAGCACCAAGTCTGTGACCTTGACCCTGGGCTTAGCGGGGGCGGGACGAATGTGGATTTGTCACAGGGCGGTAGAGGACCATTGGAGCAATGCGTCGTGTGAAATGTGAAGCAAGGAAATCCGAGCAAGGAAACAGAAATTATAAGCCATTTACCCAGCGTTAAGGTTTCGGGACGTACGTACGGACGCCGGTAACACTATATGCCCCCCTCACCATTCGGTGGCGGGGGCATAATAAGCCATTTACCCAGCGTTAAGGTTTCGAAAGCACCAAGTCTGTGACCTTGACCCTGGGCTTATCGGGGGCGGGACGAATGTGGATTTGTCACAGGGCGGTAGAGACCATTGGAGCATGCGTTGTGTGAAATGTGAAGCAGATCCGAGCAAGGAAACAGAAATTATAAGCCATTTACCCAGCGTTAAGGTTTCGAAAGCACCAAGTATGTGACCTTGACCCTGGGCTTCTCGGGGGCAGGACGAATGTGGATTTGTCACAGGGCAGTAGAGGACCATTGGAGCAACGCGTGTGTGAAATGTGAAGCAGATCCGAGCAAGGAAACAGAAATTATAAGCCATTTACCCAGCGTTAAGGTAACAAAACGGCGCACCAAGTCTGTGACCTTGACCCTGGGCTTAGCGGGGCAGACGAATATGGATTTGTCCACAGGGCGGTAGAGGTACATTGGAGCAATGCTGTGTGAATGTGAAGCAGATGCGAGCAAGGAAACAGAAATTATAAGCCATTTACCCAGCGTTAAGGTTTTGAACGCACCAAGTCTGTGACCTTGACCCTGGGCTTAGCGGGGGCGGGACGAAATTGTGGATTTGTCACAGGGCGGTAGAGGACCATTGGAAGCAATGCGTGTGTGAAATGTGAAGCAGATCCGAGCAAGGACACAGAAATTATAAGCCATTTACCCAGCGTTAAGGTTTCGAAAGCACCAAGTCTGTGACCTTGACCCTGGGCTTAGCAGGGTGGGACGAATGTGGATTTGTCACAGGGCGGTAGAGGACCATTGGAGCAATGCGTGTGTGAAATGTGAAGCAGATTCGAGCAAGGCAAACAGAAAATATAAGCCATTTACCCAGCGTTAAGGTTTCGAAAGCACCAAGTCTGTGACCTTGACCCTGGGCTTAGCAGGGGCAGGACGAATGTGGATTTGTCACAGGGCGGTAGAGGACCATTGGAGCAATGCGTGTGTGAAATGTGAAGCAGATCCGAGCAAGGAAACAGAAATTATAAGCCATTTACCCAGCGTTAAGGTTTCGAAAGCACCAAGTCTGTGACCTTGACCCTGGGCTTAGCGGGGGCGGGACGAATGTGGATTTGTCACAGGGCGGTAGAGGACCATTGGAGCAATGCGTGTGTGAAATGTGAAGCAGATCCGAGCAAGGAAACAGAAATTATAAGCCATTTACCCAGCGTTAAGGTTTCGAAAGCACCAAGTCTGTGACCTTGACCCTGGGCTTAGCGGGGGCGGGACGAATGTGGATTTGTCACAGGGCGGTAGAGGACCATTGGAGCAATGCGTGTGTGAAATGTGAAGCAGATCCGAGCAAGGAAACAGAAATTATAAGCCATTTACCCAGCGTTAAGGTTTCGAAAGCACCAAGTCGTGACCTTGACCCTGGGCTTAGCGGGGCGGACGAATGTGGATTGTCACAGGGCGGAGAGGACCATTGGAGCAATGCGTGTGTGAAATGTGAAGCAGATCCGAGCAAGGAAACAGAAATTATAAGCCATTTACCCAGCGTTAAGGTTTCGAAAGCACCAAGTCTGTGACCTTGACCCTGGGCTTAGCGGGGGCGGGATGAATGTGGATTTGTCACAGGGCGGTAGAGGACCATTGGAGCATGCCGTGTGTGAAATGTGAAGCAAGCCGAGCAAGGAAACAGAAATTATAAGCCATTTACCGGCGTAAGGTCGAAAGCAAAAGTCTGTGACCTTGACCCTGGGCTTAGCGGGGCGGGACGAATGTGGCCTTTGTTCACAGCAAGTAGAGGACCATTTGAGCAATGCTGTGTGAAATGTGAAGCCAGATCCGCGCAAGGAAACAGAAATTATGAAGCCATTTCACCCGGCGTTAAGGTTTCGAAAGCACAAAGTCTGTGACCTTGACCCTGGGCTTAGCGGGGCGGGACGAATGTGGATTTGTCACAGGGCGGTAGAGGACCATTGGAGCAATGCGTGTGTGAGATGTGAAGCAGATCCGAGCAAGGAAACAGAAATTATAAGCCATTTACCCAGCGTTAAGGTTTCGAAAGCACCAAGTCTGTGACCTTGACCCTGGGCTTAGCGGGGGCGGGACGAATGTGGATTTGTCACAGGGCAGTAGAGGACCATTGGAGCAATGCGTGTGTGAAATGTGAAGCAGATCCGAGCAAGGAAACAGAAATTATAAGTCATTTACCCAGCGTTAAGGTTTCGGGACGTACGTACGTACGTACGTACGTACGTACGTACACGCCGGTAACACTATATGCCCCCCTCACCATTCGGTGGCGGGGGCATAAAAATAATGCTCGCTACTGGAGCCCAGAATGTTTGTTAATAGTCCTATATTTATCTACATATATCTGCACAGGTCCACATACTGCCACAATATTGTCAACACAGTTTACGGAAATGTAATAATGTACCTGTATAAATTACCTGTAATAAGTTAGTGGTCAGTTAAAAAATTGAAAAAGAATGTAAAAAAAAAAATGTAAATAAAAAATTAAATTTAAAAAAAAAATAAAAAATAATGCTCCCTACTGGAGCCCAGAATGTTTTTTAATAGTCCTATATTTATCTACATATCATATATACACAGGTCCACATTTTGCCACAATATTTTCAACACAGTTTACGGAAATGTAATATAATCATTTACCTGTATAAATTACCTGTAAGTGGTCAGTGGTCAGTTGCACATGCTAGCACATGCACAGGTGAATAGTCAGTATATAGCACTTACGACCTTATGCTACTAGACAAAAATGAAAAAAGAATTTGAAAAAAAAAATGAAAAAAAAAAGTTTAAAAATTAAAAATAATAATGCTTGCTACTGGAGCCCAGAATTTTTTTTAATAGTCCTATATTTATCTACATATATCTGCACAAGTCCACATAATGCCACAATATTTTCAACACAGTTTACGGAAATGTAATATCCAATGTAGTAATTTACCTGTATAAATTACCTGTGGTCAAGAGTGGTCAAGACTGGACATTTGCACATGCTAGCACATGCACAGGTGAATGGTTCTCCCAGTCTCTATTGTTCTATCTACAGGTAAGGTGTACAGAGCACATGAGAAAATGGGTCTTCATGCATTATTGTCCAGTTTGTAGAGTGCGCAAAACAAAAAAAGGAGATAACTCAAAAATGAGCTACGCAAGAGTTGTCATTCTTGTGTGCGACACACCTCCGGGTCGTGGTCTATGCATGTGTGAAGTTTCAGGAAAATATTTCAAAGGGTGGTCGAGTTATGCTCCGGACAGGAAATTTGTGCGCGAAAACAAAAAAGGGAGATAACTAAAAAATTAGCTATGCAAGAGTTGTCATTCTTGTGCACGACACACCTTCGGTTCGTGGTCTAATTGAATGTGTGAAGTTTCATAAAAATATTCCAAAGGGTGGTCGAGTTATGGTCAATCAGTGCGCGAAACAAAAAAGGGAGATAACTAAAAAATTAGCTATGCAAGAGTTGTAATTCTTGTGCGCGACACACCTTCGGGTCGTGGTCTATGCATGTGTGAAGTTTCATGAAAATATTCCCAAGGGTGTTCGAGTTATGCTCCGGACAAGAAGTGTCTGCGGCGGACGCGGATGCGGCCCGCTGTCAAATCCATAGTATGTCAAATCCGACGGAGTCCGGGGGATACAATGATAGAGGCCAGATTGTGATTCGGCAGAGAAAATGTCTTGGTATACACTGTTCGCCTTCGGTATAGGACATGTGTACCGAATGTGACACAGGGCCGTAACGAGTAAGGCGCGAACTGTTTAGAATACGAATCCAATATTCCCATACCGGATTTTACCCAAAAGACTAACAACAACAAATATAGGAACGCATTTTATTTGTTTTATTTTTGGTCGTTTATGTCAATATTTCGGGTGGAAAAAAATGCTCATGTATCTACATGTATTTATAAGATCAGGAGATATTCAACATTTGGACATTTGTCCACAATTGTTGACACCAAGGTGAAGGTCACCAATTATACTGGTAGATATCCATCAAAGTGAAGAAGTTATTGATGAAGTTTGGAGACTAACGGAACAAGAGATATTCAAAATTTGGTCATAAGGTCAATGTCATCCCCGAATGACACTAGATGGAAAGCTATGAATGTCAGGAACCTACTGATGAAGTTTGGTCACGATCCGACAAAAGAGATATTCAACATTTGGAAGTACATCCAACATTATTGACACAAAGGTTAAGGTCACCAAAGTGAAGGTCAAGGTCACCAAAATGACACTGGATGGATGGCTATCAATATGAGGAAGCGATTGATGAAGTTTGGTAATGACCCAACTAACGGATCAAGACATACGAAATTTGGATTATGTCCAAAATGTATGTCCTACAAAGTTTAAGGTCATCAAGTTGAAGGTCAAGGTCACCCAAATGACACTGGATGGATAGATATCAATGTGAGAAAGCGATTGATGACGTTTGGTAATGATCCGACTAACGGATCAAGAGATATGCGAGATTTGGACTGTGTCCAAAGTGTACATACCACAAAGCTTAAGGTCACCAAGGTGAAGGTCAAGGTCACCCAAATGACACTGGATGGATAGCTATCAATGTAGTTTTGTAATGATCCAATTAATGGATCAAGAAATATGGGATATTCGAGTCCAAAATTTACATCCCAAATTGTTGACGACAACGCCGGAATTGTGACCGCTATGTCTAACTTTCCACTATCGTGGGCGAGACAAAAACTCACATGGTTTGTCTCATATACAGATGGAAATGCACCTATGTTCAGCAATGAAATTATTATAACAACTTAAAAGACAGTTTTTTTTTCGAAAATTGTCATTTTTTAGCGCTTCGTCTAGTATTCCCGCGAATTTTCCAGGTTTATACCCAGATAAATTCCACAAAAAGGCCATTCATTCCTATAATGTCTTGTCTCATATGTAGTTACCTCAGTCTCGTTGGAGGTGACCGACAGTTGGATGTCCGTCATGAACTTGATACAGTCACCGCACGTGGTGTTCACCTCCACCTGATAAATATGCATTGACGGATTGATTTTAAAGGTACATGCCCACTCAGTCGGCACAAAATCTTCTTTATAGGAATTAAATAAGTGTATAATTGTGTCACTATTCCACCAGTTCTAAAACTTACAGATATAATCATTTAGTAATATTTATTTTATTGATAGTGACGCACGTTGGTATCATATGCAAATGAGGCATTATATTTTTTGATTATGTATACTAATTAAATGCGTCACCTGAAAAAAACAAGATTGGTCAGTAAGCGAGGCTTACGGAATACCTCCCCGCATGAGCCAAGGTACCCCTAAATATGTAAAATTTTCCAAGTGTGTGGGCTTGTGACCTTGACTCTGGGCTTAGCGGGGGCGGCACGAACGTGAATGTGAATGTGAAGCAGATCCGAGCAAGGAAACAGAAGTTATAACCGATTTCTCTGATGTTAAGTTTTGTAAAGAGACAAAGTATGTAATCTTGACCTTGGGATCAGCGGGGATATGTCACAGCATGATAGTAGAGTGAATGCATGCATGAAATATTAAGAATTTTAGATGAAGTTATAACATATTTCTCTGATGTTAAGTTTTGTAAAGAGACCATGTATTTGACCTTGACCTTGGGATCAGAGGGGGTTGCAAAGTCGTTGATTTGGCACAGTATGGTAGTAGAGCCTTACATGAATGCACGAGTGAAATATTAAGCATTTTAGATGAAGGAAATAGAAGTTATAACATAGTTCTCTGATGTTAAGTTTTGTAAAGAGACTAAGTATTTGACCTTGACATCAGCGCGGGTGGGACGGTGGTGGATTTGGCACAGCATGGTAGTAGAGCCTTACAGGAATGCATGTGTGAAATATTAATCATTTTAGATGAAGGAAATAGAAGTTATAACAATATTTCTCTGATGTTAAGTTCTGTAAAGAGACTAAGTATTTGAACTTGACCTTGGGATCAGCGGGGGTTGGACGGTCGTGGATTTGGCACATCATGGTAGTAGAGCCTTACAGGAATGCATGTGTGAAATATTAAGCATTTTAGATGAAGGAAAGTTATAACAATATTTCTCTGATGTTAAGTTTTGTAAAGAGACTAAGTATTTGACCTTGACCTTGGGATCAGCAGGGGTTGGACGGTCGTGGATTTGGCACATCATGGTAGTAGAGCCTTACAGGAATGCATGTGTGAAATATTAAGCATTTTAGATGAAGGAAAGTTATAACAATATTTCTCTGATGTTAAGTTTTGTAAAGAGACTAAGTATTTGACCTTGACCTTGGGATCAGCGGGGGTTGGACGGTCGTGGATTTGGCACAGCATGGTAGTAGAGACTTACAGGAATGCATGTGTGAAATATTAAGCATTTTAGATGAAGGAAAGTTATAACAATATTTCTCTGATGTTAAGTTAAGTGATGGACGGACGCACAGACAACCTGACTCCAGTATACCCCCCACAACTCGTTGCGGGGGGTATAATAATATTTTCCAGAGATTATAAAATATGATCATAGCACATAAAAAAATAATACAGAGTACAAATAGTAGTGTACATTAATATTTTAAAGAAACAGTGTTATCTCCCCTGATATCAGTGTGGAAAGTTAATTCTGATATAAATTGTATAATAATGCCAATACAAACGTGGGGTAATGTTTATTTTGCCAGAAAATGTCTCAGATGATGTGTCTGATATAAAGAATATTTTGTGTCTACAGAGTGGACATGTACCTTTAATTTAATGAATAATTGAATAGGGATTCACGCCTGTTTAACCCTATCAACACTACACAACCTCTATATATAGCCGTGTTTGCAAACAGTGTCGGTCCAGACGAGACGGTTCGTGACGAGCCGTCTCATCAGGATCTGCACTTTTTTGCAAGGAATTTTCATATTTTTTTAGACAAAAAAACACCCCCATTTTATAAACGGACTAGTCTGTTAATCATTTTGTGACGATTGGATTAGTCAGAAAATTAACATATCAAAATCCATTCCAGTTATTTAGGGTGGAAATGTCATACACAAGTCACTGGGTAGAAGGAGTCTGCGTCTGTGTGAGGGAACCTGCAGTACTCATTGAAGGCTAAAAATTGAGAAGACACAGTGCAACCTCTCTACAACAGCCCCCATGGGAAGACACAAAACTCACTGTATAACAGAGGTTAAGGATAGAGGTAATTATCAATTTGGGATATCAAATATTGGCAGATACAGAGAGGGTGTTGCTGTAGAGAGATGGTCGTTCACGTAGGTTAGAGAGGGTGTTGCTGTAGAGATGGTCGTTCACGTAGGTTCGACTGTAATACAATTTGTGCAAGAATGGACAGGCCCACACGACCTTCTATGCCATATTTTGTATATGGGATCTATAATGGAATGGAGACAAAATATGTTTCCAATAATTTTTAAAATTTGTGGCACAAGTTGTTTTCTTAGATTTTCTAGGTTTCCAACTCTCCAATCGCCAACTTGAACATGTGTGCCTCAGGTCCATTGGATCAAATCCCAAATTTTGTATTTGTAATATAATCAATATTGTTGTCTAACTCTATGGCAACAGGACTGGTGTTACCTCGACTACTGTTGGGTGATAGACGGTGTCCTCCAGGCCAGCACACAGCCCCAGCGTGGCACAGATCACGTCCGTGTTCTGAAACACACAAATCATGGTCACATGGTGGAATCATTGGTGTTTTCCGGGTGCTCGCTTTTACTTTAACCATTTCACCCCTGGAATGGATGTTGATGTGTTAATTTTGCAACCAAGCCAATTGTCACAAAATGATTTTCTGACTAGTAAATTTATGAAAAGGGAGGGTTTTTGTTCTCAATTAAAATTACTTGCAAAAAGTGCAGATCCAGATGAGCCGGCTTGTCACAGCTTGTTGAGACTGAGCTGTAACCAATCATACTGCTTGACTTAATGTGTTTGTTTTTTGGTGTTTAACGGCATATCAACAGCTAAGGTCATTTAAGGCCGGACCAACGGGTTCGACCCCATATTCAACCTGCTGCATTTGGGGGAAAATCCCAAATTCAGAACAGAATATTTACATAAAAAAAAATAATATTCAGTCTTGAAATTAGAATAACCTGACCTGGTGCCATGTCCATACTGCACCAAAGGCACTTGGGGTCTTCCCCTAAAAGTAGGGTTACAAATTATCATATTACTCATACAAGGGGTATAACCAGATTAAACTCTCACATAGAAGAAAGCCAAAGACGTATATGAGGGCCAAACCAGTAGCCGATTTCACCAACATTGCAAAGTATACTTTACTAGCAAAGTATACTTTGAGGGAGTAATCTTTATTTTTCCTGAAATGCATTATTTCATATAAAACTAACAACTGCATATATTTGATGATTAAAAGTATGCAGAATTATTATACTGAATTTATTACATTATCACAGCCAAAATGGCTGTGAATGGCTGTGATAATGTAATAAATTCAGTATAATACAAATTAATACATTTATCTTAAAATTGAAAATTTCTCCCTCAAAGTATACTTTGCTACTAAAGTATACTTTGCAATGTTGGTGAAATCGGCTACAGGTCTCCGTTAAGGATGAATCCGGATTGTTAAATTACCCATCGCATGCTCCCACCCAGGGATTCCGCTGGCGATCGCCACTTTCGCAATTGGCGATAAAAATAAACAATTGGCGATAAACTAGATGGCCGCGGCCTGCATGTCGCGCCTTGTGGCGAGGCATGGACACTAAAAAAAAAGATATAGTAACGAAAAACTTAACGAAAAACTTTAACCAAAAAACTTAACCAAAAACTTTAACCAAAAACTTGAACTAAAAAACTTAACCAAAAACTTCAAAGTAATTTGACCTTGACATTGGGCGCAGGGGCCACACGGAAGGGGGGTAGAATGAAAATATAGATGATGATAAACACCCATGTGAAGTTTCAAGGTAATGGGCAAAGCAGTTGCAGATATAGTATAACGAAAAACTTTAACCAAAAAACTTAACCAAAAACTTTAAACAAAAAACTTAACCAAAAACTTCAAAGTAATTTGACCTTGACATTGGGCACAGGGGCCGCACGGGAGGGGGGTAGAATGAAAATATAGATGATGATAAACACCCATGTGAAGTTTCAAGGTAATGGGCAAAGCAGTTGCAGAGATATAGTATAACGAAAAACTTTAACCAAAAAACATAACCAAAAAACTTAACCAAAAACTTTAACCACAAAACTTAACCAAAAAACTTAACCAAAAACTTTAACCAAAGAACTTAACCAAAAACTTCAAAGTAATTTGACCTTGACATTGGGCACAGGGGCCGCACGGGAGGGGGTAGAATGAAAATAAATGATGATAAACACCCATATGAAGTTTCAAGGTAATGGGCAAAGCAGTTGCAGAGATATAGTATAACGAAAAACTTTAACCAAAAAACTTAACCAAAAACTTTAACCAAAAAATTTAACCAAAAAACTTAACAAAAAACTTCAAAGTAATTTAACCTTGACATTGGGCACAGGGGTCGCACGGAAGGGGGGTAGAATGAAAATATAGATGATGATAAACACCCATGTGAAGTTTCAAGGTAATGGGCAAAGCAGTTGCAGAGATATAGTATAACGAAAAACGTTAACCAAAAAACTTAACCAAAAAACTTAACCAAAAACTTTAACCACAAAACTTAACCAAAAAACTTAACCAAAAACTTTAACCAAAAACTTTAACCAAAGAACTTAACCAAAAATTTCAAAGTAATTTGACCTTGACATTGGGCACAGGGGCCGCACGGGAGGGGGGTAGAATGAAATTATAAATGATGATAAACACCCATATGAAGTTTCAAGGTAATGGGCAAAGCAGTTGCAGAGATATAGTATAACGAAAAACTTTAACCAAAAAACTTAACAAAAAAACTTAACCAAAAACTTTAACCAAAAAACTTAACCAAAAACTTCAAAGTAATTTGACCTTGACATTGGGCACAGGGGTCGCACGGAAGGGGGGTAGAATGAAAATATAGATGATGATAAACACCCATGTGAAGTTTCAAGGTAATGGGCAAAGTAGTTGCAGAGATATAGTATAACGAAAAACTTTAACCAAAAAACTTAACCAAAAACTTTAACCAAAAAACTTAACCAAAAAACTTAACCAACAAAAACTTTAACCAAAGAACTTAACCAAAAACTTCAAAGTAATTTGACCTTCACATTGGGCACAGGGGCCGCACAGGAGGGGGTAGAATGAAAATATAGATGATGATAAACACCCATATGAAGTTTCAAGGTAATGGGCAAAGCAGTTGCAGAGATATAGTATAACGAAAAACTGTAACCAAAAAACTTAAGCAAAAAACTTAACCAAAAACTTTAACCAAAAAACTTAACCAAAAACTTCAAAGTAATTTGACCTTGACATTGGGCACAGGGGCCGCACGGGAGGGGAGTAGAATGAAAATATAGATGATGATAAACACCCATGTGAAGTTTCAAGGTAATGGGCAAAGCAGTTGCAGAGATATAGTATAACGAAAAACTTTAACGAAAAACTTTAACCAAAATACTTAACCAAAAACTTTAACCAAAAAACTTAACCAAAAACTTCAAAGTAATTTGACCTTGACATTGGGCACAGGGGCCGCACGGGAGGGGGGTAGAATGAAAATATAGATGATGATAAACACCCATGTGAAGTTTCAAGGTAATGGGCAAAGCAGTTGCAGAGATATAGTATAACGAAAAACTTTAACGAAAAACTTTAACCAAAATACTTAACCAAAAAACTTAACCAAAAACTTTAACCAAAAAACTTAACCTTACAGCTTAACCAAAAACTTTAACCGGACACACGTACGTACGTACGACAAACGGCCGACTATATCGCGCTTTCCGCAAGCGGGCGCGACAAAAATTACAATTATCGAGAAAAAAAATCCAAAATAATTTCTTCTTTTTTTTTTATATTTTTTTTTTTTTGAAGTGGCAATTTTTTTATTTTCCCCAGCGGAATCCCTGCCACCTGCCAATCACACTGCCTGAATTAAAGTACAAATTTGAGAACATACTCATATGAACATAGACAAATAACTCGAACACAAGTCTCCTATATAAGCTACCTGTACTTAGAAAATCAGCCAGAAAACCATGCATGTTTGCAGAGCTCCAGATAAGCTGCGCATTTGCTTAAATACCCAATTAAAATTGCCAGAAACCCAATTGAAATCCGAAGTAGCGAGTATCAGAAAGCAATACAAAATTTATAGTACCTTTATCATGCTGCACAAAACAATAAACAGACCACAAATTTAGCATATTTTTCTTATTTTTCCATGAAAACACATCTTGGTATTTCATTAGAATTGTCTCCAAGGAGACAATTCTAATGAAATGCCAAGATATGTTTTCATTTCGAAGCAAACTATTCAATAATTGCTGTCTGTTGATGTGGAAACAGTAGTGTGATTTGATTTTACCCAATTAAAATTTTGTAATACCCAATTGCGTCAGAAATGATGGAGTGACAAAACTCAATTACTAATTCCTTATCTGGAGCATGCATATTTGTATTGGTGAATTTGCAAATTTTGCCACTTTCACATCACACTTAGTACACAGTATGCCATCAAACCGACAAACACGCCACGGATGCCCAAAAGAAGTTTTTTAAGTTTAATACTGGTGATTTTCCAAGTTAGGTGATCTATTTATAAGATTTAATTATAGAGTCACATTAAACTGATGCATTCGAATTATACATGTATGATGTATGTTTGAACCTCCGAGCCACAACTGGATGAAATCAGTCATTGTTTACAGCAAGTGTACAAAGCTCAGCTGTACAACTTTGCCAAGGCTGGTATTAACTCATCCAAGTAGGTCCATGTAATAAACATATACAAAAACTGCAATTATAGCCAATGCACCTTTATGGTTTTTGCTTGAGAAAATAAAACTTTCACCAAAATCCAATGCCACATGTGAAAAGAAAAGTTTGCCACAGTCATGAACAAAGTCATGGTAAAAGATTGTCGAGGTTTACTTACAATGTCATTGGCCAGCATCTGTATAAGCTGTGGTAGGTTTTCCTTCACAATGCCTTTGCACTGTAAAACACAAACAGAATGAGCGTTATAAACACTGGCAATATCAACCCTTTCAGCCCTAAATAACTGCCATGGACTGTGATATGTTAACTCATTCAACCCTAAGTAACTGGAATGTTAATTTTGCAACCAATCCAACCGTCACAAAATGATTTTCAGACTAGTCCATTTATGAAAAGGTGGTGTTTTTGTTCTCAAAAAATATGAAAATTACTTGCAAAAAGTGCAGATTCTGATGAGACGGCTCGCTTGCAAACACTACTAAAGAGGTCTGTAGTGTTGAAAGGGTTAAATTGATTGTCAGAATACAGCTCATACTGAGCAACATTTGAACGACTAACAAAATTAATATATAGTAGTAACTGTTCTCGAGACAAATCAGCTATATTTTTGCACTCAGATCAGCAACATTGATCTCCGGTATGGACGGACACTATTGGCAAGTAATGTCATTTCTGTCTGTTACTACCAAAGTTAACCATTACAATGATGTGGGGAAAGAAAATTAGCATCTGGGGGCCGTTTGACTAAACTCCGTACGACTAAAATGTTTGTCAGTGTAAAAAGTCTGTAAATTTCACATTAACAATGTTTTCTTGCAGACACTTATTGGATTTACATTTATCGAGTGTTGGCTCAGCTGCATATGCAGCCTATGCTCAATAAATGTAAATCCATCAATTGAAATTTACAGATGATATTAAATTTACACTTACAAACATTTTAGTCATACAAAGTTTAGTGAAACGGGCCCCGGCTGTTGTTACTTATTAGGTCTCTTTCTCAATAAAAGCATGGTTTGGTGGCCCTTTTGACTCATACCTGATTTATTAAGAGCTGCCAAACTACATATATGTGTTTGTAGATAAAAATGGAAATAAATCGATAAACAGCAGATGAAAACATTTAATTCACCACAATAAGGGTTTTAAATAAAAGATCATTTGAATGTTCCCACCTCATCCTTCCAGTCTGACGTGGCCAGAACGTCACAGGCAGTGGCGAGGACATCTGCTATCTCTTCCTGAAATACAACACACATAGGGAATACCAGACGAGTGTCTGTCGATATCAAGTTTATCAGGAAAGGCTAGGAAATGCGTAGGAATACCAAGGCTCGCTAAGATATTTGTATCATTTCCGAGAAGCCTGATAAACTTGATATCAAGAGACACTAGCATGGTATTCTATTCATCAAATAAAATGTATGTCAGTGCAAAATTAGCATAGTCTGTGAATTTCACATTAACAATGTTTTCTTGTAAACAATTATTGGATTTACATTTATTGAGCATAGGCTGCATATGCAGCCTATGCTCAATAAATGTAAATCCATCAATTGAAAGTTTCAGAGGATCCTAAATGTGCACCTACGAACATTTTAGTCCTACAAAGTTTAGTGAAACGGCCCCTAGGTAACGCTTTACGCTACACAAGAATTCCGGCACGGAAGCGGTGTCGTGCCTGCCATGGCATTTAACCATAACATCCTCATGGGCATGTGCTACAGTAAGCATCACAACAACCGTCATAGGAAATGATTCTAAAGAGCTGCCACATCAAGTTTTTGACGAGAAAAATGAAAAATATTCAGCAGACGACACAAATTAAGTTAGCATTGTAAGGGTTAAAACACGAAAAAGGTCAAGGCTGAAGAAACGTTTTGACATAAAAAATGGCTAAGTGTTTCCACAACCATTTGAAGGTCATGTTAATGGCGGCATGAGTGTGTTTCAAATGCCTACATGTACTCGTACAAACTTTTTGACGCAAAAAATGGCTACGTGTTTCCGCAAAAATGTGAAGGCAAAAAGGTAAGGGCATGTTAATGGTGGCATGAGTGTGTTCCAAATGCTCACATGTATCAAGTGTCCAAATATTGAAGCAACCCGTAAAGTAATATTTATACCATGATGACGAAGCTTGTACAAACTGACATTTCGGACGCAGACAGAACTATAGTCGCGCTACAAAATGAGCAATTATGATGTGGTTTTTGTTGAAAAGAATGCGGTCTTGTTTGTATTGCATCATTACATCTATGTCATTCGGTAATGTCATGTGACGCCGTTCGACCAATGAAACGCCAACTTTCAATTCTATACACCAGACACACATGGAAGTTCTCGGGGACACAGTGAGATCCCTCAACACCAAGGTGCATGATCACGTGCTTACAACAACAACAACGTCGCCCACTCCAAAGTAAGTATTACCGTATTTACCCTATGTATTGGGACACCCTTTATATTGGGACACCCCCGTTTTGGGGGAGAAATAATTATTTTTTAGGAAACAAGTTTTGGGACACATCACAATTTTTAAAAAAAATCAATAATTTCTGCACCTTAAGTATTGGGACATCTCTTTTTTTTTAAAAATACTTTTAAACAGTCAGGGATTCCGCTGGGAAAATAAAAAAATCGCCACTCCAATTGTTTTATTTTTTTTCACCGGCTACTGGTCATGCTGACTATTGGCACGTCTCGCTATAAACAGAGGCCGTCGCTGATTAACTAATATAACACAGTGCTGACGGTAAATCTGAGCTCTGTTGATTAAATAGATTACCAATAAACCGTATACATCGACAATGCCGCCTGTCAATGTCGGAATGTGATTTATTTGCGAAAATTATTTTGATTCACACGGAAATACTCCCGATACATCGCCCCGCCCTCTCATCAATATTCACGAGGTAAGTTTAAAGTACGGACATGTATCCGGTCACGGCATGCTCTCCATGCTATTATATCCAGACACTACCGAGGGATGGCGTTTCGATCGGGACAACTGGGTGGAAAGTATAGTACAGTGCGACCCCGTTAATACACGGAAGTCCGGCGACATACAACCTTCCGTGTTGCTTATCCGAACCGTGCTATATCCGTTCTCGCCCAAGACGCATCATGTCAAAAAAAAAATACATGTACACTGTACACTGTCACTGCGAATGAACGACGTCGCGAATGCCTATAATATGCCATAAGTTTTCACTGTTATCTTCGCATGTAACAAGAAATGCGTCTGTCGAACACGGATGCCACCTGCAGCATATTTGAGAAACTGTGACAAATTGGTTAACCGAAAAGTGTGACGGACGGACAGACGGACAGACAGACGGACGGTCCATTCACTATATGCCACCCGTTTCTTCGAAACCCGGTGGCATAATAAATATATTGAATCCAAGAATTGTTAACGTCATGTTTTATTTATTCATCATGTTCATGTAGAATGTAGATCTACGCAGGTTCGTGCAATCCATTATTGTAAACGCGTGTAGAAAAAAGTGTAGTAAACACGTGTAGCCATCATCATTCGATGACGCAATGACCCAATGACCGATATCCTGTTCCATCAGCTGCAACGTCACGTGACAAGCTCATGCGTTGCAAACTGTGTTTACTCATATGGTGAGCACAGGTGGAAGACTCGGACCTATGACACCAAAAAAAATCCCATTATCCCACCCACCTGGTATCGTACTGTACATGACGTTAATAATAGAACGAGATCAAGTGGGTGGGGTAATGGATATTTTTGTAATGGTCATTTACTTTGTGTCACACGTCCGACTATTCCACCTGTGGGTTTGAGTACGCACAGAGTTTTAACCTTTTCAACACCACAGACCTGTATAGACATGTTTTGCCCGACGTGTTATAATTTTGCGCCAGTTCATGAGGTAATCAGGCTTATCACGTGAGATTTTCGACGAAGATGAATCTGATAATAGTGTACATTTTCTGTAAACGATATCGAATGTTGACGAATATTAAATTAGTAATTATTACGCATTTGCTCTGAAAATGTTATCAACTTTCTGATATATTTGCAGAAAAAAGTCAAATCATTCTCGGCGAAAATCTTGGTTATATAATAAAGTTGATTATCTCGTGCACTGGCTCAATTATGATGTAGCGAAACAAGGCCAGTTGTCGCGTACACATTTGTGTACATGCGCCGGGTGTGGGCAGTGCTGTAACAATTTAGTTAATCTGGGTCGAGTTAATCTGCGCCACTGATACGCGATCTCCGATTGGTCAGCCTTTTACACTTAATTAATATTCCATCAATGGTGAGCGCGAACGCATGCCGGAAAATTTAAATCGAGCACATAACAATTAGCACTGCTTTGTTTGGGACCAATAATTGATGTTATTCCCAGTTTGCTCGGATTAATTTACGAAATGTGCAACCGTGATCAGCTGCACATTCACATCGGTGAGATAAAAGGAGGCTATGCGTCCATAAAAAACAAAACAAATTACAAATTTAACACGATTTTGATATACAAATAGGCAAACAATTCGGGAGCCAAGGCACAACCGTGTACTAACCGAAATTTCGAGGATACAAACTTTCAATATTAATAATTGGGACACCAAAAAAAATAATTAATTTATTTTATATTATGTATTGGGACACGTAGAATTTTATTTATTTTTTACTGTCCCAATACATAGGGTAAATACGGTATTTTATATTTTCCTTAATATGCAACGGATTTTGATGAAATATGGTGCAGCAAACGCGTCTTCATGAGCTGCAGTTGGTGGTCTATGGAGTTTGGCACAGACTTATGTCGTTTTTGTGAAGAATCTCCGACACGGAAATCGATTCTTCGCAAAAACGACAGAAGTTTGGGCGAAAATACAGAGACCACCAAATACAGCTTAACCAGACGCGTTTGATGTGCCATATTTCATCAAAATCCGTTACGTAATAAAGACACTATAAAAGAATACGTACTTTGAATCGGTACTTGTTGTTGTTAGTACCACGTGATTATACACCTTGAACACTAGACACACATGGAGGTTCCCAGGTACGCAGTGGAATCTCTCTAAAGAGGATCTCCCCCGGATGTCAGGTTTATAGAGATTCCACTGTAATTCTGGCACATGAACTTCCAAGATGATGCGTGTGTGGTTTACATAGAAATAATGATTGGTTATAAATGAAGAGAAAACCCTTAAAAACTTAAGCATACAGAGGTCAGTAGTCTATTTCATCAACATTGCAAAGTATACTTTTCTAGCAAGGTATACTTTGAGGGAGTAATCATTTATTTTCCCCGAAATGCATTATGTCATATTGAACCAACGACTACATAAATTTGATGATTAAAAGTATGCAGAATTATTATACTGAATGTATTACATTATCACAGCCAAAATGGCTGTGATAATGTAATAAATTCAGTATAATAACAAGAAACGAGGCAAAGTCACGAAGGCCAGGTTTTTTCCAAGCATAGACACTTGGATAACATAATTATACCCACTTTTTGTAGACTAGATGGCCGTGGCCTGCATGTCGCGCCTTGGGGCGAGGCATGGTCACTAACAAAATAGATATAGTAGATGGAAAAAGTTTAACCAAAAAACTTTAACCGGACACACGGACGTACGTATGCCGAAATGCCGACGATATCACGCTTTCCGCAAGCGGGCGCGACAATGATGATAAACACCCATGTGAAGTATCAAGGTAATGGGTGAAGCAGTTGCAGAGACATAGTACACGAAAAAACTTTAACAAAAAAAATCAAAGTAATTTGACCTTGACATTGGGCACAGGGGCCGCACGGTTGGGGGTTAGAATGAAAATATGGATGATGATAAACACCCATGTGAAGTTTCAAGGTAATGGGCGAAGCAGTTGCAGAGATATAGTATAACGAAAAAGTTTTAACCAAAAAACTTTAACCAGACGTACGTTAAAAAGTTAACGTTGAAAATGGCTAAGTCAATTACGTAGAAATAATAGGTGAAGGTAAAATAATGGTCACATGTTGGATAGTTGTATGTGGTAGGCACCCCTTGGTTATGAAGCTGTGAAAGTTTGGTGGTCCTAGGTGGTACAGTACCAAAGAAATGGACTTAAACACTAAAACTTAACATTGTAAACGCGAAAACTTAACATTGAAAATGGCTAAGTCGACTACGCGGAAAAAATGGGTCAAGTTAAAAAAAAAGTAACATGTTGGATAGTGATATGTGGTGGGCACCCCTTGATTATGAAGCTGTGAAAGTTTGGTGGTCCTAGTTGGTACAGTAACAAAGAAATGGACTCAAACACGAAAACTTAACATTGATTGTGGACGCCGCCCGCCGCCCGGCTTTCGCCAATCCAATAGCCTGGATGTTTTTCCAAAAAACCTGGCTAAAAATGGTCACATGTTGGATAGTTGTATGTGGTAGGCACCCCTTGGTTATGAAGCTGTGAAAGTTTGGTGGTCCTAGGTGGTACAGTACCAAAGAAATGGACTTGAACACGAAAACTTAACATTGTAAACGCGAAAACTTAACATTGGAAATGGCTAGTCGACTGCGCGGAAAAAATGGGTCAAGTTCAAAAAAAGGTAACATGTTGGATAGTGATATGTGGTGGGCACCCCTTGTTTGTGAAGCTGTGAAAGTTTGGTGGTCCTAGGTGGTACAGTAACAAAGAAATGGACTCAAAACTTAACATTGATTGTGGACGCCGCCCGCCCGCCCGGCTTTCGCCAATCCAATAGCCTGGATTTTTTTTAAAAAAACCTGGCTAACAATTAATAAAATGTATCCTTAAATTGAAAATTTCTCCCTCAAAGTATACTTTGCTAGATAAGTATACTTTGCAATGTTGGTGAAATAGGCTACTGGTGTAGCAAGGTAAAATACCTGGGTGTATTTTTAATTGTTCGTTAATTATTAATGTATGATACAACAAAACATTTTCAACAACCCCCCTAGCATCATGATAAACATTAGCTACAATAATTCGCCTCCGATATGGTATCTATGGCTACAATTTGACCCAAAAAATATGAGCAACCAAAGTGCATACCCAAACCTGTTGCACGTAGGTCAAAATTGAGTAAACTGTATAGTTTATACCTTTAAACAAATAATCTTTGATGTAGAACTGGTATGCCAAAAATAATATAACACTAAACAGGAAAATCATGTTCCCATGGAAGCCATCTTTTCTCTTGTTGTTGTCCAACATTCAACATAACGAAATGAAGCTTTCAAATTTACAAGACAAACATGTAAATATCTTGACATGGTAAAATAACCAATTTCTGCATGTGTATGTTCTTCATTAATAATTTATTGATACAGATTTGACAGATTTATATAGCTAACATATCAAAACACCGGATAACCGATTGCAAAAAACACTCTTCCTTCCATGTGTTACATTAAAGAGATGGGGTTAAATTGCTACCTTCGCGAGAGGTATGGAGCGGCAGGGATTCCGCTGGAGGGAAATAAAAAAATCGCCCCTTCGAAAATTGTAATTTTTTATCGCCAATTGTTTATTTTTATCGCCAATTGCGAAAGTGGTGATCGCCAGCGGAATCCCTGTAGCGGGGTAGCAATTTAGTTTCTAGATAAACAAGTGTACTGTAATACTGAATGGACAGTTTATTGTCACTCACCTCAGATGTTTTGTCCTGAAGCTGAGATTTCAGGCCATTCACCAGGAGCTCACAGATTGTACACGTCTCCGTCTGTGGACATACACAATGTACATGTATAATTATAAAATATCAAAACAGAGCTCCAGATAAGGTGCGTATTGGTGTATTTACACACTTATTTTAGCAGAATACGCACTGATTATCAAAAGTGAGAGTACACAATACTCACAGCAATGTGAAAATACGCACCAATTTTCAAATTGAGTAGTGAAAATACTTTTTTAAAGTTGACAATTTACTTAGTTGAGCAGCTGCAAAAAGCAAACAGTAAATCGGTGAATTTTTTAATTTGTTTTATTTTTTTATCATTTGTTCCCTATTTAATGAGTAAGAAAATCAATAATACATTTGTAAAAGTAAAACTTCGCATTGAATTTAAAATATGGGGTTATAATACTCTTTAGATACAAAACTTATCTGGAGCTCTGTCAAAATGACCCATTGATAGGGACTACAACATTTGCATCAAGTGCTTCAGTGAGTGGATGGCAACTGGCATAGGCTCTGTAGCCTATTTCACCAACATTGCAAAGCATACTTTTCTAGCAAAGTATACTTTGAGGGAGAAATTTTCAATTTTAGGATAAATTTATTAATTTTTATTATACTGAATTTATTACATTATCACAGCCATTATGGCTGTGATAATGTAATAAATTCAGTATAATAATTCTGCATACTTTTAATTATGAAATACATGCATTTGTTAGTTCTATTTGAAATAATGCATTTCAGGAAAAATAAATGATTACTCCCTCAAAGTATACTTTGCTAGTAAAGTATACTTTGCAATGTTGGTGAAATCGGCTACTGGTCAAACTGTTTATGTGCAAGCTGATATTGTATAGTACTACTGTCTGTTCCACGTTTTTCTGCCGACAAACATTTGGCTATTCAACACGTTAAATCTGAAAAATAATTAAATGTAAGTTCTTACTCATCAACAACAAAAGTCACGCTCACCCAAAAAATATTATTTGATGAAAATCGACCAAATACTGACTTTATTGCGAATAAACAATTTTCCTTTGGGAATTTAACATGAAGGCTAAAAGTATCATTTTTACAATCATTTTGGAATTTGTGGACTGATTTTCAATCAATTCCATGCTATCTAGTCTTCTGAGCCAAATCCGAAATGTTTTTTTTCAACTCTCTTCATCACTCTCCAACTCCTTTTTGCCCCATGTTAAATTCTCATCTATAGGAAAATTAATTTTTCCCAATAAAGTTAATATTTGATGAATTTCAAATAAAAAAGGGTGACTTTACTGTTATTGATGAAAAAGTACCGACATAAATATTTATTAGATTTAAATGCGGTTAATAGCCAAATGTGTGTAAGAAGAAAAAACGTTGAACAGACAGTAGTCTATATAGACAGGCCACAGGTTATGGAATCACGTGGTCTATTGCTTTAGTTAATGGTGGCGTCCATGTGGTCTCAGGTAAATCTTATTTTTCATCAATATGACTGTGGTTTCTTCCTTTTAACTCTTTGCATGCTAGCGGCGAAAATATCTGCCAAACGAATTAGGAGTATACGTTTTATTTCTCTATGTAAATATGTCTTGAAATTTTATTAGAATTGAGTCCTCAGAACTCAATTCTAATGAAATTCCAAGACATATTCATGATATTTACGAGGAGAAATACAAGAAAATATGATGAATTCTTGTCCGCTAGTTTTGAACTATTTATAGCCCACAAGTTTCCCAGCATGCAAAGAGTTAATGATGACCATGTCCCAGCCGTTAACACTATGAGTCCGCCAATACCAAATTTAGCAGCATTAGTTATGTAGTTAGTCTGAACATTCTGCAGAGACATTTGAATCGGACGGAATTGAACGTTGCTTAAACTTGGTCCGATTCAACATATTACAAGATTAACAAAAACCAAATACATGTATGCGGAAATAAAATAATGTTCTTGTGATCCAGTTATAACGCAGTCCTAATTAACTCAGTGTAGCGAAACCTCTACCTGTAGAGTCGTGAAACCTCTAGCCGCGAAAGTGCAGGGTAGCGAAAGCTTGATCATCCGACCCATTAATGATTTCAGTGGTGACCCATTTGCATTGTCATATCAAGTGGAGCTTACCGACTCTGTCGTGATGGTCTGGTACTTCCACACGGTGGTCATACAGTGCTGTACGGCCCCACACTGCCGGGCGTGCTGGATACGGCTACACCAGTAGGACGGGCCCTGCCCACACTCCGGGGCTCCAAGTACGGCCCCCTGGGCACACACACCTGTGAACACAGCAGGGACCCGTTTCACTAAACTTTGTACAACTAAAATGTTCGTAAGTGCAAATTTAGGATCGTCTGGAAATTTCAATTAATGGATTTACATTTATTGAGCATAGGCTGCATATGCAGCCTATGCTCAATAAATGTAAATACAATAATTGTTTACAAGAAAGCAAAGTTAATATGACATTTAAGGTTAACTATTTTAGTTAAATTCATTTAAATATTGAAGTTAATGAATAATCAACAACATAATGAAAGATAACAAATACATACATCATTACTAAACAAAATGAATTTAGTATTTCAGACTTTCTTCACTTTATTGTTTAACTATTGTTTATAAAAATGTAATCTGCATGTTGAAGTTTTTTCAAATCTATTGTTACAGAGAAGCTTCATTGATAATAAAATGTAATACTAAAAATGTTATTTTAAATTCACAACATACATTTACATTGAACAATTTGTTTGTTCTACTGATTTCAGAGCTTATAGAACCAGAAAATACAACCCACAAAGGAAAATAAAAAGAACCAGTTTACCAAAAATATAGATGTAAATGCTCTGTTTCAATGAAAATGGGGACTTTTTGCTTACATATATGGTTGTAAAATGATACTTAAAACCATTTTAAATTTTGTTTTGTATTATTTGTTTCCATTTTCAATCAGATTAAAGGTCATATTACATGTAACAAGCAAAATAATCACAACTTATTTGGATGATTGCCATGTTACATTCATTATAGTGCTTGATACCGGTTTTTGGACAGAAAATTCAACTTTATTTTTGAACGCCCGTCAACCGGCTGTATAAAAACATTAGTAAAAAATTAATTTTTCACTCTTTTTAATTAAAACAAAAAGCATTCATCTTCTAAAACCCACACTATTATGTATGCAAACAACGAGTTTCCTATTTGAATTTTTAAAAAATCATTGGTTCATGCTAGTTTCATGTATGGACGTAACGCCAGTTTTCGGGGTATTCACATATTTCTTAATTTGTAGACATGTGTGCAGCCGCGATGTGCTTTACGTCCGATGATTAAAATAAGCATGACGTTACCTATATTAAGTTCTTAAAGCCCCTATATGTCTCAAGTTGAGGAATTTGGCCTCCTATTGGGTATTCCCACACATAAATCCAACAGGTTTCTATTTACACACACTTTGAAACTGTTTGCATTCATTTTGGTACAAAAATGATTTTGTAGTCGATGAAAATATCGGGATCGGGTCAAAACGTAACCAAGTCAAAATGTACACAAAAAAAATAAGTCAAAACGTAACCTGTGGTGTAGTCAAAACGTACACAAACGTGGTCAAAACGTACACAAAAAAAAGGTCAAAACGTTATGCGTGATTAATTGACTAAGTTTTAGCAAGTGCAACATTGAAAAAGAAGTTTGTTATTTGGTTATGCATGATTAATTGACTGCCATTTAATAGCAATTGCAATATTGAATTAGTAAATTTTGACTTAGAACGACACACATTCAACAGACATTCAAGTTTCAATTCTGATTATAAAATGGAATTATTTATAACAGAAATGTAAACTTAGACTTGAAAATATTTTCATTTTGTTATATAATTAATAAATTTGTTCCGTTATTATAGAACAAATTAAATAAGCACAGACCCAGTAAGTTTGTATTATAGATCCTTAAGAACGAACTCAGATCAATACCATCCTTCACACTGGTTTAATTGTGGAATGTGTAATTGACATATCAATGGTTTCCACATGATGTTACAAATTAATCAGTCCCCTGTACAGGATATTCACAGTGGACAAACTGTCAATTAGATGCCATCTGCGGCGTTCCAATGTACCTTAGTTTAGGGTAATATGAAAAACAGAAACGATGTTTAAAGGTCATAAACATGATTTTATTGGACTATTTTAATTAAATAGTTTACATGTTTACAAAACAGAACAATTTTAATTTACATGTTCATATTAACCCGTACACTGCTGATTTAAACTGTTTTGTCTTGTTTATTTTTATAGCATTAACTCTTACCAAAACAAATTTTGACAGCACATGCAAATCGTCTCCATTCGAGACGATTTTAATGTCATGTCAATATACATGTTCTTGTATCAATATATATATACCGCTGTAAGGGTTAATAAATAAATGTACCAAAATATAACTAAGTATGACAAACATCGAAAAGTATAATTCATGCCGAACAGTGTAGGCCCAGATCAGACAATATTTGCTGTGTCAAATTGAATTTCAGGGAGTTGTTTATTTGCGAAACATACAACGTATACATTCATGTTCACGTAATATAATATAAACTTACATACAGTACATGTATACCCATGTCACATAATGTAATATGTTCAGACAGTGTTAGCACATGTCATACTACGGAATAGCATGTACAAGCACAACTTCTTCTCGGAGATGAGCTTCACCTGAAGCGGTAGAAGACGAGCCTCGTCATGTAGTGCGCGTACGAGCAGGTAGAATGGCGGTGGCCCCACACAGCGGTAATTCAACCTGCGATGCCATCCTGAAACATGAAATGCATACATGATATCGTCGAAATTGCCAACCCTGGATATCGATGGTCTAGTAAAAACATAGCACTTGCGACCGTATGTTACTACAGTCAGAATTCATTACAACGGCACACGTTACAACGGCATATTCGCCTTCCGGCACGATACGCCACCAAACGAATCGGCACGCTCTTTAATCTGTTCGATATACCGACAAATTCGGCTTCCGGCACCGGCAGAGAAATCCCGCAAACGAATACACAATTTAAGTTGTATTTAATGTTCGCTATAACGGCGCCGGTAACCTGTGTAGCTGGTACCAGGACTGTGACCCAGCTCAGTTATCCGGCATCACCGATGTTCGGGAACCAGTGGCTAAACAATTTCACGGCTGATTAACCCTGACACGATGTCATAAATCGCGTCAATTAACAACGTGTCGGTCTGTATATTGTCACAAATACTCGACCGCATGCCTTTGTCCACAAGAACTTCTTTACACGAGTGTGAACACATTTATCATGCAACATTGTCTCTGGGGCGAGTTCTCGTTGGGGTGAAATGAAATATTGAAGGGATACAACTCTGTACATTATTGTTTTGTATTTTCATAAATGTTAGCATGTAAATAAAATCAAACTGTTTATTAAACATGTTAAAATGTGCAACATAGTCTCTGGGCCGAGTTCTCGTTGGGGCGAAATGAAATACTGAAAGGGATACAACTCTGTATGTTATTGTTTCGTATTTTCATAAATGTTAGCATGTAAATAAAAACAAACTGTTCATTTAAATGTGTTTCTTTTCTTTATGCACTTGTTTGCGAATTTCTAACAATAAAGAAACAACGTTCACATATAATCCGGTAGTCACGTGTCTACGTAATTACCAATTATCACACGAGGTTCGCATGCAACCTTGACCTTGTCAAACATCGGATTATTATTGAATGTTGTTTGTTTCATTGATATAAATTTGTATACATATGCATTGATTTATCAACGAGGTGACAAATAAGTATTTAATTCAGCACATATCGCGCCGATAATGCCGAATTACGCTAGCATAAATTGACAACAAATAACATCGCTACAATACGTGGTAGCCAATTCCCGACAGATACCAATTCCCGACAGATAACAATTACCGGAATCGGACGGAAAAAATCCCCGATTCGTTATACCGGCAGATTCGTTATAACGGCAGATTCATCTCAAACGAACTATGCCGTTGTAACAAATTCTGACTGTACAATAAATATAGAGACCTGCATTCTTGATTAATGAACTTTTTTATGTTTAAAAAGAAATTCAAGGGCGATAATCACGTTTTCTCGAATTTAATTGTACATTACCTTCGCAGTCGTAATTTGTACGAATGGACTGGCCGAACACAGACCAATCCTCCACCTTCCACGACCCCGAAATCATCTGATCCTCGACAATCTTTTTCGCAGGGTGGTACACGTTGGACGCCGCTTCGTCTTTCACCTTGCGAGTCAACTTGACGGTATGTTTCTTCCCCGGGTTTGCTTGATCATGGACACCTCGTTTGAATGTGTTTTTCTTCTCAATCACACTCGCCGGACATCGGAGACGTTGGGTTCGCACGCTACACCACCAGTTGCGTGTGTTGTTCCGTACAACCCGGACATTGTATGAGTAGCCGAGAGAATCCAGTAGCATGTCCTTGCCCTTTGCAGTACCACCAGGAATAACCTCGTAAGTCGTCGGGCCATCCGCCACCACACTGTGAGACAGACTCGCGTCCGCAAGGGAATATTCTTCAGATGTAGACTTGTCATGGAACGCAGGGCTGTACAAATTGATTTTTTAGCCACTTGTCCCGGACAAGTGACTTGACAAAAGTGACTTGTCCTGGAAATTATAATTTTCAGGGCAAGTGGTTTTGAAAAAATGACTTGTCCTCGTAAAACTTCTTATACGAAACTGTAACAACACAACCATAAGAGAACTAAGGCACAGGTATAACGGTGGTTGTAGAGTCTGCAATTAGGACCAGTCGTTCCCTGTCAGTTACTTAAAAATAGATAGAAAAGCCAGATTGAATGTTTTCTTTACCGGTTGCAAAGAGAGATAGAATAACTACAGCTCATCAATCAACAATTTATTACATAAACAATCATGTCTCAATCACGCAATATATCAGTGCATCACAAATTGGATTGATTGGTGTTCAACGGTATATATATAGTGCCGTTAGTACATGTAATATGAACACATGGATACACATTACCAACTCCATATAGAAGCTTCCAACCAACAGTTCTCGGCGTATGTATATCCATGTGTGCATAATACATGCACTTTAGTTGCTATAAAAATGTTGGCAATAACATATATTACTAATAACGGGAACCCTGGCAATCAGGAAAGATAGATTGGTGTTTAATGGTCTATCTATAATTTCGAGCGTATATTCCAGAATGTTCAGTGTAAAAACATCGACGTTTTGTGAATTAAATTATGGAGTATACTCATTTGACCGTCTCGAAAATGAAATCACGTCTATATTTACAATATTTAATGTCTATATGTTCAGTATGTTCGCGGAACGGTAAATAATAAACTTTTGGAAATTTCATTTTTTTTTGTTGGCAACAGCTGTTAATTCGCTAATTACACTGCAGCTCCATTATGACGCGATCGCGTATAGCGCGATCTCCATTATAACGCGGGTCTCTCGTGGATCCAAAAAAAATATTAAAAAAATAAAGAAGAAAATGGAAAAAATCAAAATAAAATTAAAAAAAAATCGTCGGACGTCGTAGTCATCGTGTAATTAGTTGATTCGTGATTTCTGTAAGTTTATTAAAACAACGACATTCAAAGTACATGAAATAATTATTATTAGTATGTTAGCAAATGTAATACCTTTAATCAGGTAATCATGTTAATATGCATACAGTTTGCCCCCCCCCCCTCCCCCCTATTGCACGGAAGTCCGGCGACATACAACCTTCCGTGTTGCTTATCCGAACCGTGCAATATCCGTGCCAGGGGATATATGAATTCCAAATCCAGATGCGATTACACCCGACACATATTGCACAGACGAGATTTGTGTGATGCTTTGTGCACAAAACCGATACACCCAGCGGTGTGTACAGGTGTTTATTGTATGACCTCATTCAGCACGAGGCTGTAAACTGTGTGACCTTTAGGCTATGTTTTGAAATGTTACTGATTGGTCAACACGCCTTTTGATGTGCCACAGACGTCGCGAACGTGCGACTTTCGTCATCGCATCACGGGGAAATCATGCAGTAACCCATTTCATGCTGAGGATACGCTTATGTTTGCGGACAAATATTTTTCTTCTATGCACTCAGAAGTATATGCCGCGACCACCATTTAATCCGTCTCGTCGAGACGGTTCAAATGAGTGGTCACATCGTATACTTTCATTGAGAAATAACAAAAATAAAAATATTTTTTTAAATAATTCCATACCGGTAAATGTGTATTCCGAAAGGAATGGATTAAAAAACAAGAAATGCGTCTGTCGAACGCGGATGCCACCTGCAGCATATTTGAGAAACTGTGAAAATTGGTTAACCGAAAAGTTGACGGACGGTCCAAACACTATATGCCACCCGTTTCTTCGAAACCCAGTGGTATAAAAACTATTTTCCGTAAATTGTGTTGAAAAGTTGACACAAAATTCAGAGTTCATGCGGAATTGTCGGTTGGATTATTCTCCCTCAAATTTGAATAAATTAATCTAATCAGGGTCACAGCTAGTAGTATATCACTTTTCTTGCTATATACACAGTATAGCAGCTTCTGTGCAAGTGTGTATCGCCACAGGGAAGCCGACACACACCCGAGGTGTTATCGATCGATGAAATGTTACAATTTAGGATTAGTCTAGTGAAGAAAACAGGCTTGTGGCGGGACGTTTCAACGGAAAATAGTGACTTGCCCGGGACTAACTTTCAGCATAGATCCACTTGTCCGAGACCAAAACCGACTTGTCCCGGGCGTCGGGCGTGCCAATTTGTACAGCCCTGGAATGATGTCGAGACATTGAACGAATGTTCGAACGTCGCAGTTGTGTTGCCATGTCTGACATCAAGTGACATCAATTTACAGCCTGATTAGTTTTTATTACGCACAATTGACTGTTTGAGGGTGAATTACTAACTAATCTCAGTCAATTAATCACGCTTAACAGATTAACAAACTTCTTTTTTTTCAATATTGCAATTGCTAAATGTCAGTCAATTAATCATGCATAACCAAATAACAAACTTCTTTTTCAATGTTGCACTTGCTAAAACTTAGTCAATTAATCACGCATAACCATTAACAAACTTCTTTTTCCATGTTAAAATTTCTGATTCTTAGTAAATTACTAAATTTAAATCTATATACTATGGTTACGTTTTGACTTTTTTTTGTGTACGTTTTGACCACGTTTGTGTACGTTTTTGTGTACGTTTTGACTTTTTATGTTTGTGTACGTTTTGACTTGGTTACGTTTTGACCAGGAACCAAAATATCAATGTTTGTTGATAAACAAACAGCAGGTACGTGTTTCAAAGCCCGATCGATTTTCCGATAGACGCTTGGGTCAACTCCTCAACTGCCTCATTCGCGCCCGATGAATTCCGATAACCAGAGTTTATCGACTCGCTTCCGAGCTTGAAGCCGTTGGGTTACGGAAATGAAATTGTCAATATTATTTTTTTGGAAATTTACTAGTTGCGAACAGTAACTCTTGAAAATTAAATCTACTGCTAACGCTACAGCTACGGACGGTACGGGAGTAGATTGAAAGTGTTACCGTTCGCAACTAGAAATTTACATGACGTTTTGTTTTGCGGAAGTTATTAATAATATTAATAATAGTTAATCATATTCTCACTTTATGATCATTTCTAGTTCAAAACAAATAATGTACACCTAGGTTCTGGATAATAACCCTTCATTGGCCAGTTACTAGAGCTATACGCATATAAAAACAATTATTCAAAACTTTTTAAAACAATAAACTTATCGTAAAAGTGATGTGAAACCAGATTTATCTAAAAATCGCGCTTGTTTCCATGTCGTCCATTTTGTTAACGTATCATCCAGGCGCTTGTATAAAATAGACTGTGACCTTAGAGTCTGGATTTGTGTTGTCGGATTATACTCATCCTGTATTGCGGCGCACCATCGGAACAGTGTAAAAAATGGTTATCTAAATTATCAGAGGAGTGTACAGTAAACAATTTTCCACCATTTCCTTTGCCAGTCATAAATGACAATAATATTATCACAAGGCTAATAATCATAATGCAAGATGCTTTCAGATCACGTTTAATTTTCATTTGTGGTACATGCTATTTTACCATATTCAATATGGTGCACACTACAGGCAGGATTTATACAAACAACAAGATAATAACAATCTACAAACTGTAGACTATTATTTTTAGCATTTTTATGATCAACAGAACAATAAAATATTAAAAACACAGAGTTTATATCTACATCCGTGTAATCAAATATAATTCTGTGTTAGTTTTTTATTGTTTTTCATATAAGACCCCCCAGTATAATGAGAAGCTCTATTCTGGTAATTTGACAGCTACCAGTCTATGTTTACATGACATTGACTTCTCAAAATGGCTAAAGAATCCAGTGAAGCAGACTGACAGAAGCATGCTTTGTAAATCTTTTTGAATAATGATGTTTATGAGTGGACAAAAGTGGGAATAGTTGAAATACAACATTTTGAAGGTATTCTAACAAATTTGATTAAAACCTTACATGACTCAGGGCGATGTGGAACATTTTTCTCCATTCGACAGATAAGTGTCTTCTGCAAAAAATGTCCGGGAAAAATATCATGTAATTTTCTGTGAATAGTGACAAATGCGGTTTACGAAAATTCCCGACGCGGGGGTAATCCCGACAAATGGTTACGCTACAGTTCTTTAGGGTATAGCGGATTTTACGGTATAGCGGATAGGTATATACTTTTTAACACAATATTTTTTTATATTGTACATTTATAATAAATAAAATATTACCGTTAGGAACAGTGATCCATCCCCCACACAATGACATGTTTACTTTGATATAGCAGTTTCCTTGCCGTGCGTAAAGCTTCAAGAAACACAATGACGTAACCGGAAGTTTACACCAGGTAAAGCGAAAGTAAGTCGCTCCAGAGTAATTTCACTGAAAATGTATAAACAGTTAGTTTGGAAGAAACAAACTCTGTGAATAATATGATGTATAATCATGTCCTCTATAACTGGAAAGAAGCTTGGTTCATAAATCACACCATGTCATTGAACACAGACGTCAATAATAACGCACGTGCTTCCGGCAGTAACGGATCATCCTAATTTGCGTACAAATCAGATTTGCGGGATCGTCTCAAAATCAATATGACCTGCGAACAATACATCAAATGGGTTTGTTATGCCACCGGAGACGGGTGGCACACAGTGTTCGGACCGTCCGTCGATCCGTTCGTCCGTCTGTCTGTCCGTCCGTCCGTATGTCAGTCAGTCCGTCACACGTTTTGGTTAACCAGGTCGTAACAGTTTCTCAAACTGGCCATAGCATCTACATACGTTGCTTTTATTATTATACATGTATGTAGCTTCATTCTATCTTCATGAAAGAGGGGGTATTTCATTGTAGAGATCAACACCACAGGGATTGAAAATTCTAATTGACATTGACAACTACAATTTTAAAATTTGTGAATATTTATTTTAAAGGCATTCATTTTCTAAATAAAAATAATACTGGTCAGGCCCGTAGCCAGGATGAGGCAGACGAGGCAGCCGCCTTGTCTCGGAGTTTGCCGGTTTTTTTTATGATTTTTGCACTCGATCGTTTTGCGGTGTGTTTGAATTTCTGTAAAAAGTTGAGGCGAACTGTCGGCGCATGCTGGGGTGTTGACTTAGTGGTTTTTTTCACTCGACGCCAATATACATTGTTGGTGGAAAAAATAACAATAGCACATGTGTGCCCACCTCCCCTCGCCATTTTTTTCTGGGGTGTTGACTTTTTTCTTCTTTTTTTTCACTTCCAACCCCGATGTTGCTGCAAAAAAGTAACAAAAGCACAGGTGTGCCAACCTCCCCTCGACATTTTTTTTCTGGGGTGACTGTTTTTTTGTTTACTTCCAACCCCAATGTTGCTGGAAAAAATAACAAAAGCTCATGTGTGCGCACCTCCTCTCGCTAATTTTTTTCTGGGGTGTTGACTTTGTTTTTATTTCTCTTCCAGCCCGAATGTTGCTGGAAAAAATAACAAAAGCACAGGTGTTCCCACCTCCCTTCGCCAATTTTGTTTCTGGGGTGGTGTATTTTTTCACTACGCCAATGCTGCTGGAAAAATAACAAAAGCACATGTGTGCCCACCTCCCCTCGCCAATTTTTTTTCTGGGGTGTTGACTTTGTTTTATTTTCACTACGCCAATGTTGCTGGAAAAAATGTGCGATTTCAGGGCATTATATTTAATGCCGTATCCGGTGGTTCATGTTCATGATCAGTTTTTATCAGATTTTGGCGCTAAACAAAAAATATGTGGCAAACAGTGCAGATCCTGATGAGCCAGCTCGTTACGAGCCGGCTCATCTGGATGTACACTGTTTGTCAATACACTATACATGCATGTGAGGTTTAAATGGTTAATAATATTACATGTACATTCGTGAAGTTATAGTCTGATTTATTAATTACTAAGTACAGGGTGATGGTGTATATTGATGGACCAGCCCGTCGGTGCCTCGCGGATTGACGGAATGAGCCAATCTGATTGGTTCATTCCATCATTTTGCGGGGGTTCGACGGGCTGGTCCATCAATGGACACCATCACCAATCACAGTTAATACACTCAGTAACACTGTTTACGGCCACCACCTCGGCCCAACCCTTCACAGGACTCGAATCATTGCCGGGACTCATAGAAAATGTGTGGCAAACAGTGCAGATCCTGATGAGACGTTTTGATCATTAAGAGCCGCCTCATCTGCATGTACACTGTTTGCCACTACCACTATACATGACTGTGAGGTTAAAAGGGTAATGTTACATGTACATTTGTGAAGTTATTCTCTATGATTTATTAATTAATAATTACAGTTAATACACGGTTTACCACCATGTATGTATTCAGTATGTCTCGCCGGGAATCGGCGCACCACTGCCCCCCCCCCCACCCGCATCACTCTATATTTTAATTCAGTCTCATAACGACATTTATTTGTTTTTATGGCACCACCCATCACATTGCTTCAAGAAAATATTGGGATGAAAAAAAAGTTTAAGCAGTGTAAATATTTTTTTTATTTTTCAGTTACACATGTACACATGTACACATTACATGATGAAACAGATTTAATCGGTGTTAATGTGATATGCATGTAAGCATGTTTCCTAGTCATTTACAAAACAAATACATGATTTGGAATGTTTTGAGACACCCCCTCAGCAACTGTCGCACACGTATCCGATAAACACCAAAGCTATCCGTTACTGACTAATTCAGTGCGTTAGGTAAACAAGGAATTATGCAAGGAAAACATTGGAATAAACTAAAAAAGTAACCCAATTTGGAAAGAAGACACTTTTTCCTGTCTATTGGTACCAGGTACTTGTCCAAATGTTCTACTTTAAAGACGTATGCAGCAATAATCTTCTTAGCTATCCGCTAAACACTAAAGAACTGTACTGTATGTTTGATAAACTGATTGAGTATGTACAAATGCCAAACCTTAGATCGTCAACCAATAAACTTACTAAAGCTAACAAGCAAAATCACAACTATTCCCTTCATTTCAACTGCTGTCTAGTCGCTGTTGAAAATAATGACACAATGACAATAGTGACTATTTTTCACATCATGTGATGAAAATCATGTGACTTAAGTTCCAGACTTGATTGGATAGGGTGTGCCTAATTGGCGCAATGACGGGAAATGGCGCAATGACGGAGAATGACGCGCAATGACGGAGATTGACGGAGATAGGGGCGCAATGACCGAGAAAGTTGGCTAATTAACTCATTGATCGACGCAATTGTGGAGGGGTGTGTGATGCATAATCGTTATGTTGTTGTGTTATTTGTTTACAATCACAGGTAGACTGTTGGAAAATGGCATGTGCAAGGATTTGGTGGGTGTTTTTTTTTGTTGGATACATGCCATGATGTCATGGGCGCAATGACGGAAAAGCATGAATAATTACCAAATTTATGGACGCAATTGTGGAAGATGTGAGGAGAGTCGTGCATAATAGTTATATTGGTCATTATCCATCTTTCTCGGCCATTGCGCCACATTCTCCGTCATCCTCCGTCATTCTCCGTCATTGCGCAATGACCGAGAAAGTTGGCTAATGAACTAATTTATCGACGTAATTGTGGAAAATGAGGCGAGAGTGGTGTATATTGAATGGCATTAGCTGTTAATATGCATTAACAATCAATATTCAATCAATATATCTATCGTGTACACCCGATTTGTCTTGTGTAGTTGGTGTAATTGGTGCCTGATATATTGACAATCGGAAAGAATCGCAAAATTCAATCCATATTTAGAGGTTTGCCTTAGGCCATTCTCCACTCACAAACACAATCTATTTGAGACACGCCATATCATTTTTCACCTTCGGGCATCAGCGTACTTCCATAAACAATATGTACAGAAAACGTGATATTTTTCACAAATGGCATCATAACTTGTACTTGTCACAAATTGCATAGCACATGCGGAATATATTTAAGTATTTACCCCATTTATGGAAAATAAGGTAACAGTTGTAAACGTAGTTTGTGAAATTACGCAGATGCCTGAGTGTATAAAATCACATGGCGTGTTTCATTTTTTAAATTGAGATATGAATTGTGGGGTGTATTTGGAACAAATCAAGAGAAAGACCACATAACATGGAAACAGTGTATATCATGGTGAGACTAGAGCAAGTGAGCGGGGGCTTACGTATACACCCGGCCATCGCCTGGACACGGCAAACAACTTTAAACACAAAATATCAATTTGACATTGACCTTGGACATATGGTCATATGGGTGAATTAAAATGTGGATGATTGATGGAAAGTATACCGATTAGAACACGTCCAGTCCAACTCGTTCCCGGGACAACTCGTCTTCAGAGTTGGTACCTGCCTGCTAGACTAAAATACTATGTCTCTATATTATGTTTAACTTCTATTTTTCATTATCTGACATTATCGCCCCGAATTATTGGAAGAAAGTCAAATATAGCTATAACATTAACTAGTGGTTATGTACAAGATGGGAAATAGTGTAGATCCTGATCAGACTGTGAGTACAATTTCCCATATAGCTAGAGCATCAACAAGTGGTTAGGTACAAGATGGGAAGTAGTGTAGATCCTGATCAGAATGTGTGTGCAAATTCCCATATACATAGCATCAACAAGTGGTTATGTACAATATGGGAAACAGTGTAGATCCTGATCAGACTGGGAGCGCAATTTCCCATATAGCTATAACAACAACAAGTGGTTATGTACAAGATGGGAAATAGTGTAGATCCTGATCAGACTGTGTATGCAAATTCCCATATAGCTATAACCGAGTATCTCCCCAAATTACAAATTTCAATACAGTTATCTCCTAAATTACTACGTGAAATCTACGACATGAAAACTTTCCTGAAGTACGTTGTACCCACGGCTTTATGACAACGTTGCTGCAACTTTCATGAAACTTGTAACAACATTCCAACAATAATTCCAGCACAAAAATATTTACACAATTCCCTAACATTTGATTGGCCCGTTACAAGTCTCTGTCCAACATTTATATCCCTGCAAACTCCCACGCCGAACTACTTTCTACAGGTGCGCTGTCAGTGCTGTCAACGTAAACAAATGGCTGCCGTCTGTCAAAATAAACACATTTTCTTGATGAATGTATTTCAAATGCTGGAATTATAAGGAAGGAATGGATTTTTTGTTGAATTTATTGGGGATATAAACTTGGAAAAGTCGCGGGAATACTGGACGAGGCCTTTCGGCCTTCGTCCAGTATTCCCGCGACTTTTCCAAGTTTATACCCCGATAAATTCAACAAAAAGGCCATTCATTCCTATAACGTAAACTTGTTAGCTGTGTTATGTTAGTATGGCTATGTCTATAAATAATAGTGTCTATTGTGACGACGTTTGCAGCGGGATTCAGTATATATCGTATAAACATCAAAAGGTGCAATTAGTAGCTTAAACACTTTAGCCGCAATACTATCCCACCCATCGATAATTGGATTAATCCTGCTATGCAATCAATACAAAATAATTGAACATCATGCTAGTGACATCGCGTTACGATTTGCACGAAAAATATGAAAATATTTTGTAACGAATACGGATAAAATACGATAATATAACACAATGTTTGTGTTGTTTTATTAAATTATATTAATTATCATCATTATTATTCATTATTCTACATTATACAAGCTATATACTTAGTATCAAAAACTCTGAAAAATACATAAAATAAAATAAAAATTATACCTGATTTTTTTTGGGCCGTTTTGACCAAATATGGGCCGTTTTGTTTTTATTTTTTTGATTTTTTTTGGCATTTTGACCAATTCAGGGGGAGGGGGTAGGGTGTGGGGCAGTTTTGACCAAATCCGGGCCATTTTGACTGTAATCCGAATCATTCAGACCAACTAACCGGAGAGATGGATGAAGTATATACTTCAAGCGAAGTATATGCTCTAAGCAGCTTAATTCAGCACATTGACGGGCCTTGTCCACACGTAATTTTACTGTCTGTTTCATGAAAATGCCCTAATTTTGCGGCTATATAAACAATGCAAAAACTTTTTTTTTCAATAATATTAAATTTTATCAAAATTTAAGAATGATCCTTCTTTTTATTGCGAACAATTTGGTCCAATATTGACTTTATTGCGAAAAAAATATTTCCCCATACAGATTGCATGTTATACAATGGGGGATCGTAGCTAGTTATCTCCTGTTGAATTTGTTTATAGAAATCCGGTCCAAATTGTGTAGCTTAGGGCCTTAATTAGTATTGCTTATTGCTTGGGAAAATGGCGATGTATCATGCTTTGCTATGAAAAGGAGAAATTATAATCATTTATTTCAACAGATCATACTACAAATCTACGCAATCTGATCTGGGACTACATTATTTGCCAGATTTATATTTTCACACTTATTATTGTTATTGCAAACAGTGTATACTCAGGTCAGGTGTGCAGTCTGATCTGGGTCTACTCTGTTAGCAGCACAGGACCGGATCTCTATAAATATATTTGCAAAAGGAAATAACTGACGATACCCCATTGATCATGTGTTACAGACAATGGTATGTTGGTATAGTTTACAGCTGTATGTAATACAGTAAGACTATACCATATATTTTCTATGTTAAGCGTCCACCCAGTTGACAAAAACCTAACTACGTATACGTACCCGGTAAAAACAAATCGAAAGCCTTGGAAAACAAACATTTATGTTAAAAACTTCCTCAACCCTTTTGCAGGATTGAGGAAGTTTTTAGCATAAATATAAATTTCAGCCAGTAAACTTTTAAAAAAGAAGAAAATAGTCTTATTAAACTTATTAAGTAGACATTTGTGAACGGATTTAATACGTTAACAAGTCCCCCAATCAGTTTCCATATTACTTCACACAAGTAAATAGTGTAAAATAGCATACACATTGTGTTTGTTTTTTCACAGAACCACTTTCAAAACCTACCGACACGCGGACGCTTAGCAGACCTTGATATGGCCTAATTCAATGTTACGTGTCATGAGTTAGTCACATTGGTCGACAACATGACTGGGATCAGGTGTGTTGGAATCAGATATGTACCAATTTATCGTGCGGTCTGAGCGAAATGTCTTGTTTCAATACTTTATGCCTGATACACAGGTGGAAGACTCGGACCTAGGACCCAATACTTGGCTCATTTGGAAAACGGTACCACACCCACCCATTTCCATACAATATACCGTACAGCCTTTTGGAAAGACTCGGACCTAGGACCCAATGATTGGCCCACTTGGAACACGTTACCACACCCACCCATTTCCAAAAGTAAATGGGTGGGTGGGGTAACGTTTTCCAAATGAGCCAAGTGTTGGGTCCTAGGACCGAGTATTCCAGTTGTGGACTGATACTGCGTTAATATCACACACCGATATGTATTCGTAAGTTAGATTTATGTTATGATCAATTCCCTGTGGTTTCAACAGTTGATTAATATCTATCCAATGGTTGAATGATTACACATTCTCAATACACGTATTTGTCATATATTAGTTAGTGATTTTCAAAAAACTTAATAGCGAACAATGTATACCAAATCGGAGTTTTTGGATGCATAGGCTGGTCTAGTGCGTGGTACACAGCTCGGAAACTTAATATATCCGTTTGTTGTCATGACGAGTCACATGTGCTCAGTGCATGGTAACCGATCTTAAAGGTGCATGCCCACTCAGTAGGCACACCATGTTCTTTATATCAGAGACATCATCTGAGACATTTGCTGGCAAAATAAACATGCATTCACCATTACCCCACGTATTGATTGGCATTCTTATACATGTTATATCAGACGTAAATTTTCACACTGATATCAGGGGCGATAACCGTGTTTCCTTAACATGTTAACGGACATTAATATTTATCCTATGTATTTATTTTTTGATGTGCAATGATCATATTTTATAATCTGTCGAAAATATATTTTTTTCAGGTGACTCATTTTATTAGTATAAATAATTTAAAATTATTATGCTTTATTTGAATATGAAAATGCGCGTCACTATCATTAAACAAATATTAATAAATTATTATATCTGTATAGCGGGTATTCGTAAGTTTTAGAAATGGTGGAATTATAGTGACACAATTGTACACTTATTTAATTCATATACAGAACATGTGCCTACTGAGTGGACAAGTACCTTTAAGGATCCATGTGACCCATACTCATCATATAATTCAAACATAATAGCTTCTTAAATAATGGCATGTGTGTATGTATAGCGTATATGTGGCTGTGACTGGAGAAATGGAGCCTACGGGGTTTTGCGACCAGTGTAGATACAGATCAGCCTGTGCATCCGCACAGTCTGATCAGGATCTGCACTGTGCGCAAATTCATCAATGACATATGTTTAACACACATGCAGATCGTTATCAGGCCACAGGAGTATGCTATTTGATCAGGAGCTACATTGGTCACAAATCCCATAAGCCCCATTTCTTCAATCACCGCGACATATGTGAACATTGCCTCATTAATGTATACTATACGGGACACGGAGTGACCAACAGGACAATCTTGGTAAGTTCAAGCCATTGGCCAGTTTCCGCTCTTCTAGTACGGAGCCCCGCAGGGGACATGGAGTGTTTTTATTAATTCGTTCCCACGAAATAACAATTCATTCCCTCAATTTAACAATTCGTTCTCTCGAATCAACAATTCGTTCCCATGGGAACAATATCTGGCGCGGCACGGAAACGGGATGGGCTCGGCAGACCATCGCCCGTCCCGTTTCCTAAGTCTTGCCATATATGTTTTCCCATTCACGGCATTAACCTACTATTCTCTATTACCCATGTGTATTTACATACAGTACTGTGAATACATATAGGATATCTAGGAATTGATTACACTCCAGCCATATCGAGATCTACGTTCCAACGAATTAACAATTCGTGCCCTCAATTAAACAATTCGTTCCCACGAAATAACAATTCGTTCCCACGGGAACGAATTGTTAATTCGTGGGAATGAATTGTATATCGTGGGAACGACTTGTTAATTCGAGGGAACGAATTTTTAAATTGAGGGAACGAATTGTCATTTCGTGGGAACGAATTGTTAATTCGTTCGAGGGAACTTATTGTTATATCGTAGGAACGAATTGTTAATTCGAGGGAACGAATTGTTAAATTCAGGGAACTAATTGTTTTATCGTAGGAACGAATTGTTAAATCGAGGGAACTAATTGTTAAATTGAGGGAACGAATTGTTATTTCCTGGGAACGAATTAATAAAAAAAAATCCATGTCCCCTGCGGGGCTCCGTAGAGATCTGGGGGCCGTTTCACTAAACTTCCTACGACTAAAATGTTCGTAAGTGCAAAATTATGATAGTCTGTAAATTTCACATTAACAATGTTTTCTTGTAAACAATTGTTTGATTTACATTTATTGAGCATAGGCTGCATATGCAGCCTATGCTCAATAAATGTAAATCCATCAATTGAAAGTTGCAGGCGATTCTAAATTTGCGCTTACGAACATTTTAGTCGTAAGAAGTTTAGTGAAACGGCCACCAGACTTGCAGTACACGTTGGTGTAATATCATTTATAGGAGTGCGTTGTCCCAGTTGTTGTACGTATTGTTAGATATATTGTATCATGATGTTCTACTTTACATTTCCTGTTATTTGTCAAACGCCACAAGAGGTGAAGCTAGTCGATGGTTTGCACACACTAAGATGGCCGAGATGGCCACTCCATGCCCCGTATAGGATACAATAACGACACACATACAACAGAACATAGGCCTTTGGTTATACTGGTACATATATATATATATAATATATGGGCCGCGCTCTGTGAAAACCAGCCTTAATGACCAAATTTTCAATTTGCACTTTCTTACATTTTTTGATGCGGACACCTTTCAAAATTGATGTATATTACGTCACTCATCAAGGACCAAACACAAACAACTAAACGACATTCCTGGTGTTTGAAATTGAAACAATCTGTGATTGAAACAAATGCACTATTTTCTGTAGAAATGAATGACCTGCATTTGGATAGGCATATGGCTGCACATATCAATGACTTCAGCGCCCGATGGTGTCTAGAGGGTAGACGGACACCCCCGGGGAGTTTTAAACAAATTAAAAATCGACTGTCCATACCCGACTCTTGGAAGCGGGAGGAACGTTTTCCTGTGTAGCCAATATGACTGACGGGCGGTCTTGTGTACATGTACCTCGTACTAGCAGCAGGGATTCCGCTGGCGATCGCCACTTTCGCAATTGGCGATACAAATAAACAATTTCTTTTTTTTTTGGTTCGAAAATTGTAATTTTTTATCGCCAATTGTTTTATTTTTTTTGAAGTGGCGATTTTTTTATTTTCCCAGCGGAATCCCTGTCGCAGGTAGGAGGTCTATGGGGAAGACTTTCGCTGACCCCCCTGACTCCCTCGGCTGCCCACCGCCGCGCCATTGCCCCCACACCGAGAGGGGCAGATACTGTTAGGTGTGTCCGCTTAAAAAAGTTATTGTGTGGGTTACCCGTCTCGATCCTGTCTATGAATTTACTGCCGGTACAGATTTGTTTATATAAGTTTCTTCACATTTTATAAATGTACGCATTTATCAACCGTACTTTGTAGATTCCTTCATATGTTTTTATTTGCGTGACTGATGCCCGCGCGACAGCATGAATACCGGAATCCTCCCGAAACCGGACAATTTTCATAGTCCCGATTTAATTCCTTCTTTATTCAATGTACTAAAAACCTCTGAATACCGGATCCTCTGAATTCCGGAAACCGGACGATTTTCCAAAAAAAGAAGACTTTTCAGCATAGTTTTATCTCTGAATACCGGACGGATCAGAATTGCTAAAATCACCAAGCGCCCTCGGCAGGGGATAAATTTCACAGAATAGAATATAATAGAATAGAATGTTTTATTAACTTAAACTATTACATAGTTTCTCGTCATATAAACACAATATACAAAGTATACAAAGTGTGAACACATGTTTCATGTTAACATACTGAATAATTAGAGGATGGCTGTTTTCCTGTAATCAAATGCATCTCTAAGATATTTACATAATTTTACAAGTGTGGCTTTTTGATCGGTGGCTAATAAGGAAATGAACTTGAATACGCGTGGTCTTCTTGTATAGAATGTGGCGATGTATCGGCTGCGAATATGATCGAGCGAGGGACATATGATCATGAAATGATAAGCGTCCTCAATGTCTCAACATTTGAGATGGATTCTTTCCAATTCTGTGGATTTGCTAAATCCCCAAACTTCTGAGCCGTAATTTAACGTTGAAGATACGAAGGCATCGAAGAGCTGACCCATGTATCTTGGCGGGATATTGTTTTTCCTAATATTCATCAGCAACACGTTCATAGCTTTGATACCCTTTCCACTCAAAGTTTGGTTATTCAGTACAAACGAACCTGTGTAATTGAACACTACACCTAAATAGTTGAAATCATTTACAACCTCGATATTCATGCCATTATAAGTCCAATTTTCATTACGCCTAGTGGGGCCGCGTTTTCGGAAAACCACTATTTTTGTCTTGCCTGTATTTACATCGAGACCCCACTTATCGCAGTAGTCGTGAAGCATATCTAAACTATGTTGTAGTTCATCAACCGATTTACCGAGTCTGGAGAATAACCATATCGTCTGCAAATAGCAATAAAACGAGCGCGAGCTCGCCAAGCTCTAGTCCACTGCCCACGTGATCTTGTAAGTATAATTATAGATCTTCTAGGAAGACAGAAAACATCAAAGGTGACATTACCTCCCCTTGTCTCAATCCGATCGAGTATTCGAAAAATTCCGAGTACGTACCGCAGTGTTTTACGCACGATTTCACCAGCATATACATTTCATATAATGGTCTTGTTGGATTTCATGTCTGATTTCATGTCAGACAGGTGTGATAAGAGAGACGTTACGCATTTTACACGGTTCACAAGTCAATGATGTTTTGTGTCTCACAACCTACAAATATTTCCGAGCATGTGATCGACGCATGATATTGGAAAACCAAACAATGAAACCCGACTTTCGTCAAAACAAAGCTGGATACTCGATTTTTTACATTTACAAATCGGGCCGTGTTTGGTCTTGAATTAAATAGCGAAAAACATGCCGCTATTTTCCATTGAATACTAAATCGATTGATGCGGCTGTAATTGACGACGGCAGGTATAAGTAAGAAAGTAAGTAAGTAAGTAAGTAATTTGTTTATTATAGTGACATGTGTAAACGTACAAGAATAAATATAACATTAATAAGCATACTAATTACACCCGACCCATTGGACCTATATGTCACCTTGTTGCAACATAAATGTTTCACTTGATTCAAATAATGTCTGGTGTTTGCAGAACATGAGTTTCTGGTTGCATGCATTTGCCGGACAATGACCGGACCAACGCTCAGCCCCCGACCCACGGTCACAACAGCTTACGGAACATTTTACTCATCAATACTGACAGCATTGATGTCTTAATGCGACCGTATTCTGTACAAATTCGTGAGCAGGTGGATTAGCAGGCTCGGGATTTCCAGCAAATACATGCGGCCGAATTATACAATTTGTCTTGTCGATGACCAGTGTAGTTTTTAATCGATATGCGTGTATACGCAGTTCGATTCGAAGCTAAACTGTCAATTGGCTAGTATTATTGAACAGAGCAAAGTTCATTCATGCCGTGTTACTAATCAGCATAATCTGGATTTAATCTGGTCACAAAGGAAAGAAATAGGTGTATACGTCAGTCGCTGAGTGAGGTATTGTGGAATAATAACTGGTGAGTAAATGTGTGTCATCCGAGTTATCACATAGCATTTGACGACTTTCACTTGTGATAGTGTTATATTGTCAAATTAAGGGTTTATTTGTGAACAGTGTATATGCTCATCAACATACGGATCACCGCAGTCTGATGAGGAAATAAACTGCTCAATAAATATAACACATACACACCAGACCAATGCGATGCGCTATGTTGGCCTACACTATATACCCTGACCAATCCGCACTGGCACGCTGGCTGATCCGGGTCTACACTGGTTGCCCTGTTGTATGGTATCCTCATTTTCGGTTTGATATTATTGATTTAAGATGGTTATTGTGATCAAAGATTGTAGGATTTAGTAGTAAATGATGTTTCGGCGTCTCAGATATGCTTTCACAATATATTTGCTTATTTGTCTAGCACAGTTCCGAATAAGAAAGCGAAGTTTATATGTATCACTTAGAGTTGTGAAGTTAACTGCTGTATTTAGGTAATTAAAAAGGTTTGTTCTTATGTCTGTATACAGTTCACAGTGTAGAATGAATTGAGTTTCACTCTCTACTGCCTGCAGATCACAAAATCTGCATAGCCGCTGGTCGGGGGTTTCACCTATATATCGTCCTGTTTCGATTCTTAGCGGGAGTATACCGCACCGGAATTGTGCCAGTAATGACCGTTCATATTTCTTCATGGAGAGCTGCAGGTACTGTTCTTGTTCGAAGCATGTTTTGTATGTAATATATCTTCTTAGTTTAGGAACGTTAGTCACGCTTTGTTGCCAAATGTTCGAGTAATAGTTTGTGATATGTGTCTTTGCAACAGCAAGATTTACCACCATTTTGTTGTCATAGTAGTTTGTCAAATTCAATTTGGTAAACACTTCACGCAATTCACTGCACCAATTGTTTTCAAAAAGTATATAATCTCTTGTGAATGCGCGTTTTGTTATTCTATTGTCATCAAAATTGTATTCTAATCTGATTCCAGTACGGATCATGGATAGCTATCGACGGTAGTTTACTTGGAGTCCAACCAATGTCTCCGGTGATTGCCAAAGTTGGTGCGAATCGGTGGACTCCCAATTGTAATAACGTATGGCTCTATTTTGAACGTTTGTCTATTGATTGGTAAAGATTTAGGATTTGTAGTCCCATACAAACATGATGTGGTTAATCCAGAACTTGGGTTTATCCACACACGATTCGTTATACCTTTTTCAAAATGATTTAAGGCCGAACTTTTCTTTAATTATAATGGTATTTTCGATGGATTAATTTTCCCAAGAGCTCTGGCCGGCGACCCTTTCGATAACGTCTCCTGCGTTAAATGCAATTTTACACATGTAATGGAATGTTACACCCTGAATTTATTTATGTATGTATTCGACTGTTTCCAGGATATTTTGTCCTATTTCTAAAAATGTGGGTTGGTTTGGGGAGACGCGTCCTTTGCGAAAATTGCTTTGGCGATTTGGATTTTTTAGTGTTTTTATGGAGCACTCTCCATCGTTTGCACCAAGTCGTGGGAGCTTGTTTAGCATGAGTTGGAGATCCGTTTCTGACTTCGCAAAAAGTAGCAAACAATAATCGTCCGCCGCATAGTAACTAAATTGGACAATGTAATTGTCCCATCCAGTTCAATGTCAATTTAATCTCTTTGACAAGGTCATTGGCAAAATTATGGAGAAACAGTGTTAGGTGAGGACTGGTTGTCAACCTTGCTTTGACACCGGTCTTGCAGTCCAAAATCCCCGGATTACGTTAGTTTGTCATTTATCCGTGACACCACGATGTAGAATGAGGCTGCATCTTTACATGGCTTTTGGATCGGAGTCGTAAATTATTATTTTCCCTATCAAATATTGTTCAAGGTGCAGTTTCTGTACTAGGCATCGTAGTCTCGGTCTATGATGTCAAAAATCATTTACGGAGATCTTTATATATGCAGCAAATACTGAAGGATTGTTTTCGCACAAATACTGCCTGAGTGTATATACTTGATCTTCTCACACGATCTGCTTTTTCTTTCCTAAACCCCATTTTGCTCATCCGCCAACATCCCATTTCCCTTTCTAAATTTTATTGTGTCAATCGTTTGTTAATAAATGGCTCTATACAGTTTGGCTCACCAAACATGAACAAATAGACTAATTCCATCTAATAATTCAATTTGGAATACGTGGGTCCCACTGGCGGCTGTCTTTGAGGATCGGATAAATTATGGCCTTTCTCCCATGTTAGGGGATTGGGGGATTATTCTCGTGTCAAATATTAACTTGGAACTAGGAATAATTTGTGAAGGTATATGTGAGGGTAAGCTATGGCGGTTCAAATAATCATTGAAAAATTGAGATTAGTCTTCGCTTAATTGGAGTAAACACGTTTAGTGGACTAAACAATTTACACACCCTTGAGTTAAGGTGATAGTGGAAAAACCTCTAAAAACCGGAAAACCTCTCTAAACCGGGGACTTTTTATCCGGTCCGCAGGCTGTCCGGTATTCGGATTTTATCTACTGTAACTAAGTTTAGTGAAACGGGCCCCCAGGTTGGCTACAATTTATGTTTCGCACTAAATTATGCCTGTGACACAATACCAAACACACTAAAAATAATACTAAATAATAAAACCATGTTTGGCCCAGTGTCAACAATGATGCGATAATGCCAGGAGGCCGCGGTAAGATTAAGCACTACCCTGATTTAATTTTTTTTATACTGTTTGAAATACGGATTATTTTTTATTTAAGGACAACTTTATCCAAAAATTTAAATTTTATTTTATGTTTGATTTTAGAAAAATTCGACGGTGAACCCAGTTACATCAAATATGAACTTAATGGCCTTTATGCCCGGATTCGAATTAACTTCTGTAAAACCAAGACCCTTTTCTAAATAAAAAATGAATCGAGGGTTTGGTAAGGTGGGAGCATTTGCGTGGTGGTAATTTAAAATCGCTCGGGGTTACATTCCTTACCGGAATCCCGACTGGAAGGACCTGGTTTGGTTGGCCCTCACATACGTACTTTTGACATTTTGTATGCGACCAGTTGAATCTGGTTATACCCCTTAAATAAGTTGTAATCCTTAACCGGTATTACTTTTAATTAAAGGGGTAAGGGGTGGGGCCAAGTGACTTTGGTGCGGTATGGAACTGGCAACAGGTCAGGTTTATTCTAAATTTCTGGGCTGAATTTTAAGTTATGTAATCTCGATTTAAAGTAAATTATTCCCGTTCTGATTTTGGGTGTTTTCCTCCTCCCAATGCAGCTGGTTAAAACAAACGGGGGATCGAACCTGTTTGCCTGGTCCATTACATGACCTTAGCTGTTTGATTAGGCCGTTTAAACACCAACATTAAACAAACAAACATCAAATAATGATCATGCAAAATTTGTAACGGGGCCGCCAATAGTGGGGGACATGGCTCAATTTTGGTCAAACAAAATTCATGTTTTGTAACCTGATAAACATTGGAACAAAAAACAAAATACAAAATTAAATTAAATTTACTGAATTTTGTCAACAAAAATTCATTTCTTTTTGTGCCGCTAAAACTCAAATTCACTGTGGTCCACCAAAATTCACTTTTTTGTGCCTAACAAAAACTCCAATTCTGTTTGTCAGAAAATTAAATTCTGTGTCACGAAATTCAATTCTGTGTAAAAAATTTCAATTTCTGTGTCACAAAATTCAATTCTGCTTAAACGTTTTCGTAATTTATTAAGTATTTAGCATTTAATTTCGATGTCTGTTGCCCAAATATTATGGCAAAAGATTGTAAGTAAGGCTGGACTTTACCAATTTGGTCAGATACAGTATTGACAAAAATGTTGGCCTGAATAATATGTTTATATATTAAAAAAAACATCAACAAATCCATGATGGAACTTGGATGGGAAAATAACCATTTTTGTGTGAATTGGTTGGCTATTATGGCTGAAACCGTTTATTGTAATTTTATGTAATTGACTATGTTACATTACATTTAATAATAACGCTTATCCCAATGTTGGTTACTTGAAATAAAAACGATTGCTAATTGTTAAAAATTTTTGGTTTATATAAACTAGTTTGTTATTTGGCCGCCCATGCGATCCGCAATACAATTGATTTAGGTCGCAATAAGATTCTTGGATTTAGAACACTAGAGGTATGATTTATTTATATAGTTAGATTATGAGGGCCCGCATGTCCGACATTAATCCTATATTGTTCGTCGTTCTCAGACCCTTGAGGCGTTCTAGAATGTTTAAAATATATAAAAATCCTTAAAACAAAACTTCTATATAGTTTGGTTGGTTGTTTTGGTTTTGTACTTTTATATGGAAAAATATTGCGAATCCATAATCTCAATTTTAAACTTCCCAAGGCCCGTTGAGACTAGGGAATTTTTATCAAAACATGCGTTGTTGTACAAGTGACTATATAGTTGTTTTGGTACGAAAACCATAATTCGTTCAGCAAAATAAAATATGCAATGGAACCACTGAAACAGCTATATCCAATTGAATTACGATTAACATTGTTGGAGCTAGTCAAATTATTGAATTAAAAATAGCACGACGTCGTGTCTTTTTAATAGCTAAAGGTCGACCTTTCATTTAGCTCATACCAAGGAATAAACGGGCGGGTACCTGGTTCATTGTTCATGGGAATAGGGTCATTGTAGTATTGCTTTAGCCCCTCTCCATCAGGGGCTAACACTGTTGATAAATTCATTCGCCAAAATAGAATCCCACTAACCCCGATGGTTAGCGAAACTAATTGTGGCTGGGTCTGCATTATCGGGAACGTATAACTGTACCTAAAATGTCTTCAATGGTACCTATTGTCATAAACATAGAGTAAGCCAAGATCGCAGATATTTATATGTACACGAACATATGTCCACACGAGGCGAATACGTTCCGCGGACAATTCAATTCAATTACAATTCCAAGAAGAAAATCTAAATAATTAACTCCAAAATACGGCGAAATACAATAATAGTCTTTCATTTGATATATTGATTTAATGTTTGAAGTATAAGCTTGATTTGGCAGTTTATAAGAACCATCATTGGATGATATGAAAAAAATCCAATATGGCCGCCATACATTAAAACAAATGGTAACATGGGGTGACTGCCCACAATGGTAGGGAGATGGGTGCTATGTAAGCTTTCTTCCAATCCAATTCTCTTTTGGAGTGATTACAGTTGAAAAACAATTAAAAAAACAGAGTAAGGAAAACTAATACAAAAAAAAAAAGAAAAAAAATCATAATGTAGTATAGGGGCCCAAATTTGGAGGCAACATACCCAGTGACCTATTTTTTGTTTTTAAATTACACTTTAAAGCATTTTGTGTGAATGAAATTACACCGACTAACCGCTATCCCACCAATCAATAAAAAACTCAATTTCTCTATCCTTTTGACTCTATGAGGGTGTATAAATAATCACTCAGTTACCGGTTTCCTGCCCAAATGACTGTAATTTGGTTTGTCGCCTCCTGTCCAACCGTGGCTGTAAAGCATTCATTTTACTCCCTAATAGCTTCATCTACATTCCTCAAAAGTCATTAGCAGCGTGGTTCTTGCTTTCTAATTTCACTATTAATCCTGTTCTAATCTCTCTGTTCTTTTTTTCTTTTGCCCAGTGCCCTACGGGGCCTTGTGCCTTTTGTAATTGACTTCTACGGACATTATCATGCCTTTTGCGTTTCCTTCAATCGCAGAAAATTAATTCCCAGAATGGAACTGAATAAGAAATTACTACCCTGTAAAAAGCGCCAATTGCGTTTAACCAAAGCACCGCCAAACCATACATAGGCTATTGCCAGACATTTTATTAGTTTTATAAAATAAATTTTAATTTTTTTTACTTAAAAATTTTTACATGGAATCAGAAATATACCTTGTTTTAATACAAGCATATCCTTCTCGTAGCAATTAGCAAATGTCCCAGTATCCAACATTAACATTTAAATTGCCATTTTTTTATTATAACCATCCAAGTTGGCAGTTTTGGCACTGCCTGTCTTATTAATTTTATTACAATTATCTGCGCATATCCAGATTTCAAGCGCCGTTTATTAAGCAGCATAATGATATGCAAGATTTCCTATTATCTTTCCATCTGTATTAATTGTGTCGTCATCTTTTTTTTTATTTTTACTTAATAATTAAACATTTAAATTTAATTTAATTTAATTGTTTAACTCCATAAGATGAGGATTGTGTCTTACACTAAGGCATTTCTAGGTTTCCTTTTGGTTTCAATTTTTTTTGTAATTGTTTTCGATTTAACAATTTTATAGCCAAACTCAAATAACCCTCCAAACTTAACTCATTCGCCACTCTATAAAATATATTATATTCGAGGTTTTTATTAAAGGACTTTCAAGACTAAATAACTGGTTCTTCACGGGTTGTATATCTAACTTTTTTTTACTTATGTTACCATATTGTAATAGACATTTCTTTTTGCGGCTTTTCCTAGCAGCAGCCACCCTTTTTTTACCAGGCTTACAAACCCTCTTTGGATTTATCTTTAGCTGTTACTTGTTTAATCTCCTCTTTTCGTTCTGGAATTTCTTCATCAGGAATCTGTTGTGTGTTCTCCGTTTCCATTATCTTTATTTGTAACATTTATATTTTTAAATTGGCAATATTTAAATGTTGTTATCGATGCAGTAATAGGTGCCAGAAATGCTCCAAACCTAAAATACAACTCACAACAAGTACTAGTCAATGCATGGTCAACAAATGGGTCTCCTTCTAAATCAGCTACGAGTTTATCATGATTTCCTGCTGGTATAGGCCTATACCTACAGCTAGAGCATACATATTCAAAATAGTATTACCAAGAGTTTTCGTCATTGAAGCACCCAATCTACTTTCATATCTGTTATACAATTTTAATATTTGTTCATTTGACAACTCTTCTAGTTGTGAAATAGTTATATCTTTACCCAAATATTGAACAGATTTCCCACCTGAAATAATCGAAGATAACCGTTGTTTTAAGTGATCATTATTTACTTCACCTACAACACTATCATTGGATACTTTATCATCACTTAGTTGTTCTATAAGTTCCTCACAATTCATTTTTATTTTGCATAATATAAATGTCAATTTAAAATAAACCCAACCCGATCCAAATATAATAATCAATAATTGTATGAATATCAATATCTCAAACATTTCATATATTCATACAATTGTTTAAGTTAAATTTGCTTAGAACAACTCAACATTGTTAAGCAATACCTATTTGTTGAACAATTCTTAACATTGGTATCTATGAATTGCTCAGCTAAATCAAGTTAAATCAAGTTTAAATCAAGTTAAAACCCAGTAAAATAAGTAAAATAAAAAATATTAAGTAATACTAAATAATACTAAGCATTAATTAAGCAACTTATAACCAGTAGGTTGATCAGTTCTAATAAGCAACTTAGAATGTTTTGTTTTCGATAGCTCTTTTCTTATTTTGTTTCTTTCCTCTAGTGTCGAAATAACATCATTTTCTCTCAAACAGTCCTCAAAACTATCTCTGTCTTTCGTATAAAACATACACAGCCATTTTGTCTGTTCTCTTAAGTCTTTTAATACTGAATTATATCTCTGTGATATAACCCAAACACTTTGCTCTGCATGTCGTCCAGAAAATGCGAGCTGTGACAACATATCATTTTTCTTTGTTAATTGCTTTGTAGCTGAACAGTCATCAATGATATATATATAATGTTGGGCTTCCAGCATATTTATTAAAAAATAATCTTAACAGATCTTGCAGCTTCTCTTCACCATTACTACCAACTGGATTAACAATCGTTATTTTTTTATCGATTGTGCTGCGTACATCCCTTATCCAACTTCTGTTTTTTATAAGCCTTGTTCCATGTTATAGTTGGACAAACAATAACTATATTATCGAAAAAAACTTTATAACCTCCTTGTTGTTGTGAAAGCTCTAATAAGTCTAAAACAAATTCTGTTTTTCCACATCCTGTTTGACCACAAACAATTGCACTATGTGCATACTTTGGCAGATCAATACAACGCCGATACAAATCTTCCATTTTCTATATTTAATTGCGCATCTTGAATTATAAATAAATATATATTTATTGCACTTGCAGCTTCAGCTTCTTTAGTAATCTGAATTGTAATACCTTCACTCGCATTTTCTATTCTCCGTCCATTCCCATGTAAACTATTATCATCTGTTGTTCTTAAGTCAAGCCAGAGTGCATATTGTTTTGTAAGATATTTGCCAATTGTCACACTGGACACATTAAATTCTTTACTGACAGCGTTCACTATCGGATCATTAATATCTCCACCGGCAAAGTGTTTGCGTATTTCATCCCACATATTATATGCTTTCATCCCTTGACTGTATAGTTGATTAGGCACACCCTCAATTGTTACTTCAACATTATTTATTTTTGGATTATAGAATGTTTCACTTTCTCTTGCAAAAGGTGATGATTGTTCTTCAAATGCCATTACAATTCCCTTCATGGACCTAGCAGGGGTATTCAAATTTATATTCCATATAGAATCACTTTTATTTTTAGGTATCCTTCGATGCCTAAGAATTCTATCATACAAAATTGACATTTGTCCCATTTATTGATTTTTTACCATTGTCGCTAAATTAGGCTCTGTGACCATATCAAATTCTAAACTTATATTATTAATTTCATAATTAGCAGCTAAATCACCTGTGGCTATTATTAACCTTGAATAATCATTAAATGTAAGTTCATATTCGAGTCTATCACCCAAACCGGATTGATAATAAGGCATATGGGCTTCAAGAAGTTCAAAATCTGATGGTATATAAAATCGATTACCAAATGTATCTGCGATAGCTTTATCTTCAGCGTTTCCAGAACTAGCATTTGCTGCTCCAGTTCTTAATTTTGTTACATTTGAACCTGCACTAGTATCTATACCTTGATAAACCATATTATTTCGCTCTGAAGATGTTTTCCATAGGTCACGATAGATGTAATACACATCTGAATCATCGATTGATAAAATTTCATTACCAGATATTTTAATAGTTGTTTTCTTAACGATTGCACGACCAAGATTTTGAACCACTCTCCGATTGTCATTCAGTGGAGGATTAATGCAATTGTAAAAGCTAAACGAACTGTTCCAGGTACGATTAAATCATTTGGGCCTAAATTTGGGAATCGCACTAAAAGCTGTTGGTTTTGATCAATTGTAGATGGATTATTTGTTATTGTAACTGATTGTCTAATTCCTTTTACACCGAGAGGCTCTCTTAAATGTCTGTAGGGATTAAGTTTTCTTCCGTATGTTGTCATTATTCTTTTTAATTTTATTTTTAAATTACATACTTTAAAATAAATAATAAATAATGGCTGAAGGTGGAGAAGGAGATTTTATGCATTATGATAATGAGACGTATGACCCTGATGGTGATGAAGAAACACAACTGATACCCCCTGATGTTCCAATGATATTACCTGATTTACAAACGGAAAAACTAACTCCAGAGAATGATCGTCTTCTACGTGTAAACACTTTAGAGCTTTTTAAAACTCTATTCCAAAAGGAGTTTAAAGTAACAGATCAGGAGTTTCAGTTACTAATTCCAGACCTACACACAGAAAACAAAACACTGTTCTGGAAGGATCACCGCCTTAGTAAAAAGGGGGACCCTAATATCTTAATAAGAACTTTTAAAGGTAAAGGAACAGCTGAATTAAAACGGTTATTGAATCTACATGAGGTCCACTTGGCTCCAGAAGCTGTTAATAAAATAAAAACTATAGAAAACGAATTACCAAATCTTGAAAACCTAGAAATGTCTGAATTACCAAGTACAGTTGATGAAACAGAAACACATGTAAAAGAACTCATTGACACACTGTCAAAAGAAACATCAACTACAATTACACATGATTTTGAAACTTTGCCATTAAGAGAACTTAAAGCCTCAAACAAAGCACTGCAACAATCAAGAGGCTCACTAACCAACAACCTTACCAAGTTAAATGAATTGGATAAAAATAAAGATGCTGCAGTGTTAAAGCTGGCAGCTGTAACTACATTTGATTCAGACAGTCCAGATGCTGACCGTGTCGAAAAAGAAACATTGCTGCTAATTGTATCTGAGCGTGAAGCAAGTCCCTTGTTTGAGGCTATTTCAGTTGATAGAGAAAATTGAATAACTCAAGTATCCAGAATAAAAGAGACCCTTGATAGATATTACACAAAGATATACTTTAAGAGAAATGACTCAAAACCCTCTTCAAAGAACAGGGGTGGGGGTAACTATTGTTTCTGTTTTGACAGCTATAGGGTTTATAATCTCTACTTTAATTTTAAGTATTACTGGAGGTGCAAGTGGTGGTGCAGCCGCTCTCAAGCCACCAGGAAAAGGTGGAGCTAAATAATGGATAAAGAAACAATTACAACATCTGAGTTCATTACTGGGTATGTTAGCAGGGAAGGCAGTGGATGCATTACCCGGAATTATTGGATCAATAGTATCTTGGTTGTTGAATGCAGCAGGAAAGGCTGTTGGATGGCTAGCCAATAATTTATGGGTTTTGATTATTACAGTTGCTGGGCTTCTTTATATGGCCACTAAGGATTATATTTTGTCTCGAAAGTACAATAATAGTAGTCCTAACCCAACTGCAATACTATCAATGACTAGTGCAGTTTTATAATTTTCATGTTTGACTGCTTCTATTTGTTCAGGTATTGTGACTGTTGGTTTAACATTCAAAGGTTTATTCAAAGGTTTAACATCCAAAGGTTTAACAATACTTTTTTCTGGTGTTTGTACAAGCGGTGGAACTGGTAAACTATTTACATCACCATTAAACCCCACAGTTTGATCACCACTTGCAATTACAATTAAATTATTGTAATTTTGAATACTTCCTATCTGCAAATCCATGTTGCTTGGGGCCATATACAACAAACCAATTCCATATACAAAATCAACTTTTGACCTTGCATATTTTAGTACATTTTGATAGTTTGAAATTATTGTGGGTAAGTCTACAGCTCTATTAATTGCATCATTAACATTTGCTAAATATTGTTTTTGCTCATCAAATGCAGTCCCAGTACCAATAATGGAAGTTCTTGTTTGAGATTGAGCTCCAAGAATTGACCACACATAAACTCTAATACTATCATTTAATCGTTCAACTCCAGCTTGAGTGAAAATTGAATTGATTCTAGAACAAAAACTAGTCCAAAGCATTAGTAATATCGACGTGATGGGTAAAAGAATCGTGTACATCAAACAATGGTGATACCCTACCTCCATGGCTCAATCTATAACCCCCTGAAGGTCTCATAAACATTGTAAAACCGCCAAGATTATGATTCCCATGGTCTATTTTTTTGTCTGAAATCCTTATTTGGATTAATACCAAATTCAGTGCATATTCTATGGTAAGCTGAAAGATCAAAATTATTATCATACCAACAATAGCTGTGATCATCTGGTAAAGGAACTTTCATTTGAGCTAAGATTCGAAGTGTTTGATACATAATATGAAATTCATATAAGGATATCAAAAACGGATCATTTGTAATTGTTAAATGCTGGTTATATGAAACACCGCACCCACAAATAGCACACCATATTGCAAAGTTAAATTGATTCTGATACCACCCCATTTGATTATTCATCCAATTGTTATATGCTTTGTTGTTGTTTGAGACATTACCAGTTATTGAGGGGTTTGGATACCCTGCTAATGCGTTGGAATATGTAGCTTTGAAACTTTTATCTTTTGTAACATAAACATCAACATTGTATAACATTGGAACCATTTTCAAAGCGTATATATGGTTGACATTGTAGTTTGCATCTTTATTACATTTGAATGCCTTTGTTGTTTTTTTTAATATATAAATATATATATATATATATATATATATATATATATATATAAAAAATGTATATAACTTTAACTGACATTACAAAACCAATTCCATTACAAGAATATATTAATAATACAGATTCTAAGCGAGAAATTGGTTTGAAAAGTCTTACATACTGGGTTGGTTGGTACAATATTTTGCAGGATGAAACATACGAGTGGTCTACTGTTAGAGCTAGACCAACTGCAGTGACAATTCCCGCTGGATTATATTCATTTGATATATTAAGTAATTTATTAAGTAATGCCGCTTTGTCACTTAGTGTAAATAAATCTAATGGGAAATGTACTTTTACAGTTGCAACCGGACACGAGGTTAATATTCCTGAAAATATGCTTAAATTACTAGGTTTTGACATATATCCACACAAGTTGGATAGTGGTACTTATACAAGCGTCAATCCAGTTGATTTTGCTACCAAATCTGTTTATATATATCTGAATCAAGTCAGTTCATCTCACAATCTATTAGATGGAAATATAAGTAACATTATTTGTACTGTACCCATCAGCAAAACTACGTTTGGGGAATCGGATACAATATCATTTCAATCTCCGGAATATAGAAAATTACAAAGTGGTATCATAGACGAGTTGGTAATTGAAGTCAGAGACAATAGTAATAATTTATTAGATAATCACGGACTGCCAATTTTTATTGTATTTGAAATAAGATAAACAATGAAGTAAAATGTCTATATATGGAGATACAAACTATCACGCAACTAAATCATATAGTGATACAGGTGATGAGTTGATTAAAAAGAAAATGAATGAGTTTGCTACTCTTGTAAAAGATAAAATGTATGTACCAAACCTAAAACAAACAATACATGCCCTTAAGCAAGGTAAACCTATAATAACTGTATGTGCAGAAGAATCTGGTCCATTACGTGATGGCTCTTATGAATTTGCATTTGGAAATGGTGTTTCTGGTTCAGCGCATGAAAACTGTGGTTATACTATGTTGTGTAGTGGGAGAGTTTTACGAATGGGTTTATGCAGTGTCACAAGAAATGGATTTGCAACCGATGAAGTTAAAATTGGGATTAGTATTAATGGCACCCCAAATGTGAATGCAATTTTAACAAAACATAAAGGACAGCGTTCGGCATATACAATATTTCAAACTCCAATTGAACTTGCTTCTGGAAGTGTATTAAATTTTGTTTCACTTACAACATATAGTAGAGCTTCCATTTCAATTGTAAATGTATTGATTGAATTAGATATTTAAATTTTAAAAATTATAAAAAAATAAAATGAGTAATAAACTGTATCCACCGCTACCAGTTGAGGAGAATAGAACAGAACACTATAGGCTTAGTGAAATAAGTGCTTTAAAACATAAGCTAGAAAATGAGGTTGAGACAAGAAAAACAATACGAAATAAATATAAAAGAGCTCTGAACATATTAAATGGTGTTCAGTCTGGATTAACTACTGTTGGTCTGGTAATGGGTGGGACGAGTGCCGGGCTATTATTAACTGTTGTAGGAGTGCCCGTTTCCTTGGGCCTTGGTATTGCGGGTAGTATATGTGGTGCATTTGCATTAACAAGCAAATTTGTTAATACTAAACTACTGAAAAAGGCTGAAAAACATGATGAAATATGTATACTTGCAATGGCAAAACTTAATTCTATTGCAAATAAAGTTTCCACTGCATTACAAGATGGCAATGTATCTGATGAAGAATTTAAATTGATCATGGGAGAGGTGGATAAATATGAACAAATGAAAGCAGATGTTAGAAAACCTATAAAGTTTGAGATTTCTGTTGAAGAAAAAAAAATACTACGAGAGCAAATCAAAACAGACATGTTAAAAAATATAAATGGGCACTAAATTTTGACTTTCATTTGAGTGCGATCGGGTAAAAAAAAAAAATAGGGTTTACAAGTTTTTCAATAGACAAAATCAAAAGTATGATACTTATTTTTTGTATTGTTTTTACTTTGCTTCAACCCTAATGGTCTTACATAGTATGGCAACTCCTTATTTTTAGATTTAGCTTGTTCAATTTTAGATTTGAGAGAGAGTGGTGTCCATGCTTCAGTGTCATCATTTAATGTTAAAATCATAGCTTCACCATTAATAGTATCCACACATCTGTAATCTGTAATAGTATAGATTTCATTCTGTTTTAAATCTGCCCATTTAATTGTGTTATATTCATTTTGTTCCTTGTGCCTTTCTTCAAACTTGGTGGCTAGTGTGATTTGTTGATTCATTTTTGTGTTTTATGTTATAGAAATGTATCTAAATAGAAATAAAAAATGGAGAAAATGTATTACAGTCCTAAAGGATTTTGGAAAGGTTTAGCAGCTGTTAAGAAATTAGCAAAAGCAGCTAAAGTAAGTGATGAAGAAGCATTGAATTTCTTAAAGAAACAAGCGGTATGGCAGATTTATTTACCTGCACCAAAGAACATAGTGAGGCCAAAGTTTGATGTTTCTAACAAGAATGAAGTTCATCAAGCGGATTTATTATTCCTACCACATGACACTGTTGGTCGAAAAACATATAAGTATGCATTGACTGTTGTCGATATTGCTAGTAGATATAAAGAGGCAGAACCACTGACTTCAAAGGACAGCAAGGAAGTTGCTAAAGCTTTTGAAAATATTTATAAAAGAAAACTAACATATCCAAACTTACTGCAAGTAGACCCTGGGAGTGAATTTATGGGTGCTGTTACACAGCTCATGGATAAACATAATGTAAATATAAGACGCTGTAGAAGAGAAATTCATAGAGACCAAGCCATTGTTGAAAGATTTAATAGGACACTAGCCGAAATATTATTTGGTTATCAGTATGCTAAGGAGTTGGACAATCCTAATAAACGAAATAGGGAAGGGTTAAGAGGCTACCAGTGGTAATCACTGCAATAAATTCGGAGACGAAAAAACCCTCTCCAATTGAAAATAAAACATTAAAAGACGACCCTATATGTCCTACTGTAAACTTAAGATATGTATACCAACCTGGAGAACAAGAAGGCGGAGGCAGGCGTAGAGCTACGGACCCGATATGGAGTGTTGATATTCACAAGATTGATTATCATTTTATTACACAAGGTATAAGAGTGTATTATTTGAAAGCACCGGCACCAAAGAGAGGCTTTGTAAAGGAAGAGCTTCTTATTGTTCCGGCTGATACCCAAACGTGTATGCCATGATTCCATCGGGTGCAATGTATCGTTTTGTGTCGAGTGGTGAGAGTGTTGTTTTGTTCATTGTTAATCCGTATATTTTATGGTGTATGGAACATAGCATATTCATGTTATGAGTGTATGTTTTTTTGTTGAAAAGTGCATCTTTGTAATTTTCAAAGTTTATTTGTTTTTTGATTACATATTTTTTTACTCCCTTTGCTTTCTTGATGAGTTGTTCGTCTGCTCGTAATATAGAGTATAGCTTTGGGCGTAGACCAATATATTCTGCTATTGAAGTGCCAACACATTCATCTTTCATTTTGCCTATTACTTTTTTGTTTGTTTCATCATAAAGTGGATGGTCTTTTGGATAATCAGAGAAGTCATATTCATCTTTCATCTTAGACATATCTTTGTATACATCTTCTGTTTTGATGTCAACTAATAAACTGTCGGTGTCTGTATACAACAAGGTGCAGTTTTCTTTTTCGTTATATTTCTTTTTCAGTTTGTTATAGTACCAGTCGTACATTAGATGTTTTGATAAGTCTAAGACAGACATGCCAACATAGATTGGCTTGTTTAGCGTTAGTTTAGTTTTGTTTATATGTATAGCAGATAATTCATCTGAGAATTTGACACGTCTATTGAAATTAGGTTTAGCTATGATTTTTCTTAGTCTTTCGTTTTCGGTTCCATCTGTTCTTACTAGATTGATATCTGATCTTTTTCGTAGGTTCTCCATAGTTTTTACGTAATTCGGTGTTTAGACGAATGTATGGTTCCATCCATGGTTTTTCATTGAATTCTAAGGCTCGATGTACTTTAGTGAGTTTTAGGCCAAGATATATGTACAACTGTAGATTTCTGTAGTGTAATACATATTTCTTTTTGTTGTTTAGATTTGGGACAAGTTTCTCTATGTTTATCATATTGCTATTGTTAAGAAGTTCTGTTTGATATTCTGATAACCATTCTTTTTTTACTGCTAGTTTCTCAGGTGCAAGTGGATAATCGTTATGTAGTTTATGTAGGCTTTTTGGGTATTCTAGGTCTACTTCAAGGATTAAACCTTTGCCTGGTTTTGGTTGAGCAACTGTGTTTCTACTGTTTAAGGGTTTCCACTTGAAACCGGAGTACGGTAAAGGTTGACTCATTGCCCATCCGTATAGGTTATTTGCGTCGTAATACATGATGTGATTGTTTTCTTCAGTTGGATTGTAATCAGCTCAGCTACAAGAGGATTGTTTGCTTTTGCATGTCTTTTGGATACCATACTTATACCACCACGCATACCTTTTTCTATGAATAAATGCATATCAAGATCTGTTGGTAGTTCTAGGTTTATTTGAGTGTATTTTAATAATGCATCCCATGATAGACCTGGAGCTGTATAGTAGTGTAATGGGTCAAGTTTGTATGCATTTATACATATTTTTCTAAATGTTTGGAATACATCAGCAAGTAGAACAACATCAGTTTTAAGGTATAAATCATGATAATCTCCAAGGGTTTTACAATTGAACTCTTTCCATACCTGTTGTGCGTGTTCATATTCTTTTTGGTTGATACTTTCATCTGTAAGACTGCTGTAAAATGTATCTATAGGTGGTAATTGTGTTTCATTGAATCTTTCTTTGTTGTTCATATATTCATAAGGGTAAACTCCTTTACGTAAAAGTAGATTTGTTTTATTGTTGAAGACATTGTTGGTGATTTTGAAATCTGATTTATCTGTTGCATCTACTAACTTTTCAAGTGATGAAGACATGAATTGGAAACTATCTAAGAACTTGAGTTGTCCAATGCTAAATGAGATGTTACTTTTCAAGCGTTGGTATTAGGAATACAAGTAATGTTGCGGTTTGCTGTGTGTATTTTTTTGCATTATGAGATGACTATCATATCCTTTTAGGTTGTGGAATACTACAGGGATTTTAGTTGTGCCTGGTTTTATTTTGAGCTTTAGGTTGCAGTTTTTGTGTGCGGCACCTCTGTATTCGCCTGTAAAGTGGCAGTGGTCTCTTACTTTTGCATCGTTTAGTTCTGTTTCACATATCCAACAATGGGTTGCACTTTCATAATCTTTGGTGTTTTGTTCTGTCATTGTTATTTGAGTTGGATGGGTAAAAGTGTTGTTGATGTTGCTTGTTTCACATTTCAAATGGTTTAAGAATATTTCAACTACATCTTCACCTCTGTATCTTACTGTTTTTTCTGCTTTGCCATCATACCGCACAACTTGATATCCAAACCCACAAGCTTCATGTTCACTTGTTATTTCTGATTTGTCACCAGCAGGTTTGTTTTCAGGGGTTATTATGCTTTCAAAGTCCGCATAGATTACATATGGAACTGGTAGTTGGTTTTAATGGTTTTTTAATTGTATATGTTTTTTATCTTTTGAGGGCATTTCTATTTTTGTTGCAGTTTTGTTGATGCCTTCACAATCTTCTTTATGCTTGAGTAGTAAGTCTTCTTGTGATAAGCCATATAGACAACGTTCACAGAAGTATGTTTTGTTTTTGTGTTTGTTTTGATCTACGAGTAGTCTGTTTAGGTTTTTAATCCAACAATAATGATATTGCGTTTCTTCACCTTCTTCATCAACTTCATCGTCTTGTGATATTAATAGTAAATTAATTCTATTCAATTCTGTTGGTTGATCTGATATGTAATATGGGAATATACTTATTTTCTCTGTCTTTTTTGTTATTGTGTATCCATAAACATTTATTGCAAGATTGTTTTGTTTTTCCACTTTTGGTATTTGGGTTATGGGGGTTGGAAAATCGATGTCCTTCAAGTTCAAATTGTCTTTGTTTTTTGTATAACTGTAAATATTATTATAGTGGCTTTTTGCTGGATATATAGCGGATGTCAGAGCCCATCTAAAACATTCATTATCATTATTCTTTACATTGATTATTGCTTTTTTTATTTGACAATGGTTTGGGTAAAGGGATATATGAAGAGCCTTTGAGTGGTTCATATTTTGCAATGTTTAAGTACAGTTTAATACAGTGTTCAATCTCTAGGCCTGATGCTGTATTTGTAAATTTTTCAATCCAAGTTTGCAGATAAGAAGTTTTATTATAAAATTCAACTACTTTAGATCCATCAAGAACAGCACTTTGTTCTCCATGGGCTTGTCCGATGACATACTTTCTTTCTCCGCCGTTTTCATCTTTGAAGAATTTTAAAGAAATGCCAATTGAAAACTTTATTCAATTGTATTCTTTTATATCTTGATTGATTTGTTTTATTATAGCAGATTGATTTTCATCGAATAGAACAGAAGGATCTTTATATTTCTTTGCATTGATTTCATATGACTTGAAATAAGCACACAATGGCTTGTTAATCAATTTTAATTCTTTTTCACGATTTATGGATCGTGGGGCTGGGATTGGTTTTTCACGATTTATGGATCGTGGGGCTGGGATTGTTTTTTTTGATCTGGGGGCTGGAATTGGCTTTTCAATCTTTGTTTGGTGAAGTTTCTCTTTCCTTCTTTGCTTCTTTTTTCTACGTCTTTCCCTACGGTTTTCTTCCACAGATGGTTTAGTTTCTGCTTTGGTCTCTGAAGATTTCAAAGCATCAACCATCTTTCGCAATTGCTCATCATTAATAACTCTATCACGATACAGTTTCAGAATATCTTGCACATCTGTAGCACTCATTTTTCTTTTTAATCTTTGTTTTATTATAATATTATTTCTTATTTAACAGAAAAATTATTGTATATATAACGTAAACAAATGGAAGAAATAAACATAAACATGTGCCAATACAAACATATCCATTCAGATAAACCATGCCCGATAAAATCAGTGAAAAACTCAATATACTGTTCAACCCATAAAATTAGAGTAAAAAAGAATATCCCCTTGAAAACATGCCTAGTGTGTGGAAAGGGTACTTGTGCTATGTATCAAGTGTGTGGAAAGTGTGGGGGCAATAGAGTTTGGGCCTTAAAGAGATACTATAAAATAGAGAAACCATTCAGACAAGTCTGCCAGACTTAGGGAGATTGTGATATAGCGGTTTCGTGGTTCATTGCATATATTTTGCTGAAGATTATGGTTTTCGTACAAAACAACTATATAGTCTTGTACAACAAGCATTGTTTTGATACATTCATAGTCTCAAGGGCTGAGAAGTTTAAAATTGAGATTATGTCGCTATATTTTTCATATAAAGTACAAAATACCAAACTATATAGTAGTTTTGTATTTTTATATATTTAAGCTTCTAACCTCAGGGTCTGAGAACGATACAATATAGATTATGTCGCAGGCGCCTCATAATCTATATATATTATTTTGTAATCATAATATAACCAATATAACTGTCCATAAAGAAGTATAATATTGATATATTGGGTTATATTTTCGCATTGAAATATTTAAACCTGCAAGTGTACTCCACCATCTAGTAAAATTGACTAAGACCGATCTCAACCAATCAACGTAGAGATGACATAGACTATCAGTTACCCAAACTAATTTTTGTGGACAAAACTGACTTTTGTGGACAAAACTGAATTCTGTCCCACAAAAGTGAATTTTGTTCACAAAACTCAATTCTGTCTTACAAAATTGAATCCTTTATAACAAAAATGAATTTTGTATATCAGAATTTTACATAATTGGATTTTGTGATTTTTTAGTGTGTCTACATATTTCGAAAATCGCTTGTCACGTTCAAATGAATGTTAGGCCAAAAAAATAAAATTGTTTGTTTCCGCTAACACCTGGAAAAAAAATAGGGTAGGTAGGTAGGCGAAACTTTTTTTTTTCTCGAATTCTCTTTCCCATTCACGACACTTTTTGTACTGGATATGTTAACCCACTATGGGTTAGTGAAAATATACTGTTTTTATCAAAACAATTATCGATATGACGAAAAAAGTGTAGGGTCGGCGGGAAAAAATATGGTCGGTCGGATTAGTGGAAACAAACAATATTTTGTTTACGCCTTAGCGTTACTCATCAAAATGCGTAATGCAGTGTAATCTATAAATAAATCCCAAAATCGGAACTGGGTTTGTACAGCGTGTACGGTTCCGTCTTAGACGGACGAAAATATCCGACCCCGATCTAATCTGAACGGGACCGTATAGCATAATTAGTAAAGAGCGCACACATTCGCCCCACGGTCGATCTTAAAGTTGTAAGTACATGTATATATGATCGCCAGACAGGATAAGTTTGTTTTCTGTGAGTATTCCGGTTTCAACCCAAATTAAGAAACATGCAGACGCCTCATTCCTCGCCGACTACAATTGTTCTCGTGTTTGTTTGTAATTGTTATATAAATATATAAATAAAGTATAAAAGAAATATTAGCATTATGATTACTTAATATAATATTTTTGTATGTGTTATCTAAAAATACCTGTAATATGGTTATTTAGTTTCAAATGTCATTTCACAAGTCGTCCATATAATATATTATAAAAATCATAAATGCAATATGCCCATTTGTATAAAAATAATCGACAAAATTACTACGTATTTCCTCGAAGGAAACCGAAGAAAAACAAGACAACTATCTGAACCACTATGAAAATAACTACAATTCTGCCTCGCACATCCAACATTAACATATGTGTGAGCCGTAAAGCGTACAGCACGGTATGCACTAACTGCAAGTTTACAGATAGAACCGGCAGCCGCGCCAGCAGTCATAATACCGACTGATTGTCTGTTTATTGTTGTCCCTAGCAACATACTGTTACGTTTCAGGGACCCGTTTCACTAAACTTCGTACGACTAAATTAGGATCGTTTGCAAATTTAGGATCGTCTGGAAATTTCAATTGATGGATTTGCATTTATTGAGCATAGGCTGCATATGCAGCCTATGCTCAATAAATGTAAATTCAATAATTGGTTACAAGAATACATTGTTAATGTGAAATTTATAGACTATCATAATTTTTCACTTACGAACATTTTAGTCGTACGAAGTTTAGTGAAACGGGCCCCAGGACAACTTACGTTTATAGATCTGGCAAATTTGGCCACTATTTACAGCTATGTCATATCCCCTACTATAGTATGAAGTTTTGGGCCAAGGTATCCAGTATTTTTTCATATAATTAATGGTTCAAATCCAGCTCGTGACTTTTCGCAATTCGCGCCAACTCGAACTGGTAGACAACTTTGAAGTTGTCAAGAGATAATGTGACAAACACTTCACTATCTGTGTTGTACTATGACGAATTGGGCCTACTTAAGAGCATGTTTAACATTTCTACAGTCACAGACCACATACACAAACCTAGCAACATAATAACCACTCAAAATATTTTGTTAGAAAAGGGTCCCGCCTTGGAACTGTCAGTCAGAAAAATGGTTTATGCCACTGCTAGTGTATGAATATTGATCACATATGTGAAAATAACGTGAGTTTAGCTATGTTTGAATACTAGGTAGGCCAATGTGTGTCAACAGGACATATTTGATTACTTGATTACTTGATCTGGCTTCCAGCGGATGTCGATTTTGGCCGGAAATATAAAACAAAACATTATATCGAGTAACAATTGGTGCATTTCATTAAAAGTCACTTGAATATTAATTACATACACTAAAATGACACTTGTCGGCAAATACTGTGGTGATAATAGAGATTTTTCCTATTTTTACATAGACGGTTCAGGAAAAGGTCGTCGAGCTAAGCTTTATGAGCAATATTTTATGTGACGCAATGTTTTACCGCAAGTTTACGTTGAAGAAATTCCTATTCTTCTCGCTGTATCGACATATTTAAGAATTCATATCCCTGAACTAATTATTCTCCAGACAGCTAAATTCACGATGTGTGCTTTATTGATGCTTAGAGGTCCACCATCACCAACGATTTTTCCTATATAAACTAACCAATGACCACACATTTTGCTATTCTCTGCTACTTTCATTTTTCGTACGGATGTTGTGGGACCTATTTCCCCATAACATGCAGCCATTATGCTCTGGATATTCACTAGTTAAAATATAGGTTTAATTATTGTTAAGAAAGATACAGTCAATCTCCGTGTATTTTTAACGTACTACCTTTCTACACCGCGCATGCATATCTGATTATTAACTGTGGTTAAGCCTTCAGTAGTAAAACCAAACAACTATTGAAGGCGAGCGAGTCTCCCGAATAAACCGGTATAACGTATAGTTTCCCACGATGTTCAAGTATATACGGATTGGGCTGTTATAGAATTACACCCATGTCTTTATAAGCACTGTGCGTTATTGCATCATTATTGTATCACTCGTGAGTATGCCCCCGCCAAGGAATGGTGATGGGGGTATATAGTGTTACCGGTGTCCCATCCCGTTCGTCTCACTCAGGTAAATAGAGGATATTCATATTTTTGCAACGAATATGACATATATGTTCATCGAGTGGTGTGACATGTCCATATTTCACTCGTGCCGCCATGCAAAAATATGAATATTCTATTTATTATATACCGCTCCATGGAAATTAGCAGTTTTTTTAGACTGTATACGGTAATGGATGTGTAGTTGCAGCCTATAACTGCAGATGCGCGTTATGAATATAGATAGCGGAAGTAGTCGTATTTTCACCGGAAGTTGTTTATTTCATCGATGAGAACATATGACTTTTATTTACATCGTATAACTATGTATTTCATGGGTAGGTATATAATAAATGTCCCTATGCTTTCTTTTCCTTGCACGTAACAGCTTAAATTTTTCATACATGCATTCCTGATTGTCGGTCCTCTATCATACTACTCATACAAATTCAGGAACCTCGGGCCCCGTTAAACCCAATGGCAATGTCACATACTCAGTGCGTTCATAACCTTAACGATCGGGTTAACGTCTTATAATTTCCTTGCACATATCTGCTGGATACTTCACACACACACACACACACACGCACACGCACACACACACACGCACACACACACACACACACACACATTGCTATAGCGGTCCTCTACCGCCCTGTGACAAATCCACGATTGACCCGCCCCCGCTAAGCACAGGGTCAAGGTCACATACTTGGTGCATTCGAAACCTTACCGCTCGGGTAAATCTCTTACAATTTCTGTTTCCTAGTACGGATCTGCTTGATATTTCACATTCGCATTACTCTAATGGTCCTCTATTGCTCTGTGACAAATCCACGATCGTCCCGCCCCTGCTAAGCCCAGGGTCAAGGTCACATCATACGAATTGTTATTTCGTGGGAACGAATTGTTAAATTGAGGGAACAAATTGTTATTTCGTGGAAACGAATTGTTTTTTCGTGGCAACGAATTAATAAAAAAAAATAATTCTCCGTACACTTGCCCGTAAATTACGTAAATTACTGAATTACACGCCACAATATTTGATGATAAGTCATAGGCGGATTCAGGGGGGGGGGGGATTACACGCCACAATATTTGATGATAAGTATCATAGGCGGATTCAGGGGGGGGGGTGGGGGGGGGGAGGAGGGGGGGCGGACCCGGGGCAGGTTACAAGTTACAAGGCACGTTTCATGCCAAGTACCATGTTTTCCATGCATTTTTCGGTCGTTTTCTTATTGTTTCAAAATTTAAACGTTTTCAATCAAAAATCAAAAAAGTCAATATTTTTGCTCCAAAATGCGCCAGAACGCAGGAAATGCGATGTAGATTTACAAAATTTTCCGGGTGGGAATGCCCCCGGACCCCCCTAGCACTATCTCGAGCTTAGCTCTTTCGATAATATAGTCAAGTATTGCAAAATAGTTACGCCCCCCCTGACCCGAAATCCTGGATCCACGCCTGTAAGTATCAACGTATTGATTGCGTATACATATGATACAACAAGTCATGTGATGTTGTCCCTAAGGAGATGTGCGATGTCTCATGACACATATTTACAAAATTCACGATAGATGTTCAGAGCAAATGCGGAAAATAATTCCGAGTTTTCTGCGAAAATTTCGACAACGTTCGACGTCAATTACAGAATATATCATAGTTTATGTACATATTTTTCATGAGATATAGCACAGTCATAGGTACACAATCAAATGGCGTGTTTCATATACAGGCCCAAGGTGCAGGAATATGTAGTTGCGAACAGTAACTCTTGTAATCTACTCCCGTAGGCTACGGACGGTATGGGAGTAGGTTGGAAGAGTTACTGTACGCAACTAAGGAATATGCAGCATGGTGTCATCAACTCGGCAGAGACCTACCACCAGAAAGTGAATGTTGTGCAATAAATCCGGTCAGTACACGTACACCTGGCATATATGAGACACGCCATGTGATTTTGTACCTTCGGACATCTGCGTAATTTCATTAAGTACAAAATTTACCATATTTTTCATAAATAAAGTCAAAAGTTGACATCGTTTTCAGAGTACTTGCGGTAATTCCGCATGTACTCTGAACATTTTGTCAACTTTTGAAAATACATTTGTATTGTAAATTTTGTAAACTTATTTCATGAAATCACGCAGATGTCCGAAGGTACACAATCACATGGCGTGTCTCAATTATTATACAGGTAAGTGTATGTTGGTATCAAGTTCATAAGAACATTCGCCTAGGAATTCCTACAGTTTCCGATCATGTTACTTGATGTCACTTGACACTATCATTGTACTATATTTATCCACAGCTTCTTGATGAACGGTTCACATTTCGGTGTTGTATGGGTTATTTCGGTATATCTGCTGGTTTATGTGCATTGTTACCAACGTACAATTTACGTCACCCCCCGTGAATTACACGCACAACTAGAAGTCTTTTGACAGTATAAAAGGGTCAGGAAAGTTTGGAACGGTTAATGTGTACATAACTGACGATTTCTGTCGTGTGTAATGATTCTGCATTAGTAGTTGCACAAAACTAAATAATTCCAGCACAAAAATATTTACACAATTCCTTAACATTTGATTGGTCCGTTGCAAGTCTCCGTCCAAAATTTATATCCCAGTAAACTCCATGCCGAACTACTTTCCATAACCGTCAGGCGCAGTTAAAATAATTCTTAAGAAAACGGAAAATAAACACATTTTCTTGATGAATATATTTCAAATGCTGGAATTATAAGGAATGAATGGCCTTTTTGTGGAATTTATCGGGGATATAAACTTGGAAAAGTCGCGGGAATACTGGACGAGGCCTTCCGGCCTTCATCCTGTATTCCCGCGACTTTTCCAAGTTTATACCCCGATAAATTCCACAAAAAGGCAATTCATTCTTATAATAACCAATAGGACAAAAATAAACAATTGGCGATAAAAAATTACAATTTTCGAAAAAAAAATAAAAAATATTTTCTTTTTTCGAAAATTGTAATTTTTTATCGCCAATTGTTTATTTTTATATCGCCAATTGCGAAAGTGGCTTTTCCAAGTTTATACCCCGATAAATTCCACAAAAAGGCCATTCATTCCTATAGTAAATTACCCAAAACAAAACCTACCCCAAATCGACCGAAATACCCATATGGCACAAACATACGCATCATCTGTTCAATCACCTGGGTATTTATCATGTAGCTTTTATGTAACAAAATTTACAAATATGACGTTGTTTTAATCGGAAAGATTTCTGATTTGCTTAGGTTGCGTCATTACACTGACGTCAATCAGTAACGTCATGTGACGTCGTGCGATAAATGAAAGGTCAATGAAAATAATTCTGAATCCGTCGTAACCCGAATATGCGTGTCTAATCAATACACGGTACGACAATTTGATGTTCATGAACGTGTATTCGGTCAATGCATATCTCGTTACCTGGTAACGTATGTTCGTGCGCGATCAGGACTGACAAATCACCTTGGGGCCGTTTCATTAAACTTCGTACGACTAAAATGTTCGTAAGTGCGAAATTATGATAGTCTGTAAATTTCACATTGACAATATTTTCATGTATACAATTATTGGATTTACATTTATTGAGCATAGGCTGCATATGCAGCCTATGTTGAATAAATGTAAATCTATCAATTGAAATTACCAGACGATCCTAAATTTGCACTTACGAACATTTTAATCATACGAAGTTTAGTGAAAACGACCCCCAGACTTCAACGTAATGGCAATACTATTATAATATGACGTTGACCATGGTCATTTTAGACAACGAAACACGAACAACAATAAAACGTATACATCTATAGTGACGCACACAGAACCGTATGATATTTTCAAAATGGCCGCCGATCGAAACCTTGTTGATAGATCTCGATCTTTAAGATGCACAGAGGCCTGGTTGTGTTGATTGTGAAAAAAAGGACATTTGAGATAATCACTAGAAATTGTAGTTTGCGATGTCCTAAGATGTCAATGACACGTTAAATATGACTCCATTAGACACCCTAATTGTGAAATTTACGGAGCCCCGAAGGGGACATGAATTTTTTTTATTAATTCGTTCCCACGAAATAACAATTCGTTCCCTCAATTTAACAATTCGTTTCCTCGAATTAACAATTCGTTCCCACGATATAACAATTCGGTCCCAACAATTAACAATTCGTTCCCGTGGGAACGAATTGTTATTTCGTGGGAACAAATTGTTGAAATTAGCAACTAACATGAATAATTAACAACGTAATTTAATGTGCACCTGTCCGTCTGTCTGTCCGGCAGGCATTGCTTACAGGCCATCGAACATCAGCAGTTTACAAATGCTCCATTTTATGGATCAAGCGGGGCAACTGGTAATGAAACAGTGTCGCTCTGTGTTCAATCCAACCAGAATTAACTCCCTTCGTCTAAAACAAAAAACGGCAAATATATTGTCCGGTGAACTACTTCCCCAGTTTATACGGTGTTCCGTTAAGGCAATCGAAATATCGCTATCGGGTCGATACTACGATAGTACGATACTACGATGACGATAGTACGATACTACGATGACGATAGTACGATGCTACGATGACGATAGTACGATAGTACGATACTACGATGACGGCACTACGATGCCACGATGGCGATAGTACGATACCACGATGACGATAACGCGATACCACGATAGTACGATGACGATACTACGATATTATATCGTACTATCGTCATCGTAGTATCGTACTATCGTCATCGTAGTATCGTACTATCGTCATCGTACTCTCGTGATCTCGTAGTATCGACCCGATAGCGATATTACGATGGCCTTAACGGAACACTGTTTATCGTAGTATCGTACTATCGTCATCGTGCTTTCGTCATCGTAGTATCGTAATATCGTCATCGTAGTATCGTACTATGGTCATCGTAGTATCGTACTATCGTCATCGTGGTATCGCTTTCCGGATGGACGCGCTGGACAAGATACCACAGCGCTTTAAATTGCATTTATTCTTTTTAAGGTCAATTTTTTAGCATTTTTTATTTAATTGTGCTCCCATGATATTCTTATAAGCTGAACAATACTGTATTATAATGTTTAATCATATAATAAATGGGATAATTGTGTTCCCTATTTCATATTTTTTCTCCAGTAGTATATAAGAGTCACAATGATACCATCACCTCTGGAAGGCACCGGCTACGCGCGGCACCTTCCACAGCATGATGGTATCATTTGTGACTCTTATATACTACTACCGCGAGACCATATATTTATGACATGAGAAGATACACCCTATTAGAGATAAAAATCCCTATGTTATACTCAGTATATATATACGACATAATGATTCTAGTTAAGTGTGCGTGGTTGAAGACAGGTAGTCACGAGAGATGTTTTCGCACCGGTATTTACGAATATTGCAAACATCACCGTGCATGGATGCGAAGAGGTTCCGTTTCGCCTCGCCCATGTCGGCATTGTGGGGTAGGGACCAAAGCCGAGTCATTGCTATGTCCACCATGCGGTGGCACTCAGGCTACTCATCGAATGGTTAGCAAGGGATTACGTGCTCGAAAGTATTATCGTTTAGTAATAATTCAAATCGGAAAGTCAGTTACAAAAATAGAATCGATCTAATAAGTCACGGTGTTTCTACAGCATTAAAACACTGTAAAAAAACATTATCAAACTAATTTTATAAAATTGAAAATTGAACAGAAAAAACAATAAAAATATTATAACAAAATGGATAATAAAATAGAATGGGAATTGGAATTTTGTAATGTCTTTGGTGAAAAATATTACTATAAATTGAAAACATTATGCAGAATCGAATACATGAAATATCAGCGTAATTTATTACGCTCCGATAAGAGCGTTGCATTTACAATATTATACCGGCAATTATGTCGCCGGTACAAGGATCAAATTCGTGAAACGAAGCGACTAAATAGGATCGGAGAACAACTACCGGAACATCATAAAACTAATTTTATAAAAAAATTTAAAATCAACGATTCGTTTACGTATATGCGTTTCTACAATCATATTGTAATGGATTTGAAAATTCTAATTGGAAATTGAACAGAAAAAACAAGTACCAATATTATTAGAGAAAATGGATAATACAATACAATTGGAATTGAAAGTTTTTAATGGCTGTGTTGAAGAAGTTTACGAAGAATACGGGGGTTATAATCCTGTATATAAATTCTATAAAATGAGAACACTAGGCGATATCGAATACATGAAATACCAGCGTATTACGCTCCGATAAAAACGTTGCATTTACAATATTATACCGGCAATTATGTCAACTATACAAGAGGCAAATACAAACATTAAGACGGATAATGCGTATCGGATATGAAACTAATGGCGTTATTTTATAAAATAAAATTAAAACCCAACCGATTCGTTTTACGAACGTACATTTCTACGATATCGCTTATAAATTTATGTTGTAATCACAACACCAACCAGACGACAATGTTCCAATTACACGCGTTATGAAAATGTAAATAAGGTGTCCCACCTTACACTAATATTAAGTGTCCATTTATAGAGACGTTTACACGATTACATCTTCCGGGATGGAAAATAAACACACTGTAATATATATTACACACACGGCTATTTATAGCCTTATCGATGGTATGTAAACGGGCTATCGATTTACACAGGTGGTGTATACAGTTTATAAACACACTGTAATATATATTACACACACGGCTATTTATAGCCTTATCGATGGTATGTAAACAGGCTATCGATTTACACAGGTGGTGTACACAGTTTATAAACACGTAGTGAGGGTTATATAGTTCACGAATTTCCGGGATGGTTCGTTATTTAATTAATTTTAATAAAATTATAAAATTATTTATAATTTAAAGCTGAACACCCCCTATTATATAGAAAACATATTAATTAATATAATAAAATAATTAATTAATAATAAATAACAATTTTTTTATTTCACCAGCAAAGTTAAGTTTATATACGAGAAATAAACACAGTTTGGTGTCGGGACGCCGGCATTAATATCTCAACAGTGAGATAAGTTTCGCCATATGTAATTCACTCTGGCCGCTCTGCACATTATAGCGGATGGAGGTAACGATGAGGTGGGGTGGGGTCCGCGGCATCGGTCCAATGATGGGGTGGAGGAGATTGTGAGTGTAACACACCTCGCTAAGCCGAAAAAAATAAAAATAAAAAAAAATAGAAGAAATTTAAGCGAAGGCTTAGCGGGGTGAACCCAGAAGGGTTTTGCTGGTGCGGGTTCGAGCCTCGGTGGAACCTAAAACTTTTTTCTTTTTTTTTTCCTTTTTTTCTTTTTAAATTGTTAATAATTTTCATAAATTAATTAATAAATTGTTTAATGCACCAATATAATTAATTTTATAATTTTCTTTAAATTAATTATAAAATTAATTATTTTATAAAATATCACAATGGTGCTGTAACATTTCTTTCGACTTTATCTCCAAGTTTTTCCCTAAATTTATCCCAATCAGTACACTCAATTTTGGGCATGGTGGCACGCGCTTTGATTCTTATATCATTTTTTAATTGTTCATATCTCCCCATTTCTTCCACCACGGATTCAAACTCTAAATTTGATATTTTCTTATCGGCCAACGCTTTGGACACCATAACGTCGATGGTATTTTTCTTCGACCTGGCGAGAACAGATATTCTATCATGTTTTCTACATTTTTTCTCGAGTTTTTCACCCGACGCCCTAATTACCATACACAACAACCCAGAAACGGCCGACACCGCACATAAAATCCCCGCTACAGGAACCGTTATAATGGTGGATATAGTTGCAGCTGTCCCCGCCCCACACAACACAGAAACACTCGCTAGAGCCGTGCTAGATGCTTCAGCCATGTTCACCGCGCGTCTATATTTTTTAGAGTTTATTTTTCTATTTATATATTCTCTAACTAAAATATCCTGCATAGCGACGATATTATTCAACCTAAAATCTGAACTTCTTTCGTTAATTGTACACAGTGTTGATGGAGTAGTATTGACAATTGGAAGCGGTGATTCGTTCATGATTTTCAATATATTAGTATTTACAAAATAAGTTCAATTAACAATGAGACAATAGTGGAAGAACTCTCTGGGTTACCGATTTTCGTAACAAAGTTAATAACACTACCTTGGGAAAGTCTAATTCGATCATCACCGGAGAACGAAACCACCGTCGAACTATCTGCAGAGATTTTAGTGACTCCAACCCCCCGTCGTTCATCTCTACTACAATATTTATCGCGACCGCGCCAACAGGTTTACCACTACCATTAACCGAGCAGACCGCCATTCGGATAACTTCATCCGCAGCTGTCATAGTGTATCCCCCACATTTATTACTCGCTTTGGCACCGAACGAATATTCATAGTGCCCCTCAACCAATGGGCCCCGCTTCTCAGCCCAAACTGTTATGGCACTATTCCGGCAAGCGCACTGTTTGCGTTATATGCCTCAGTATGCCTCAAGAGCTTTGGTCGCGGTTATACGATCATGTTTCAGTTTATCAGAAACTTCGGTTATCTTTCCGTCTAGTTCTGTAAGTGCCGCTTCTCTGCTGAGAGAGTCCTCTAAGCGAAACGCATCATAAACCTCCGTAATGGTCGCCTGGTGGCCTTTTAAGGCTTTCTCAACACCCGACCGGGCCTCTTTTTGAAATTCGGTTATTTTTCCGTCTAGTTCACCAACCGCCGCTTCTCTGATGAGAGAGTCATCTGAGTGCAACACCCTATAAACCTCCGTAAGGTCCGCCTGGTGGTCTTCTCGGGCTTTCTCAATACCCGTTCGGACCCCCTCAACCCCCAACCGGGCCTCTTTTCGAAATTTGGTTATTTTTTTGTCTAGTTCAGTAAGTGCCGCTTCTCTGTTGAGAGAGTCCTCTGATCGCAACGCCCCATAAGCCTCCACAATGGCCTCCTTGTGGTCTTCTCGGACCCCCTCAACCCCGACCTGGTCTCTTTCAGAAATTCGGCTATTTTTCCGTCTAGTTCAGTAAGTGTAGCTTCTCTGTTGAGAGAGTCCTCTAAGCGCAACGCATTATAAGCCTCCGCAAGGGCCTCCGCAAGGTTCGACTGGTGGTCTTCTCGGACTTTATCAATACCCGACCGGGTCTCTTTTCGAAATTTTGTTATTTTTTTATCTAGTTCGGCAACCGCCGCTTCTCTGACGAGAGAGTCCTCTGAGCGCAACACCTCATAAGCCTCCGTAAGGTCCGCCTGGTGGTCTTCTCGGGCTTTCTCAATACCCGACGTGGCCTCTTTTCGAAATTTGGTTATTTTTACATAGGGTACATGTGTATCCGTATGTATTGCGATCGAGCGGGATCATTTGGCCCGCCCACGACCCCCCGTGGTGCGGACGCCTGTGATTGACAACTTAGAATCGCGTCGGACAGTTAGCCACGCCCCAGATCCCCTCGATGGGCACGTCCGTAGTGATATCTTGGAATAACCATAACAACAAAATGCATTGTGTTACTAAACGTTTAACTGGCATACTCAACCACTAATTGAAAATAATATTATGAAAAACTTGCACTGCACAATATCAACAACGGTTGTTCTACGTACAAAAATACATCGGATTATTTTGTTGCGCGTGATTTGCCCCCATTTGCAGCACAAATCGTGCGGTCATCGCTAAATTTAGTAACAGAGTTAACTCCCCTTCGAATACTCTCCGAAACAAGCGACGCTTTTAACACACAAACTACATCAAGTTTGACCTTCCGACAGCCTATTTTTAAACTCACCCGACACCTGTGCGAAACAAAACTCGCACGTGTAGGTCTAACTGATGTTTAATCCTCATTCTCTCTCTCTATCGATGGATCTACAGTGGATTTTAGTGACATTCCTGAATTCGGTCTGATTGACATTTGTCTATGGTGGCCAATACACGCCAACATGAGTGTCAATTCTACGTTCATGGAAGGGGGTCAATAAGTCAGTATTTAAGGTGATAACTTACAGTCAGAGAACACATTAATGACAGTATAACACTGCAAGTACTGAAATACGACAAAAAAAATCTAACAAGTTTCTAAACGTTACAAGTGCCCGCTATACAGATATAATCATTTATAATATTTATTTTACTGATAGTGACACGCGCGGTGGTATCAGGCTATGTTCATATGCAAATGAGGCATGATATGTTTTATTATTTATACTAAAGAAATGCGTCACCTGAAAAAATAATATTTTTCGACAGATTTTAAAGTATGATCATTGCACATCATAAAATAAATACAGAGATTAAAGAGTAATGTCCGTTAACATTTTAAGCAAACACGGTTATCGCCCCTCATATCAGTGTGTAAATTTACGTCTGATATAACATGTATAATAATGCCAATCAGTACGTGGGATAATGGCGCATGAATGTTTATTTTGCCAGGAAATGTCTCAGATGATGTCTCTGATGTAAAGAACATTTTGTACCTACTGAGTGGGCATGTACCTTTAAGGGTTAATGAAACTGTAACACCAGCAATCAATCAAGCAATCAATCTAGTTTAATTTTGTAGTACCCTATGTTCAGTACTTTCAGTACTTTGATTTTGTCTAGTTCGGTAAGTGCCGCTTCTCTGATGAGAGTGTCCTCTAAGCGCAACGTATCATAACCCTCCGTAAGGGCCGCCTGGCGGTCTTCTCGGACTTTATCAATTCCCAACCGGGCCTCTTTTCGAAATTTGCTTATTTTTTCACCTAGTTCGTTTAGTTCCGTATGCGTTTCTTCACGACTTTGTGTATTCACAGCCAGGGCATATTCTCTAAGTTGTGATAGTAGACTCTTGTGAATCTCGTCCGTGGCCACCCATATAGTTCTATTGATCAAGGCCTTTGCTTTTTGGGTAGTTAAAAAGTCGCCCTCTGTCGGGATGAATCCCCCTTCTGTTGGTCCCAAATTCTTTGAATTTGTCACCCAATCGGAAGAACTACCTGGTCCGTATATACTCATTTTCAATAATGTTGATAATATATATATTACGAACATGCGTTTAATTCTAAATAATTTTCTTAAAATTAATTAATTTGAAATTTCTAGGACGACCGAAATCGGGTAATCGTTCTTCAACTCTCGCCCTTTATCATCAAGAATAGAAATCTTCAACACGTGGATGTGTCCCGATTCCAAAACTTTCATCTCGGGGTGTGGGAAGTCTAAGGTCACAGTCTCACCAAAGAAACAGTCGCTGGCGGGCACGGTTTTCAGTAATGTGCTGGGAGTGCCGTCTACCGTGTTGTACGATGTGTTCACCCGATCCAGGTGTACCCCGAGAGTTTTCGTGACGGCGAAGTTTACTGGGGTATCGCCGCGGTGCTCGCCCACGGGCGGGGAAGACAAAGTTCAACGGGAACTTAAACCCTTCATCCTCGTTGTAAGGGGGTGCAAATTTAAATCCTAACATTGAGGCCAACCCCGGAGTGATCTTTAATTTTGTTTCAGCGGACAATGTCGCATGCCCCGTGGCTTTTGAGACTGCGAGAGGGGGGGGGGGGGGGGGGGGGGTGGGCTATATCAGGCATATTCGTCGCGATTAAAGCTTGGACATCTCCGAAACCCCAAAGGCCAGGAAGTAATACGGCAGTTGTTTCCCCAAGGCGTCTGGCTACATTTGTACGATCGGGGTTATTGATAATATCTAAAAAATCTCCAACATCTCCGAAATAGATAGCCTCGAACGTTTCAACGTTTTCCCACCCGACCGTGAACGTGATTGATCTAAGGCCTACCCGGCGTTGTCCGCAGCAGTTGTCTATTAATTTTTGAAGTTCACAACTCCATTTTTGAACATTAGTGATAGTAGCAAACATAATAATATCTTTCAATGGATACAAAAGCATTTAGCTTTAATTCTAATGCAAAGTACGCGGTCGGATGTGTATGCACTCAAAAGAACACCATTGGTGAGCTTGTGCACCCCACAATAAGAGCTAGTTTGGGCACGGGTTTCGACACAAATTTCACTAACATGTTTGAAAAGTACAGACTTCCTAAAACCATTACACAGGATGTCATAACAAACTGGAACAACAATCCTATGCAGTTCTGGCAGAACCAACTAAATTTTGCCGTGTGGTGTGCCACAACCGGGTGTGGCGTCTCTTTCAGAGACCACATAGCAGACCGTAACAGCATGTTAAGCAGTAGCGTCTACAACTTTCATGTGTATTATACCATTAGGAGGATTCTCAAAGAACTAGGTACTCCACTACCTCAAGACGATGTGGGGGTGGAATCCCATTTCCAACACATACAACCGTAAGGAGTTCGAACGGATATGTGACGAATTTAAAGTTTCAAAAGATTCGGATTGGAGACAGAAAACATTTTCAGACACCGGAGGTTTAGGTACTGTTTATCTCAGTGGTCTAGACTACGGTGCAAGCACGAATGTATGCCACCAGATGTAACCTTTGGTTTTTTCTACTATTCAAATCGTGTTGTGAACCCAGTTAGAGGTTATAAAAATTGGACCGCCACCGATTATGTAGTAAATAAAATGACATTCGGGTCTGAAGTTAGTACAAAGAGACAGTGTAATTACGATTAATGCTGGTATAATGCACCAAAAATAGCTAACGTCGATTATATTTTACAAGACGAAAACGTGCAAAAGGGTATAGAAACCTTTATATTGAACGACGGTCTAGGGTTTACGCAGGCCGGTGTTACCCGCCTCAACGACTCCATTCGCGTATACGTTTGGACCATCCTCGGCGCACAGAAGCAAACTCGCAGTTCTATAATAGGAGTCGGAATGGCGTTTGACGCGCAAAAACAATTCTTGGCACTTGTTGAGGACGCCACCTCAGCTAAGGTGGACCTGGAGAAGGCGATCCAGAATTATCAAGACGTTTTGCAGACTGCCAGCACCCCAGTGGACTATGTATTTGGAATAGGTCTTTATATGGCGCCGAGCAATATGATACTACGAGACGACCCGGTTGACGGTTACAATAATCAAATCGTAATCGCCACCGCCAATCAAAAAATCGGTCACAACGGTAACGTGAACACGGATATCATCAAGCGCACCCCCAACATGATCGGGTTCAACAGTGTTGTAAATTCAAATAAATTTGAAAAAGATTTCATAAAACCCCCAAAACACAAAATGGATACACATCCCTCAACACAATCGAACTCAGTACCCCCAAAACACAAAATGGATACACCTCCCTCAACACAATCGAACCCAGTACCCCAATTCGTAAATTGGATGCACCATCGAGTTCCATCAACAATGTTGAAACACCAATCATGAACAATGTTGAAATTGGAAGCACAACACACGAGGAGGAGAAATTAGCGCTCGTCGTCGCCCTCGTGGCGATCGGATTATTTACGCTTTGGTTTTAGGAACTCTCTTGCGAAGAATAGTAGGAAACCGGCGATGGCCACGATTAAAGCCCAGGTATTCTCGGCGAGCCATCCGACCGTTTTTGATAATATAGATAACAAGAAGGAGAGGAGACCTCCTATCAAACCAGGCAGCGTGGCAGCCAACTTTCCTGCTAATTTAGCCAGGAGACTGGCGAGGGCTTTTAGTTGTTTTTTTATCCACTCCTTGGCTCCGCCGGATGGCGCGGGTGCTGGTGCGGGTGCTGGTGCTGGTGCTGGTGCGGCACCAGCATTGACAGCTACAAATAGAGACGATATAGATAGAATTAGGGTCGATATAATCATGCTGAAAGCTGCGATGATGGTTAATATCGTGACGCCCTTCTCTCTGAACAGAGTGCGAAGACGCTCACCGAGTGTCGTGTCCTCGTGCAGAACCCTCGAGATTGTTTCGCGGCTCCGACTTAATTGGCCGGAAAGTGCCTCACGGTTAGTCGAAGCAGCCTCCAAGCGAGCTTCTCTTTCGCCCCGCAACGACCGCAGGAGTTTGTTGATCCGCTCGGTAGATTCTCTCTCTATCGTCACGGACTTCCCCAAGTTTTCTTTCTTCTAGCGCGATATGTTTGTCCAACGCCGTGAGGTTTGAGAGGTTATTGACCAGTTCGCCCCGAGTTGTTTGCAGAGCCTTATCGAGTCCCAGGAGTTCGCGAAGAGGTAATGGTGGGTCATATTTCGTGCCGTTCATTTCGTTGACCGTGGTTTCAATTGTGTGAATACCGTCGGTGGCTATACGAGGGACATCGCTGAGCTCTCTCATTTCTATAGCGGCGGTCGTCTTCGCCAGCGTTTCGTCGGTAGACTGTAGGGTTTTTACCATTTGTTGAGGCAGCTGCGACCGATCATCGATCACTCCGAGCGCTCGAGCGAAGAGTACTCGATATCGGTTCAAGGAAGAGGGGCTGAGGAACTTGGTCGGGTCGTTCTTGTACGTCAGCAACTTCCAGCTATTACCCCATTTAACCCACAAGTCTCCTCTTTTAGTGCTGCGGAACTCCAACGTGGCATTGATGCCGTGTTTAGACACCTCACTCTCCCACCGTTTCACCAGAGACTCCGTTTCCGTGAGAGGCGCCAGCTCATTCTTGGAGATCCCCGCAGGAATCTCGGCACCGCCCGCCCATGCCGGAGTTTCGGGTGGGGCCTCCCACATAGGGGCACCAGCATATGAAGTTCCTGGTGCGTCTGGAACAAACAAAGATGCGCCTAGACCAATCGAAGGTGTATTTCGTGGTTCGCCTGGAACAAACAAAGGTGTATTTTGGGGTGTTGGCGTCTCTATGAAGGTCGTTTCGTCAGAGTCATCGATGTCATCATCGCGGAAATCGTCTCTGCCGATTTCATCCATGTCAATATCGTAATCTGCCATCTAATTTTCTTAAAATTAATTATGTATTAAAGACAAAACCATACGGGTTTAATATAGTTTCACTAAATTATGTCTTCGAGTCAATACGGTCGCAAACTCAATCCATACCGCAGACTGCGTGAGCCCCTCGGGGCAAAAGGCGTGAGACAGAGTGTCGTTATTACGAACAACCCATCGACGATCGACCAGAATCAACAGCTCTTGGTCCGCTTCCCCAACCTCGGAGCTAACGACGTCATTGTGCCGGGGACTGTTCGCCTCGCTTTCACTATTTCGCTGACGTCGACGGACGAGGACCGAACCGTCGTTCAGAACCTGGGTCGCGCCATCGTCAAAAAGACCATGATAAATATTTCTGATAATGAGGTGATGTCGATCGACGACAGCAACGTCTACCATTGCTACCAGGACCTGTGGAAGACGGCGCAAGAGCGCGAAAACGCTGTCTATCAGGGTATTGACACCAGCAAAAATAAGAACGTAACCAAACTTAGAATCGGGCCTGCTAACAAGGCAGATAACAACGCAAGCGACAATGCGGTCACGGGCGCCTACGGCAACCGCTTCTACATCCCGCTCGACTTTGAGTTGCTGGAGAGTCACATGCCCTACTATCAGAGCGCTTTGGCTGACCGCCTCGAATACGAACTAACGTTCAACGACTACGGCCGAGTTCTCATAGCCAGCGACATGTTATCGACGTATACGATAGATAATGTTTCGCTGGAGTACGACATGGTCACGATGCCCAAACTCGCGCGATTGATCAGAACCCAGTACGCCGGGCGCGTTGCCATACTTTACGACCGAGTTCTTCGCCATCGCAAGATGACGAAAGACAAAAGCGACACATTGTGGAATATTAATGTCAACGTACCCGCCCGCTCGATGAAAGGTATACTGATGTTGTTCCAGGATGCTCGGTTCGCGTTCGGTGCTAGAAAAACCGACAAATTCTATAACCCCAAAATCACGAAGGTAGAGGTAACGATCGAGGGAGTACCCAATCAACTCTACAGCGCGGGTCTTCGCGCGCACCAGCAGTGGGACGAAGTAAGAAAGCAGTTTGCTACCGGCTCTAAGCGCTCTCCGGAGGTTGCAGCAGTTGCCAAAGACCTGCATCTCTCGGCCGTCTCCCTCGCGGAGTTCCTGAATACCAAATACGCGTTATGGTTAGACATGCGATCCAGCGACGACGACCAAATACACGGCAACGGACGCCAAGTTGAGAACGCTAGCGAGGGTGTGACGATCCAGATAACCAAAGAGGCGGATGGAGCCGGGCCATTGAACGTGTACTTATATATAATTACAGACGCACAACTCAACATCGAAGATGGCCGATACGTCTCAGCACTCTATTGATTTAATTAATTTTAAGAAAATTAGCAATCATTCTAACGATTTATTAATTAATAAATTTGATAATTCTAAAGAAATAATTAAGAAAATTAGCAATCAATACCAATTCACGATTGGAGATGCCCACTCTGCAATAATATGTGGGCAGACAGGATGTGGAAAAACGATTTTCATCCTAGACTTGCTCGAGGGCTCCTACCGTGATGCCTTTCGTCACATTGTGATCCTGTGTCCCACTGTGCGGCACAACGATACTTATCAGCGGCGCCCGTGGATATGGACCGACCCTGAGGTATACGTTATTGACCCCGGTGATAGGCTTCACGATTGGTTGCGTGGTTTATACCAAAAATTCCATGGTGAGCCCACCCTATACGTGATTGACGATTGCTCGGCCAAGGCGGCGATGACCAAAAAGGACATGCTCTCCGAGCTCGCATTTTCTGGCCGCCATGCTAGGCAAAGCGTATGGATATCCACTCAAAAGTACAACGCCGTCCTCAAGGATCTGCGCGAGCAAACGAAATGGGTCGCCCTCTTTCACTGCAAGGACCGAGACTCATTCGATGACTGTCTTCGAGAGAATGACGTTATCCCAACGCGCAAGGAGCGACTGGAGGTTCGACAGATGCTTTCGGAAACTAAGCACGCCAAGCTTTTGCTAAAGACTGATCAACCAACTACTTACGAAGTTATCAATTAATTTTATAATTAATTAGCAATTACTTAACGCTCGTTAGTAATTGCCGAGTAAATGCTTAACAATTAATTTTAAGAAAATTAGCAATTGCTGAACAATGCTGAACAATGCTGAACAATAATGAACAAATGCTTAACAAATGTTGAACAAATGCTGAACAATGGTTAACAATGTTAACAATTTGGTGCTCCGCTGCGAGCTTTGTTGCGAGCATAATGGTGATCATAAGTATCGGGTGGTGCGCTTGGCAATATGTTAAAGTGATGAGACTTGTTAGAATAGTTAAATTAATTTTAAGAAAAATGAACTGCGACGAACTTCTCGATCAGCTAATAGAAGAAACCTCAACTCCGACTGCCAACACCTGATAATGATCCGACAGAGCAATCGGAATCAACTCCAACGGCGGTTGGTATTGGGTTGAGTGCAACGACTCCGAATGAAAATGAAAATGCGGCGCGACGAGAGCGGCTAGCTGCGCTGGTTGCTGGGGGACAATCGGAGCATTATCTCGGTAGGCGTCTCTCAGTTTTTCAGGTGGATAAGATGTCAGATGCGGAGATCGATAAAATGTATGCGCTATACGAATCCAAATTGGGAGCGGAGATGACAAAAACTCTCGGATCGGCGACTATTCATTTGTACGCAACCGCCGTTAGTATACTTCTCCCTATACCAAACACCGCGGGATTGATTGACGATCTAGAGACTGACCATTTTATAGGTCACACTCTTAGAACAGCCTGCTGCTCAATTTATCACAAGTTTGGAATGTACTTAGCTCCGCTGACAACCGCGTTGACCACGGGTAAACACTGTCAATTTGGACATATATGCCCACGAACTATAAGCCCTAATATTAATACAAAATATAATTTTGAAAATGATGACACAAGACACACCCGCGAGAGTGACGGAGTTGAACCCGATTGCTCCAACCCAATCGAACCCGAGTGTTACTCCGCCACTGGATGACATACCGCATATAAAAAATCCCAAAAGACAGGCAGCTGGGCGGGCGGCGGCTGCCACCCGAAAAGTTAAACAAGATAAAATACTCGCCGAGCTTCGAGAGGCTAAACAGACGGAGACAGCAAAACATCTGAAGACAGAGTTGAGTACAACAACACCCCCAATTCACGAATTGGAAGCACACTCAACACCCAATACCAACTGCTGTTGGAGTTGGGCGTATCCGATTGAACCCAAATTCGTGAATTGGAGTTGGGTTGTTGGTGGTGGTCTGGCAGTTGTTGGTGCCCTGTGCGTGTGGGAATACCCCATATTATCGAAACAACAACCAGCCATTGTTCAGAAGAACGTTACGAAACACCAATCGCGATTGGATGCGCCCCATTTAAACATTGATCGCGACCCCTTTTATATGCAATAATTATAATGGCTGAACAAGATGGTAAAATGTTAGTGAATGCGCTTTATCACGCCGTGGTGATATCGGGTTTCAGTATCGGGTATGCTCGACTATCAAAGATGGCCCTAGGAGGATCCGCTCCCAAATTGGACTTTACTGCGAGAGACGTAGGGCTCGCGACCTTAGATGTAGCGGCCGCAGTTTGGACCCGAGATTATCTAGTTAAAGCTGGAATTCTACCAGTTAATATATGGAAATAAATGGCTTCAATCGCAGTAATAGTAGGTGGTGCGCTCGTAAACGCATTGGTGTTCAGCGGTAGCAACTTTATATTCTCTAAAATGAGAAGCTCGAACGTGGATGAGGAGCGTAAGCGTCACGATTTAGCTGTAGAACAACTCAATAGCGCAAAGGAAGCGTGGTCGAAAAAACGAACCGCCCATCTGGACTGGGTCAATGAAGAGCTTCGCCGCGAAAATCACGCCGCACAAACTTTCCAGAACGTTGAAGAAGCCAACCGGGAGTACGCACTGGCATATCCGCACAAAAGTCTCGCGCCGCTGGATCGCGAGCCCTAACTTTCAGATTTCTATGTACCGTCAGAGCCCCAAAAAGACCGCGAGATCGCGTTCATCGTCGTGGGAATGGGTGTGGTGGGGCTCGTCGGCTACTATATTCGATCGAGATTTTAAATAAATTATTTTAAATAACTTTTTTTATAAATATATATATATAGAACGATGTCAGTTGACGAACTTTATTTTGCTATGATTGATGTAGGCTACACTGCCCTTAAACACCGCATGGTTGGTGCAAAGGGTATGATTCGTCTGGCCCGAGATTCTCTCGAGACGTGGCGGGAGGACGAAAAAGTGGCCACCCTTTTCGCAAAGCGGATGTTAGATTCCTCCACCAATCCTGGGGGATTAGATTTTCCCAAGTTCCTTCAGAACTTAACCCCCAATCGCGATTGTACTTCCAGCAAAGGTTTATTATTATCGACGTAGTTACCGGACGATCTGGCGAGGGCATGTTGGAGATTGTCCGATATATTAGAATACATCGCATACTATGAACACGCGCAAACTTAATACCAAACTATCGGTTCGCCTAACCATCAAGCTAGCGAACACGTACTATAGCCCCCGCGGCTACTGGAAGGGACTCGCGGCAATCAAGAACCTCGCGGCGTCGACCAAGGTTTCAGAAAACGCTGTCTCTCATCTATTGTCTAAGCACGAAGTTTCTGTCAGACGCGGCCGCGTCAACATCGGGACCAGGGGGACCATCGGGACCAGGGGATCGTGGAACGCTTCAATCTAACCTTGGCTGAGAGACTGTTCGGACACCAATACGCTAAAGAACTTGTAGACCCTCATTCGCGATCGACCGAGTGGGTGGCCAGACTGCCCGCCGTGGTCTCCGCACTGAACGGAGAGGTGACCAGATTGATAGGTAAGAAGCCCGTAGATGCTATCAAGTTTAAAAGGGTGACGAGCGAGCCCTCTGCCGTCTCGTGCGGGCGACCCTTTTATTTAGAGGAGCAACGGCTTCCATCGGATATTGACGTCCGGTACCTCTATCAACCGGGAGAGCTCGAAGGTGGCAGCCGCCGCGCGACTGATCCCGTGTGGTCTCTCAATGTATATCATCTAGATCGATCTATTACCAAGCCCGATGAGCCCGTGCTCTAATATTTGGATGATGGGCCATCTCGAGCGTTTGTTCGCGAAGAACTTCTCGCGGTGCCTTCTGACACCCAGCTACCCCCGGATCGCCAGAGTCTTTAGTATTCTCTCAGAGTTCTTTTTTTTTACCTATCCTATAGGCTCGGTGTGTAACCCGTCTTCAATCACTCTCCTCTTGTCGTAGTACGCCGAGAATCCTAATTTTTGTTGACAGTACGTCTTCATCACCCCGTTAATCATTCGGAATCCCCTGTTCTCCGCCATATCCCTACCCCCTTCGAGAGCACTCTTATACCTTCCCCAAGTCAGATCGTTAGATCTCTTCGACATCCCCTTGGCCGAGTGCTTAGATTTTCCATCACCACTGACGTAGTAACACTTGCTACACAGAGCGATGGCTCTATCCCCTTCGAATTCCAGCTTCAACAGTCCCGGAGTTCTGTTGCTCCACACGTCCCACGCCAACCACTCGGTCTTCTCCTTATTAAACTTTCTCTTCATATTCTTTCTCACCACCGCCGCCAGCGTCTTCTCCGACAGCGCGAAGTACATGCTGTCAGTGTCCATCTGTATCAGTTCGAAATCTCCGCGATCCACGTACTTGTCCAAGAAATCGTAGTAGAACTCCAGCATCCGGAACTTGGCCAACTGGTAGACCGCTATGCCACACTGAAACGGTCTGTTGATCACCACTCAAGTCTTCCTGCTCGATATCTCGTAAGCCTCCCCAATCTCCTCCAGGTCTTCGAACCACGCCGACCTCAGTGCCCGATCGACAGTCTTCTCATCCTTCGTATATGTGGTGTTCAGGTGTCACTCTTGTGCCTCTATCAGTTTGCCACAACACGCGTTGCCAACCAGTTTGAATATCTCCGCCAACACCGCCTTGCTCTTGTCGACGTCCCCCATCCGTCTAGCAGCGGTGACCTCTTTAACGAACCATTGAAACGGTTTGCCGGGCGTGTAGTCTATCACCCTATGCACCGCCTTGACGATCAGAACGTGCTCCAGATACCACTTTAGCAGCGGTGAGTATATGATCATCTTCTTGGCGGACATTGCCCCCACGAGCTTTCTCTGCCCTTCGACTCTATTCCTCCCAGTCCCGGCCAGGTAGTCCTTCATGTGCTGTGGAACCTCTTTCTCATCGACTTCTCGATTAACGAACAGCGGTGACATTTCCGAGAACTTGTCTCTCAACGTTTCCGGAACCTCTATATCCAACTCCGCAAATCCGAACCACTTTTCACTCCTGACCTTCCTCACGAAACAGTCTATATACGACTGTCTTTCCGGGTCGTCACACGTCCATATCTGCTCCTCACCACACGGCATGTCCTTCGATAGAGTAGATAGGTACAGAGCATTGGCATCGTACCCCAGCACCGCCTTGCACATCTTCTCCTCCCGACTCCCCACCTGACCCCTGATCGTTGACCTTCCAGCCTCGGCGTATCTGGAGAATACTATGGACGGACCACCGACCAATCCCTGCTTCATCATCTCGTAAGTTTCAGACTTCGGCGACCACAGCTCAGGCGTGTCCGTCTTCCCATCGATCGACCCGCGGAGTAGGTACTGAAGGGAAACACCGGGCAGAGATACAGCATCCTTGAGTATGTCCACGCCTCTTCCCCTGTAGAACTCCGTCATTTTAGTCAGAGCCTCCAGGAACGGTCCTACATCTAAGTCGTTGTAGTGTTGCAACCATTCCTTGAACGTCTTCATCCCCTTTTCTCGGAATACCTTCTTACACTCTTTCCACTCGGACAACGACAGTAGGAACTCACCCTTCAACTTCGAGTACCACTCGGGATAGTCTGGCAGCCCCGGATGGTCGAGCTTGTCCGCGCTATCGAACCACTCGTACGGAAAGTGAGACTTTACCGTTTTACAGTCGTACGCCTTAACCCACCGGTCGTAAGTGGTACCGGGTCCCAGATACTGGATGATGTCGAGAAATCTAAACTCCGGGGTAAACAGAAACATCGTCGTGCTGGCTCTCTTTCCAACCATCACCTTATTCACGGTGGCCGCCAACTTCTCTACAAAGTACTGCTTGATGAGGTTCAGGTCGTACCTGCTACAGTTGAACCCCACCACCGGGACTTGGTCAATCCAAGAGATAATCTTTGCTTGCTGAGACTTCGATAACATATCTATGTCGGCCGGCAGATACTTCTTCCTAACCCCCTCCCTGATTGCCTTGCCTCTCATCTGCAGCTCGGTCACGAACTTCTCTACTAGCGTGTCGGGATCTCGTTCGCATAGGTGTGTGATTCCTTCATGCATCGTATCCCCCAACGACACCGATATAGGAACGTGCTCGACCTCGAAGGTCAGGTCTTTGGTGGGTCGCGTGCTTTTTGACTTGTCGAGATACGCCTCCAAGTCGTAGACTATCTGGTGGGGGTACAGAGTCGTCTCCTCCTCGCGTGGCGATTGTGGATAGTAGGTATTCACCTCATTCAACCACTCGCACTCCCACATCACCACCAGCTCGTAACCCGCCTTCCTTATCTTGGCGTCTTGAATTTTCGTCCTCTTGTACAGCGATCTCGCGTTACCTCTCATGCAATGCCTCGGACACCCGTGTCAGTAGCATCCGTGAAACTGAAACACGGTCTCGGTCTCGTGACAGTAACCGTCGACCGGATCACCGGCCACCCACCTCTCACCACCGTGACCGCAGTTGGCGTGATGTATGTGCTTTCCCATCCTCTCCTCTTCTCTGCTCAACCATTGAATCGACCTCACACTCGCTGACCCCTTAGGATAGAACGCCTTCTCGTAGGCCGACTGCGGTCTCTCTACCTTCTTACCTGGACATGTCACCACGGTCTTCCCACCCATGCAGGTGGTCGCGTGCCTGAGCATGTTACACGACTTTGTGAACCGTTGTTGACATCCGGTGCACCCGTACTCGTTCGTCATCTTGCTGAGATTTGTTATGAGGAACGAGTGACCTCCAAACATTCCTATCGTCATTATCTTCCCCCCAACCACGTCGTAATTTGCCGGAACCTTCATGAGGTACCACACTCCATCGGCGGTGGGCTCGTAAACGCGAATACCCAACTTGAAATGCTCTTCGACCTTCTTAATATCGTCCAGGGGAATTCCCTGGCTACCAGGTCCGTTATCGTGCCCGAGATATTCGCGAGCCAGAGCTGGTGCCTTCTCACAACAGCGGTCTGGTCTCCCTCCACGTTGGATGGCTATGCACCTTAACAGACACAAGTAGTCGTCGTACGTGTCGACGGAATACATTCCCTTTTTCTGTCTTAACCAGTCTGGGAGTTTTCCCGCTCCCATGAGAAGTTGTTGTGCGTCGATGATCATCTTCACCTCGACCGATATCCAACGAACGAAGGTCCATTTTGTGTTTGGTCTATCGACTTTGTCGATGTCCATTCGACCTTTCTCTCTATCGGATATCCAACTCTCGGCTTTGGCGATCTCGTTTATCCACGGACTGCCCTTTGATTGTTTGTGATAGATCATAGTATCGTCGGTCTCTATGTTCCTAATACGATACGAGCACGAATACCTCAGATAACATGCCGTAGTCATCTCTGGGCGAATTTTATTCATTATGCGATTAGCGATCTGCCCGTTTACCCCCCTCTCGAAAGTCCATACTATCTTCCTCCTACCCCTATCAACAGTTTCCCTAACTTCGGCTTCTTCCGCGAGAATCCTGGGACCCTCCTCCACCAAAGCTCTGGCGATATCTCTCCTCTTCTTGGGAGGTCCCCTCACCAACCCTTGATCAATCTTATTGTAGTACGCCTTGTATATGGGTTTTCTACGTGCGCTGGGATCTTCTTTTACACGCTGCGCGTAAGCGGTGGCGCGCAGACTGGCCGTCGTCTCGTTCTCCAATTTCTCGGAGCGTTTTTCGGGGTCGGCGGGCAGTCGTTCGGTCGAAACCGCACGCCGCAGCCTCTCCTCGTAGACGACGGCTCGCGCGTCACTTATCCTATTTGCTATATCTTTCTTGAGTCTCAAACCTCTTAGGGAAATTCCCCAACTCTTAGCTTGCTCTCTCATTTGCTTTATGGTAGGCATTATACTGAGTATAACTAATATATTTTTTATCTTCAATAGGGTGTAAGTTTATATTTATTCGTAATAAATATATGACAGATTGTTGTAATGTACTTAGTATAACTTATGGATAACTTGTCTTTAATAGGGTGTCAGTTTATATTGTGACAGATTGCTGTAAAATACTGAGTATAACTTATGGATTTCTTATCTTTAATAGGGTGTCAGTTTATATTTTATTCGTAATAAAAGTATGACAGATTGTTGTATATATATACTGAGTATAACATAGGGATTTTTATCTCTAATAGGGTGTATCTTCTCATGTCATAAATATATGGTCTCGCGGTAGTAGTATATAAGAGTCACAAATGATACCATCATGCTGTGGAAGGTGCCGCGTGTAGCCGGTGCCTTCCAGAGGTGATGGTATCATTGTGACTCTTATATACTACTTCTCCTCAAAATATGACCTTGGGTGTTGGGACATGGTGTGCATGCAGAACAAAGCATAATGCCCAGACACACATTGTTGCCAAATATTATTATTAAATCCAACAAGGGGCTAAAAAAGGAATGGAGAAAACAAAATAAATGTCAGTGTGAAGAATATATTGCCAAAGTAAACATTTTAATGAGATTTGCTGAAAATATTCCTCAACACTGTCTACAAGTTGTTTACAACGTCAAAAGTCTCGCGTGGCTTGTAATCGAGTGCGCCCATTACGTCATTTTAGAGTTGTTCTATAAATACAATAAATTCTATAAATACTTTGTTTTCCAAGAAGCGAATGGCGTGAACGTCATATTTTGAGGAGAAAAATTATGAAATAGGGAACACAATTATCCCATTTATTATATGATTAAACATTATAATACAGTATTGTTCAGCTTATAAGAATATAATAGGAGCAAAATTAAATAAAAAATGCTAAAAAATTGACCTTAAAAAATAATAAATGCAATATAAAGGCTAAAGCGCTGTGGTACCTTGTCCAGCGCCTCCATGCGCTACCACGATGACGATAGTACGATACTACGATGACGATATTACGATTGCACGATGACGATAGTACGATACTACGATACACAGTGTTCGTTAAGGCCATCGTAATATCGCTATCGGGTCGATACTACAAGATCACGACAGTACGATGACGATAGTACGATGCTACGATGACGATAGTACGATACTACGATGACGTCATCGTACTATCGTGGTATCGCGTTATCGTCATCGTGGTATCGTACTATCGCCATCGTGGCATCGTAGTATCGTCATCGGAGTATCGTACTGTCGTCATCGTAGTATCATACTATCGTCATCGTAGTATCGTACTATCGTCATCGTAGTATCGTACTATCGTAGTATCGATCCGATAGCGATATTACGATGACCTTAACGGAACACCGTAAGTTTAAGATGAACATTTTAATGGTGTGGCACAGCATTAAATAAGCTACTTAGTAGTTGTCAAAATATAACGAATGCCACTCGTACTTGTCCACGATCAAGGTGGAGGTAGCGTAATGTTTCGCTCTGTGTCAGATCCATACGGAGTTCTCTCCCTGTGTCGACACCGCTAAACCATCATCGACCCTTTCAACCCTAAATAAATGCACTGTGGTATGTCAATTTCCCGACCAAACCGATTGTCACAAAATGATTTTCAGACTAGTTCATTTATAAACAGAGGTGTTGCATTTTATTGGAAAATAGAAAACTTACTTGCAAAAGTGTAGATCCGGATGAGACGGCTCGTTACGAGCCGACTCATCTGGATCTACACTGTTTGCAAACACTGTTGTAGAGGTATGTAGTGTTGAAAGGGTTAACTAATAGCTACATAACAGGGGGCATCATCTTTGTCTTACAGACACATTTTTCTAATTTATTATATACCGTTAGTAATTAGTATTTATGCCTTCGCATTTTACTGTAATTTCTTAACGTATTACTACAATCCTAGTGATGACTTCCAATTATACTATAGCTGTAACAGCCTATTATAAATTCCGTGAGGGTACCAGAAAAATGAAAACATCGTTTGTAGTCTGTGTTATATAGCAATTTCGAAAGATGACGAAAAATGTCTATCGCAATTCGTGTATCTTAAAACTCTATCGTTTGTACACGTCAATGTGCAGGCATACATGTTTGCCAAAAAGATAAACCAACACGCCATACACGACGTCATACTGTTCTATCACTTTGTGAAATAAAATCATTTGACATTTCTGCACCGAAAAGCAAGCACACAGCATTAATCCCTAACACAAGACAATACATGGATATTGAACATTTAGGCCATCATCAGAGTTCTGCTTTATGATTTTGCAGGTGATCGAATATATTTACCGCCCAGTCTCACGACATTGAATGCTGCTAAGCTGCACTTGTTTCAAACTCTCAATAAAGCATTGGAAACGTACAAAGATAGTACAATTTAAATTGTCTACATCGGCATGAGTTTCAATAAGCTGAAGTACATACATGTGTATGTAAATTACCTTAACGGGATGAGAGTAAATACTTTGAGTCTATATCTGCATCTTACTATTTATATCTTTTTCGGAATTTGCTTATAAAGCATAAAATGACAACACTGTTGTCTCGCATTAACGTGTATTAGTGCTATACCTGTATGCCGGTATATGCATGCAGTTTTATTATCATGATATTTACAATCAATTGAGGCTCTCGTGGGAGAAATGGGGCTTATAGAATTTGCGACAAGTGTAGTCCCAGAGCAGTCTGAACAGGGTATGCATTGGTCGCCATTTAGTCGGTGAAACATCTGTCATGCTCTTTGCAAATAGTATACTATGTACATCATTACCATTCTGTAGGAGTGTGCTGGCAGATCTAGCTAGACCGGCAACAAAAGCCATACGCCCCACTCCTCCAATGACAGACACTATTATGTAATTACAGGTTTTGCCAGAGCAAATGAAGTGCCGCATTCATTAACCGAGGGCCGATCAGAAAGTGGTATTTTATAATCGAAATGGATTGTACTGATTATACGGTCATTTTTTACCTGCCATAGTTTCTCGACCAATGAAAGTAACGCATTTTGTTTCCCGTTTAAATTGATCGAATATTGAGACAATGTCGGAAAGTTCAGATAAATTATCACGGTATATCGACTTAAGCTTGTTGTGATATCTTATCATTTTATGTTGACTTGATGTGATAACTTATCATGTTATGTCGACATATTTTATCAAAACATGTCGACATAGATTCACGTTATGTCGACATGTCGTGATATTTAAGTTGACATGTTGCGATAAATTATGTCAGCATATCGACATCTCGATGGCAAATATAATTATGTCACCCATATGTACCAGACAAATGAATACATCGTTTGTAGTCTGTGTTATATAGTAATTTCGACAGATGACGAAATAAAATGTCTGTCGCAATTCGTGTATCTTAACACTCTAGCTTTTATACACGTCAATGTGCAGGCATACATGTTTGATACAACAAAAACAAACAACACGCCATATAGGTTGGCATAGTGCTCTATCACTTTGTGAAATAAAATAATTTCACATTTCTGCACCGAAATGCAAGCAAATAGCATTAATACTGATCCCTAAATCACGGCATAACATGGATATTGAACATTTAGGCCATCATCAGAGTTCTGCTCATGATTTTGCATTTGATCGAATATATTTACCGCCCAGTCTCACGACATTGAATGCTGCTAAGCTGCACTTGTTTCAAACTCTCAATAAAGCATTGGAAACGTAAAAAGATAGTACAATTTAAATTGTCTACCTGGATATGAGTTTCAATAACACAGCACAGTTTCAATAAGCTGAAGTACATATTTGGACGGTTCAAGATACATACTTTGAATCTGGTGCCCGTTTCACTAAACTTCGTGCGACATGTTCGTACGTGCAAAATTATGATATTCTGTAAAGAATATGACATTTTGTTTCAAACGTAGTAGAATCATACATGTCACTGAATATCAACATGTATATAAATTATATCCGACCCTGTTCTTCTTAGAGTATATTGTACAGAGCATTCAGTTTCCATCTCCGCCATCTTACTTTGTACATGATATTGGACAGTTTCACCATTGGGGCGTTTGACACGTACAGCCATTACTATGGCAGCAAATCTAATACAATTTGATGAAATACGTCCCAGATATATAGAACTACAACATCCTATAAATATTATTTCAGCACACTACACAAAACGCTAGATATCTGAGCTTTTCTACCATCACTCACAATATACAATGGACACATTTTCCATGTGTAAAATGTCAAACTGACGCACTGTCCATTATTAGAAGTACATCTGACACAGGTAAAAGCCGTATTTGCTCGCATAGCAGATAAATAGACAGTAGTAACAATACACAATACACTCAGATAACTGCTTACAAGTCACTGGAATCGATACAGTATGTATGGTAATACAGGTATATATTTACAGCACTGTGTATTGTTCTTACTGTTACACAGTCTTTACTGAATCCTCAAACATTTTAACAAAAGGTCAACACACCCTTCATATATCAGACTTTGTATATAAATTTGATGAAAACAAGGCATAGCACGCTGTTGTCTGATGTGTCCCCATAATGTTGTACCAAATGTTATTCATGTGTTTGTCATATATTAGTGGTATGTGTCAAACGCAGTAAGAGGTAAAACTGGCCGACGGCTTGTACACACTAAGAAGGCTGACGTGGCAACACCATGCACTGTGTGGGATATAGTAAGAAGAACATGTCCACATGTATGTTATGCATGTATCCCTTCACATTTACGAAGCATTTATGCATAAATCATTGTATTATCAGGGGTCACACGGGTCCTTAACAATGTTTTCTTGTAAACAAGTATTGGATTTAAATTTAATGAGCATAGGCTGCATATGCAGCCTATGCTCAATAAATGGAAATCCATAAATTTCCAGACAATCCTACATTTGCTCTTGCGAACATTTTAGTCGTTTAGAAGTTTAGTGAAACGGGCCCCATTTATCGTATTATTTATCGCAGTTTCCAAATTTGCTTATTAAACAGAAAATGACAACACTGTTGTCTCGCATTAACGTGTATTAGTGCTACCTATATGCCGGTATATGCATGAAGTTTTATTAGCGTGATATCTACAATCAATTGTGGCTCTCGTGGGAGAAATGGGGCTTATGGAATTTGCGACCAGTGTAGTCCCAGAGCAGTCTGAATAGGTTCTGCATAGGTCGCCATTTAGTCGGTGAAACATCTGTCAAGCTATTTGCAAATAGTGTACTATGTACATCATTACCATTCTGTAGGAGTGTGCTGGCAGATCTAGCTTGACCGGCAACAAAAGCCATACGCCCCATTCCTCCAGTGACAGACACTATTATGTAATTACAGGTTTTGCCAGAGCGATTAACCGAGGGCCGATTAGAAAGTTTTCTAAGTGGTACTTTATAATTGAAACTGGATTGTACTGACGGTCGGGTCATTTATTGCTTGCCATAGTTTCTCGACCAATGAATTTAAATTGACGGCATCTTGAGCAAGGTGCATGATCACGTGGTTACAACAACAACAACAATGGATGAACATGTTGAAAGCGCGCCCACTCCAAAGTAATATTATTTGATATTTTCCATAATAAGCAATAATCCCGGGAATTCGGCACATACTTATGTCGTTTTTGGAAATAGATTCTTCGCAAAAACGGCAGAAGTTTGGGCCAAATGCAGCTTAACAAGACGCGTTTGATGCGCCATATTTCATCAAAATCTGTTACATAATGACAAAATTAAAAATACGAATCGGAGGGCTTCTGGAAGTTTTAGTACTTGTTGGTGTTGTTTTCACCACGTGATCATACACCGTGTGAGACTCTTTCACCAATATGTATTAAATTAACGATTAATTGTTTGCAATAGGCACAGCATTATACATGGATCATTTGGTCTCGCCTTGTCGGACGTTCACATGGCCCGCACCCTGTTACCACGCGTGCACACAGGCTTCGGTGTCAAACCGCCAATCGCATAATAGCACCAATATTCAAAATCGAGTTTCGGGACGGGAACTACATTCAAACAAAAATGTGCAGGCACATATGTGGGCTAAACAAATCTATTTGATTTTTAACAAACTAATTTCTATCCTAGCTGGCGATTGCTCTAAATTAATTTATTAAAAATTAGATATATCAAATACATGTATAAATATTACACACCTGTGGAAATTACCTAATCAACAGATATGCATTGCTGAATAGTTTGTGAAATGTTCATGTATGCGCTGATATACTTGCCAAAAATTACATTTTATTACAGAGTACCTTTATATGAAAGATGTTCTATGAATTATCTGAAATAGTGAGCTTCATCGGACAAACACCAATTAAGCCTGTTTTTGCCGTGACGTACCAGGTATGTGCCAAGGTCTTGTATCTGACACCTCCAACTATAGCAAACACGACATGATCGTCGGAACAGCCACGGTAACTGTATTGTACATACGTTCGTTCGGATATGTACCGCAACTCGTGGCTGCGTTATTTATTCAAGGTGTATGATCAACACGTACTGAAGCTTCTAGAATCCACCTGATTCAAAGTACGTATTCTTTTATATTGTCCTTATTACGTAACGGATTTTGATGAAATATGGCGCATCAAACGCGTCTTGATAAGCTGCATTTGGTGGTCTTTGTATTTTCGCCCAAAATTGTGTCGTTTTTGCGAAGAATCGATTTCCGTGTCTACCGACACGGAAATCTATTCTTCGCAAAAACGACACAAGTCTGTGCCGAACTCCCTGGACCACCAAATGCAGCTCATGAAGACGCGTTTGCTGCGCCATATACATCAAAATCCGTTGCATATCAAGGAAAATATAAAATAATACTTGCTTTGGAGTGGGCGACGTTGTTGTTGTTGTAACCACGTGTTCATGCACCTTGTTATTTATGACATCAAACATATACCGCATGTAGCAGGTGTGGGGAGACCAACTGCAAACCACAGACACAGGTGAAAGTCTCTGAGACTCGGAAAATGGCTCGGTCAAAATGTTACCCCAACCACCCACTTTGAATAATACATAGAATGTATAGTGAAGCATATCTAAATCGAACACCCCGGTTTAGAGAGGTTTTACCGTAAATCAGTCATATGACCATACATGGGTATGTGATATGCGATCATGAACATGCATTGTCACCTGAGATAAATGACGACGAAACCCATACCAATAAGATCACACATGTTTCTTGGTGTCTTGTTTTGAGAGGTTCCACTGTATCATTCAAATGGGTGGGTGTAGTAGTATTTTCAATGAGTCATTACTCATTGGTTTAGTCCTACTGTCTGTTCCACGTTGTGCTGCCGACGAACATTTGGCTATCAAACACACTAAATTTAGAACATATTTAAATGTGAGTACTTTTTCATGAATAATAAAAAAGTTGCCCTCTCCAAAAAAAAATATTTTTAACCCCCATTTTGCTATAAAATCAATATTTGATAGAATTTCATTAAATAACACAAATTGGGGGAGGGTGACGTTTTTGTTATTGAGGAAAAAGTACATATAATTAAATAGTTTTTAGATTTAATGTGTTTAATAGCAAAAAGTTCGTCGGCAGCAAACTGCGGAACAGACAGTAGGTCTTTCGCATGTGATCACATGTGAATAACAGAATATGACAGCAAAGCTGTCTGTACAACATTATAGCAACATTGTTGGCTTAACCCTTTCAACGCTAAGTAACTGGAATGAACTGTGATATGCTAATTTTCCGACCAATCTAATCGTCACAAAATGATTTTAAGATTATTCCATTTATGAAAAGCGGGTGTTTTTGTTTCAAAATATATGAAAATTACTTGAAAAAAATTGAAGATCCTGATGAGACGGCTCATCCGGATCTGCACTGTTTGCAAACCCTGCTATAGCGGGCTTTCTGGTTCAAGGGGTTAAATTATGGTCAGGAGAAGTTCCATACTCTTTGGTCTCGTATAGTTTACAGCTCCATATACATCTACTGTCTGTTCCACGTTGTGTTGCCGACGAACTGTTGGCTATTAAAGACATTAAATCAGAAATATCTAAAGGTAAGTAGTTTTGCATCAATAATAAAAAAGCCACCCTCCCAAAAAATAAATTGACGAAATTCCATTAAATATTGATTTTATTGCGAAAAAAACGATTTTCCTATGGGAATTTAACATGGGGGCTAAACATAGATATTTTTATAACTTTATTAATTGTGGACCCTTTTTCAAAATCTAACCTTTGTTTTAGCCAGGTTTCGGAGTCAATTTCCATTTTTTTTTGCGTTTTTCGACCCTCCTTGTCTCTCTTTACCTCTTTTTTGCCCCATGTTAAATTCCCATTGGAAAATCGTTTTTTCGCAATAAAATCAATAGTTGATGGAATTTTATCAAACATTTGGGGAGGGTGACTTCCTCTAGGCAAAATAGACAAAAGTATGATAATAGTAGAGGAATCCAGGGCCTAACCTTTCGCAGGTTCGCCCTGTAGCCACCCGCCCTCCGCGACCACTGGGTTCCGTCACGAACATGACAGTCTGGTATTTCCAGTTCGGACATCATAATGTCACAGGACGACACCCGGGGCACCACAAATGTAACAAGGAACAGGAAATAATCGCACTTTCGAACCCGGAACCTATCCGGCACTAGCAAGACACGCCCCCCCCCCCACCCCCGACTGCATTACCGTAACCGCTCTGGGTGACCTTGACTCGGCTACCGCGCATCTCTGCAACATGCCTCTCCCTCATCGTTTGCCTGGAAACTCACAAGTTCAACCGTCTGACTTGTCACGAGTTCCCGGGTACATTTCCACAATTGCATGGGCGTCACCAGCATTTTTCAAAAGGGGGTTCAACTTCCAGCTGTGAAGCAAACCAAATATGTAAGGGGTCCAGGAATTCGGTTTCTTCACTGACCTGTTTTGTTAGTAGATCTTTTGCATATTACAATGTTTGCTAACATGCACTGAAAATTGCTATCGCGGACCTCATTTATATAAAAAATCCTGCTGACTAAACAAGGGGGGTTCGAACCTCCCCTGATGACGCCCTTGAATTCCACTCCATAGGTAGATACATGGCAACCGTGACACGGAAATGTTGAATTAATGGAAAAGTCAGCCTACTGTGATAGTTTTTGCCCTGTTGTCCCGTAATTACTCGAGGACAAACAATAGACATGTTCAAAACTACAGAGGATTCTAGAGTATCTGGTTCAACCCAAGACTGTGAACGAAAGAAATGTTTGTATCTTGTGGATGACGCACACAGCCCGCAGCTAATGAGTCCCTACATTTTCATAATAATGAGCAAAGCAGTTGCGGGCAGTAACTCTGCAAAACTCCCGTACCATCCGTAGTATCTGCACGGCGTTTTGCTACCCGCAACTATATGGACCGCAAACTCTATATACACTCAAATAACTTATGCTAGCTCTAAATAATTAGAGCCAGCATTAAATATTTAGCGCTAGCATTCAATTTAGAGCTAGCATTAATTACAGAACACCGAATCTACATAAACTAAAATACTTATTTCTAGCTCTAGCTCCAAATGATTTAGGAAGCTCTTCAAATGATTTGAGGCTAGCTCTAAATATTTAATACTAGCTCTAATTATTTAGAACTAGCATTCATTATTTGAGTGTATGTATATTTGGCGTTCCATACAACTATGATCTATACACAGTTGTTCGTATGTGAGCATACTGTCTAGTAGGCTGTTTAGTTACGATTACATAGTCTAACATACATTAATTTGACCTAGTTGGATGCAGGCAGAATGATCGGTGCCTGCCATAGCACACCTTGGAGAGGTAAAGCGATCACAATCCCTGTCATTGAGTTATTGCAGGGAACAATGACGTGAATGTGGAGAGGGTCAAACTTGGGAATATCAGACGATACCCGCAGCTTATAATGACGCCGACTGATAGAAGGAAATAATAATGCATTTATGCCAAATCAGGAGTTACAGTCGGGTCAGCGTGTAAGTGCACACACGAACGAACACGACAGGTTGGAACCAACCTGTCGTGTTCGTTCGTGTGTGCACTTACACGCTGGCCCCAATGTAGCTGGGGTCAGCGTGTAAGTGCACACACGAACGAACACGACAGGTACACAATGTTGTTCTAATAGCAGTAAGACTTCAGCTGAATGTGCATTGACCGAATACACATGCTGATCCAGGGACTGCGCAGGTCTAGTACGTGTTGCTGCAACAAGACTAGTGTTGCTAATTGATTGCCGAGGTAAGCTGAAGCCCGTACAATAGAACCTCTAAACCGCTCTCCCTGTACACGACTGTGTGGGTATTTCTGATGGGTTTCATTGTCATTTATCTCCGATGGTACTGTCTGTTCATGATTGCAAAGCATAAAAACATGTATTGGAGTGGTCAAATGGTTGATTTAGAGAGGTTCCACTGTATTTGTTTCATTGTGTTTCTCCACAGTTTCTCCACAGCTTCCAATGGTTACTGTAATTTGTTGTATGTTTATTTTCCTATTTGCTAGAGCTCTGGAATCACGTTCTTAAGGCAGGCTATGCGTCATGTTAAACTATCAAGTAGCATTAATCCTTTGAACCCAAAAGCCCGCTATATCTGTTTATGCAAATAGTACAGATCCAGATAAGCCGGCTCATAACGAGCCGTCTCATCAGGATCTGCACTGTTTGAAAGTAATTTTCATATTTTTGAGAACAACAAATACCCCCTTTTTATAAATGGAATAGTCTGAAAATCATTTTTCGATGATTGGATTGGTTGCAAAATTAACATATCGCAGCCCATTCAGTTACTTAGGGGTGAAAGGGTTAAACAAAAAAGAAATGCCCATATGCATTTACGTGAACAAAATATTTTCCTGAACCTGTCAAGTACGGAATTTACCTGTAAATGTTGTAGGACTTTTGTAATAACAATTGGGCCCAATCATGTGGAATGCAAAATATGAAACACAATAAGGAAATTTATTTTGGGTGTGTGAAGTTGGCTCTGACATCGAACATCGAAATTCGATATTCACCGGTTTGAATTTCGAGTTGAATATCGAGTTGAATCCAAAGCTGCGAGGTCGATATTCACCGGAACTAATTTTGAGCTGGGTTGTTTTGAATATCGAGCCAGCTCTGAGATCGATATTCGACTACACTATTGCAAATGCAGTGCGAATTTCGAGCTGTGGTGTTTTGAATATCGAGCCAGCTCTGAGATCGATATTCGAGCAGATTGGACATACGTATTTGAATTTCGAGCTGGGTTGTTTTGAATATCGAGCCAGCTCTGAGATCGATATTCGACTACAAGATGGTAAATGCAATGCGAATTTCGAGCTGGGGTGTTTTGAATATCGAGCCAGCTCTGAGATCGATATTCGAGCAGATTGGACATACGTATTTGAATTTCGAGCTGGGGTGTTTGAATATCGAGCCAGCTCTGAGATCGATATTCGACTACACTATTGCAAATGCAGTGCGAATTTCGAGCTGTGGTGTTTTGACTATCGAGCCAGCTCTGAGATCGATATTCGAGCAGATTGGACATACGTATTTGAATTTCGAGCTGGGTTGTTTTGAATATTGAGCCAGCTCTGAGATCGATATTCGACTACAAGATGGTAAATGCAATGTGAATTTCGAGCTGGGGTGTTTTGAATATCGAGCCAGCTCTGAGATCGATATTCGAGCAGATTGGACATACGTATTTGAATTTCGAGCTGGGATGTTTTGAATATCGAGCCAGCTCTGAGATCGATATTCGACTACAATATTGCAAATGCAGTGCGAATTTCGAGCTGGGACGTTTTGAATATCGAGCCAGCTCTGATATCTCTGGCTCGATATTCAAAACACCCCAGCTCGAAATTCGCAACTTTTAAAACAAATGTTTTCTGAGTTAAATAATTTCCAAGCTATCTAGCTAGGTTTCGGATCAATTTCCAGTTGGTTTCTTTTTTTTTTTATTCCTCCCCCTCCTCCACCTTTTCTCCCATGTTAAATTCCCGTAGACGAATCAATTGTTCGTAATTCACGAAATAAACAAAAGGATCATCTTAAATTTTGATAAAATTTAATATTAGCGAAAAGATTATTGTTTTTGTATTGTTTATATGACCGTACAATTCAGGCAGGTTTCGTGAAACAGACAGTGTATTATGATTTTTAATACTCTGGTGTTGATGCGTTTTTTTTCAAATCCCACTTCATGCATAAGTTGAGTTACTATATGTGCATATATATATATATACAGTGCAACCTCTCTACAACAGGCACCCATGGGAAGAGGCAAAATTGGCTGTTATACAGAGGTGGCTGTTGTAGGGAGGTTAATGCTGAATACAATTTTATCGTCTGATGTTTATTTATTTTCTTCAATAATTCTCAATAAAAACATGTTTTGACAGCAATTTAGAATCATTTACAATGGAAATGATTCTAAAATGCTGTCAAAACATGTTTTTATTGAGAAAGAATGCAAAATCAACATCAAACGACAATGGTCATGCTCAGCAGTGTAAGGGTTAGATATAGAGGAAATCATCCATTTGGGATATAAAATAGCGGCTGTTACAGAGAGGTGGCTGTTGTAGAGAGGTGGCCGTTCGGGGAGGTTCGACTGTATAGTTGTTTACAGGGCGGCCAGGCCGGCGCATCGTGGGAACAACATAACGCGATATGAACCCGATATCAATGTCCTCAATATAACTCGATGTGACGGGGTTTTGGCTCAGATATTTCGTAGTCAGCTCGGTTATCTGATTGTCGAATCAACCCGTTTCTTGTTGACTTCCTACATACATACATAAAGTGTGTGTTCATAACATCCATGCACACTTGCACTGCAATCCACCGAGGACTGACGGTATTACACGGCGCGAATCCCGGCTGACTGGCGTTAACGTCGACGTATATAGTACCCCAGCGCTCATTGACGGAGGCTTGACGTGAGTTTAGCGTGAGATTAATTGCGACGCAGCATGCTGAGCCGACGAGGAATACGGCCGAGGGATCTGGAGCTGGTGAGGGTGACGCATTTCCCGCCCGTCGAGGTGGGCAGCCCTGCCTCCCATCCCTACTGGTCAACGGGGCTGACCGCTATGCCCTACACGTCAGGCGTGGTAAGTTGCTATGATACGTGTCGTACGTTACTGTCAGTTATGAAAATAAACCGACTTTTCTGGCTGTCACACAGGACCCTGCGCGACAACCAGAAAATTCGGGTTATTCTACTTATTATATGTTGTCCCGTCTCAATATGGTCGGGGCAGTATGTGAGATGGCATAGTGGTCGCCATACCGAATATATGGGTTTCCTCCGGGTACTCCGATTGCCTCTCACAACAAGGATCGCCCTTATGCGTCCATCTGTGCCAACGAAATAATTTGTTTAAGAACTATCGCGCTTGTTTGTTATCGTTGCACAATAAATAAAGCTTAAACCATAGCTGTCGCCGGGACGTTCTACCCATTCATTTTTCACTTTCCTGTATGTTGGTTTGTTACCTTTTGGAAGGGAATTGGTGCGAAAGCACGAAGCATGCTATATTCCTTAACAATGGGTACATACATGTAGGTCGTGGGTTCGAACCTCACCGGAGGCGTGCGTTGAATCATTGATCAAGATGGTGTATTCACGTTGCTTCAGTCCACCCAGTCGAGTATAGGTTCGGGAACATCAATTGACTTGTATTTGACTGTATGCATGTAAGACTTAATAAGCATCACCATGCATATAAATCTCGAACTGAAAATAGATAATGTAAGAGAGTGCTGATTTGAAATATATAAACAATTGTTCGTCCGCATGTACGCGGGTATTATCTTTCAGCTGTAGCGAGTAGATTACCGACCGTACATTCGGATAAACATTTCATATCGCACTTCTACCCATATGTCGGAGTTTGTGCCCGTGTTATTAGTCGAACGAGATATGCTTGTACATTTGTAGTATTGGTATTGGCGTGGGATAAATAGAGAATAGTAGGTTAGTGTCGTGAATGGGAAAAAATATCTGGCAAGGCTTAGGAAACGGGATGGGCGAGGCTCTGCCGAGCACATCCCGTTTCCGAGCCGCGCCAGATATTTTTCCCATTCACGACACTAACCTACTATTCTATTTATCCCGTCAACACCTACAAATGGCTTTAAAATGCAAAAAAATGTATTGACTGGATATCAAAAATGTTTCACGGCACCGTGTTTCACGGCACATACGCACTGAGTTGACGGGATAAATTACTTAGAACACATTTGTCCGTATGTACGATCGATAACCAGCTAGCTGAAGTTCGTGGATTATCTCCTCGTATATTCGGACGAACCGTGTTCTAAGTATTACATATGCAATATCCCTATAATGCGTACATGCTGTGTCCACGCAGCTATTTGACGATATCGGATGAATATTTTCGCCTTGCGGTGTGGAAACGTTTTCAACAGTGTAGCTCCAAATGAGCCGGTTTGTAATTAGCCGTCTCATCTGGATATACACTGTTTCACTAAACTTCGTACGACCAAGAAGTTCATACTAAAATGCAAAGCTGACCATCAGAAAGATTGTTGCGCCGATAACCAATGTTTTCAAATTGCCGGGCGTAATCATGTACTGTATGGGTACAAAGCATTGCTTTAATCAAGTCCATGAGTGTGTAATTCATAGAAATCTTCGGACAAACATCTTCGTCGTACGAAATTTAGTGAAATGTTTCTCAGACGATCGAGTAACCATGTCGGTGTGTGTGTGTGTGTGTGTCAGCCAAGTCCCCCAGCGAGTCCGCGCTAGGCCGCATGCACGGCAGCCAAGTCACGGTAGGACGGGTGATTATGCTCTGGAACGGGTCCCAGTTCTGCTCTAGATCGCTCTACGGTTGTACTATAAACGAATTAGATCTTTGTTATGCCTTGTTGCTTTGTTGCTACTTTTATTTGACAATAAACCAATTTGGACTTTATGGAATATATGAAGAGTTTATTGAACACCGCTTCAATATGTAAATTGCTATTTATCGTTTACCCTTGTTTCTCGACCAATGAAAGAACGGGATTTTGTCTCAATTAATCGCATATTGCGACGCTTTCGCCAATATGTAATAAATTAAGCATTAAATGTTCAGGGCTATATTTATAGCTGATTGTATGCCTTGTTGTCATCAGTTCACGAGACGCAAAGCATATTACCGCCCACGATTCTAAATCACTGTCAGGGCGGAGCTTCGCGACTGGGCAGGGTAAGCGATATGTACGTTATAGTTTACATATTGATTTTTTAGGAAATTAATTTCTCACTCGCTAGCGCTAGCTACCAAATTAATTTATTAAAAATTCAATATATGAACTATAACTATTATATATAAACTACTAGTTTCCAAATGAACATAATCTATAACTATTATATATAAACTAATAGTTTCCAAATGAACATAATCGATAACTATTATATATAAACGACTAGTTTCCAAATGAACAATAATCTATAATATTATATACTATTTAAGTTTCATATGACATATAGTTTCCAAAATGAACATAATCTATATATTATATACTACTAGTTTCCATGAACATAATCTATAAACTACTAGTTTCCAAATGAACATAATCTATAACTACTGTAGTGTATTGCCGATTGGCTTGAAACTTCATGTGTATGTTTATTATCATCCATATGTTCATTCCCCGGCTCACCAATCATCTCCACATGCACAAGGCCAAGGTCAAATAATTGTGAAATTTGCGTCCAGTAGATGCTTGCGCGTTTCTCCATTCTCCTATAACTTCTTTACTGTATGACCAATTGGATTGAAACTTCAAGCGCATATTTACTATCATCCATATTCATTCCCCGCCCCACCCATGCTCCCTCCCATGCCAAGCTAAATTGTAATTTCCAAAGATAATATAAGGTATTTAAATTTAGACTCCAACTGGTGGTAAACTGTGATCTATGTAAACTACGTGGCTGAACGGGGGAGGGGGGGGGGGGGGGAGGGGGGGGGGGGGGTGCAACCCCAGAACCCCCCTCCAGATCCGCCCCTGCTATATTGAACCAATCTGAAACAAGTAGGCCTGATCATAATCAACGAAAACGGTCATCGGCGAGCAGTGGAAGCTATCCCATAACGGAGGGGACATATGGGACTTTAGGAGGGAAATATCGTTGCGCCGAGGCATGAGTGATATATATCCACAAACAAATCAAATAACATTTTGTATGTATTATACCCGTACACGCAATTTAAATGTGCCTCACAAGTATACAAATAAACTAAACACATTAGTGATAATTTACAGAAAACTATTATGTGTATTTCGGCACTGACCAATATGAACTCTCGGACGTCGTTATGGAAAAAAAATGTTTATACGGATTGTGTTCCATTGTGTATATAATAAACTTCTATGCACCACAATTTCAAGCCCATGTATATTAAGTTCAGATTATTTTACGAGTATAAAGATGAAATGTAATGCTTCCTTCTGCTTTTATATTGAATACAGTATCAAATCATACCATTAAATTGCAATGTTTAATGTTTGGGGTATTATTGTATTGTGTAAAACCACAGTTGCTTAGTACGTATGCATACTATTCGTTAGCCATTGTTAAACACATACACAATATTTAGTATAATAGTATTTACTTACGAATTGGTTATAATTATTTCAATTTACGAGTATACCGTTTTATTATATACCTACCCATGAAATACATAGTTATACGATGTAAATAAAAGTCATATGTTCTCACCGGTGAAAATACGACTACTTCCGCTATCTATTATTACCGTATACAGTCTAAAAAAAGGCTAATTTCCATGGAGCGGTATATAATAAATGGAATATTAATATTTTTGCAACGAATATGACATATATGTTCATCTCGTGGTGTGACACGTCCATATTTCGCTCGTGCCAAACGGCTCTCGTGAAATATGGACATTTCACACCACTCGATGAACATATATGTCATATTCGTTGCAAAAATATGATTAATAACGGCACTCGTGAAATATGGACATTTCACACCACTCGATGAACATATATGTCATATTCGTTGCAAAAATATGATTAATAACGGCACTCGTGAAATATGGACATCTCACACCACTCGATGAACATATATGTCATATTCGTTGCAAAAATATGAATATCCTCAATGTATTACATCCCTGGATGAAAAACAGTAGTGTAATATTTTGGGGGCCATTATTTTTTTCGCAAATGTGACTGCCTACCTCAAATTATCAGCACGACAACTACGATATATGATTACAGCATACATAAGCTGTGTATAAAATGTATGTTATCAAACAAGAATGATAGTAAAATATAAATCGTATACAGTGTACTTGTACTCAAAACATAATTCCATGTGCTTTTCTAGTACATAGCAATGTATTGCCATATGATTTCCCTCTACGGCATTCAGCCGCGGTTTACGCAATTGTAACACGCGGATTCGGTTTCTATGATGAATTTCACATAAAGATAGATGCATTTCATAAAGTTCTACTCTGGGTAGGGGTAACTCGAAACATATGGATCGTATAGAAGGCTGTCCAATAGGGTACTAGTTTTTTTTGTGTGTTTTTTTACAACTATTAAATATTTATTTCAGGTATAAAATGAAATAGAAATCTAATCTTTTTACCTTTATATTACCCATAACCCTTTAAACACCACAGACGCCTTTTACAATTTTTGCAAACGGTGTAGATCCAGATGAGCCGGCTCGTTAACGAGCCGTCTCATCAGGATCTGCACCATTTGCGGATATTTTAAGATTTTTAAAAACCACCCTTTTCTGATAAATGGAATAATCTGAAAAATAACATGCGAGTCTCCATTCCAGTTACTTAGGGGTGAAAGGGTAAAAAATCAAACATGAAATTTATTTGAAATCAACCAAAAGGGTACTTGTACTACTGTCTGTTCCACGTTTTGATGCCGACGAACTTTTGGCTATTAAACACATTCACTTTAAAAAAGATTTAAAAGTAAGTACCGTTTTATCAATAACAAAATAGTCACCCTCCCCATCAAATATTGATTTTATTTCGAAAAAACTATTTTCCTATGGTGGCTAAACATAGATTTTTTAAAACAATTTTTTTTATTTGTGGACCGATTTTCAAAATCTAACTTTTGAAAAGTTTTGGGAATTGACTCCCCATGTTAAATTCCAATAGGAAAATCGTTTTTTCGCAATAAAATCAATATTTGATGGAATTTCATCAACTATTATTTTTTGGGGAGGGCGACTTTTTTGTTATTGACAAAAAAAGTAGTTACTCTTAAATATTTTTGATTTAATGTGTTTAATAGCCAAATGTTCGTCGGCAGCAAAACGTGGAACAGACAGTAGTTACATGTACTGTAAGTACTACACATTATGTAAACATGATTTATCCTCATAAATCTGACTACGTATAAATCCAACGTGACAGTATTACATAACGTATATTGCTCGACAGACACGTTGTCCAATGCATTTAGATGTGATGGCTACGTTGTGGATTCCCTGCACGTCTCGACGATCATTGTGAAGACATGTGTGTGTGGACGTGAAGGTCGTATTAACCCTTCCACCCCTAGATATGTATCATGGATTTCTAACCTGGTCTGTTCCATTTTACTGTTGGACTGTTTCAGTAATCAAGGGTTTCAAAATCTTAAGACAATGATAAACACTGTAGATCCAGTACCGAGCCATCTCATCTTGATCTACAGTGTTTGCACATACTGGTTTTGCGGTCTGTAACATGGATAGTGCTAACGAAAACAGGAACGGTCGTTAACAGGAGTACTTGTACGTGAACTTGCACGTGTCCAACGTAGTCACGTGAGATAATAATTGTCATAAACAATCCTCCCTCTTTTCAATGAAATCCATATTACGTATACCCGTTTGCTTCGCACAACACTTATGATACCTGAAAAACAGAATACCAGCATAGTGGATCTTCGCATGAAGTTTATCCGACTCGGATCGGAAACGATGTGAATTCCTCAGCGAGCCTCGCCTGATAATCGTGATATCAAAATACACTGGCCTAGTATTATCTGTGGCAGAAATTGACGTGAATCCGCACAAATGTGGCTGTGCCTGGATAAATGGGGTTCATGGATTTTGCGACCAGCGTGTATTCCGCTCAGCCTGTGCATCCGCAGTATGATCAGGATCTGCAATGTTCGCCCTCCCATTGATTAAACACCTGTCATACTTCTAACAAGCAATATAGATCGTTATCAGGCTACAGGCGTATGATATTCGATCAGGAGCTACACTGGTTACAAATAACATAAACCCCATTTCTCCAGTCACAGCCATATGAGACACGCCATGTGATTTTGTATCTAAGATCACGTGCGATATCTCATAAAAAATATTTACAAAATTTACGATAGTTTCCATAAATGACGTCGAAAGCTGATGAAAGTTTCATAGCAAATGCGGAAGTATTCCGCATTTGCTATGAAACTTTCGTCAACTTACTACGTCATTTATAAAAAACATCACAGTTTCTGTAAATAGATTTCATGAAAAGTCACACATGTTCTTAGATACAAAATCACATAGCGTGCCGAATATACATGGTAGTAAAGCGGTTTCGTTTGATATCCCTAGTTTATCATCGCACGTTACACGGATGCCTGTGCCGTGAGCATCATTAACATCGTTTCCTGGCAGCTGATGTCTATCTGCTTCCGAGACATACAGATGTACATGTATTGGGTCAGGTCCAACCGATCTACTCACGCTCGTATATGGCCAGTACACGCATGTAAGTTAGTGTATGATTGGGTGATTGTAACCGGTGTTGGTATCGAAGTTCTGAAATAATTTCCGCAAATAACTTGCCGATATATTGCTATATTGATACATTATAGTACATGTATGGTATACTGTTCACATAGTACTATAGCCACATTGTTTGTGATACCAACATTGGTGCACTAGTATCTATTATACTATAATACATACAGATTTTAGTCAAAAATAAATTTCGTCTGACAGGATAATCCTGTCAGATATGTACAACATACTACCATGTATTGTGTATTAAGTGATTTTCAAGGCACAAAATAAACTCGGACACCTGGTACTTACCACTTCATGTTCCCAGCACAAGTTCCGGCGCCCACCGGTATTAGTGGTGGCAATATATTACTCAGGGATCCTGCACCATCACGGACCCCCACATATCCGGGCCGGTACAGAAACCATATTATCCCAGAAAACCCCTTCATGTTGTTCCCAACACAAGTTCCGGTGCACACCGGTGCTGGTGTTGGAAATATATTACTCAAGGCTCCTGCACCATCACGGACTCCTACATATCCGGGCTGGTGCAGAAACCATATTATCCCAGAAACAGGAAGCATAAATAACTTTGGTGTAACAATAAGATGTACTGTCTGTTTCACGAAAGCTGCCCAAATTTTACGACTATATAAACAATTCCAAAACAATATTTTTTTCGATAATATTAAATTAAAGAAAAATTTAAGAATGAGCCTTTTTTTTATTTCGAGAAATTCGGTCAAATATTGATTTTATAACGAAAAATTAATTTGTCTATGGGAATTTAACATGGGGGAAAAGGAAGTGAAGGAGCTGTGGGAGAAGTCAAACAACGAAAATATTTGGAAATTGACTCCGAAACCTGGCTAGATATCTTGGAAATGATCTAACTAAGAAAACAAAAGCTAAATTTTGAAAATCGGTCCAGTATTTCCGAAATTCTAAAAAATGTCCCCATGTTAAATCCCCATAGACATCTTCACTCTGTGAAGATGTCTTATGGGGATTTAACCATGTTAAATCCCCATAGACATCTTCACTCTGTGAAGATGTCTTATGGGGATTTAACATTGTTTTTTCGCAATAAAATCAATATTTGACCAAATTTCATGAAACAAAAAGAAGGTTCGTTCTTAAATTTTGCTTTAATTTAATATTATAACAAAAAATATTGTTTTTACATTGTTTATATAGCCGTAAAATTTGGGCAGATTTCGTGAAACAGACAGTAGTTTCATTCCCTCCGCGTGATTTTGTGAGTAGGTCAAAACGGCCCCTAGTCAAAACGGCCCCTACTTGGTCAAAACGGCCCTCAAGTCCTGGTGGGCGAAACTTTTGTCTGGAGCAGTAAATATATTATTTTAGTATCGCTACATGTATGTCCCGTATTAATGTTATAATAGGAATTAATGGCCTTTTTGTGGAATTTATCGGGGTATAAACTTGGAAAAGTCGTGGGAATACTGGACGAAGGCCGGAAGGCCTCGTCCAGTATTTCCGCGACTTTTTCAAGTTTATATCCCCGATAAATTCCACAAAACGACCATTCATTCCTTATAATTCCAGCATTTGAAATAAATTCATCAAGAAAATGTGTTTATTTTCCGTTTTCTGAATTATTATTTTAACTGCGCCTCACGGTTACCGAAAGTAGTTCGGCATGGGAGTTTACTGGGATATAAATTTTGGACAGAGACTTGCTACGGACCAATCAAATGTTAGGGAATTGTGTAAATATTTTTGTGCTGGAATTATTTACTTGTATAAGTGATATGGTCTCTATGTTGGACAAGCTTATCCTATCTTTCATTCATTCATTCGGTTTATTTTGAAGAGTGGAAATTAACACGAACACTCTCCATACCCAGAATTCAATTCAATTCAATTCAATTCGTTTATTGGCATTAAACAGCAAGAAGCACATTTATAGCAATATAACAAACATGTATGATGGTTTCATGTAAATGTATACTCACTAGACATATTAGCCAAGATATATGATTAGGCTAAAACATTTAGCAATCAGTTTGTTGCTAGTCCACTGCATTCTAAACTCTTTCTGTCCTCATTAAATTTCATATACTATTTTCATATTGCTCACCCAGGTTGTATGCCGCGACAAGCCATTCAAACCGTTATAATACGGTTCAAATGGCGACCACGACTTACACCGAGTGAGAAATATGAACCATATGTAACACTGTCCATGGCCAATTTTGGATATACCCAGAAGTTATTGGGGTTCGGTTTCTATTCAAGCAATTATCATAATGCAGTACTAGCTAGACATTGTTCCGTGTGTATGCCGATGTGCACCCCACAATCCCGCTTGGGGATTCTGGTGTGTCCATAGAAATGCATCGAAAACAGTGAGTGGTGACCGATGTTATTTATCAACGCTTACCGTTTTTATTCAAGCAATTATCATAATGCAGTACTAGACATTATTCCGTGTGCATGCTGATGTGCACCCCACAATCCCGCTTGTGGATTGTGGCGTGCCCACAGTCATGCATCCAAAACAGTGAGTGGTGACCGATGTTATTTATCAACATTCATGGTTTCTATTCAAGCAATTATCATAATGCAGTACTAGACATTGTTCCGTGTGTATGCCGATGTGCACACCACACTCCCACTTGAAGATGCTGGTGTAACCATAGAAATGCATCCAAAACAGTGAGTGGTGACCGATGTTATTTATCAACATTCATGGTTTCTATTCAAGCAATTATCATAATGCAGTACTAGACATTGTTCCGTGTGCATGCCGATGTGCACACCACACTCCCACTTGAAGATGCTGGTGTGTCCATAGAAATGCATCCAAAACAGTGAGTGGTGACCGATGTTATTTATCAACATTCATGGTTTCTATTCAAGCAATTATCATAATGCAGTACTAGACATTGTTCCGTGTGCATGCCGATGTGCACACCACACTCCCGCTTGGGGATTCTGTTGTGTCCACATACATGCATCCAAAACAGTGAGTGGTGACCGATGTTATTTATCAGCGTTCACGGTTTCTATTCAAGCAATTATCATTATGCAGTACTAGACATTGTTCCGTGTGCATGCCGATGTGCACACCACAATTATCCTATCGGAATTATCCTATCTGCACCAAGGCAGTCATTTATATAAGTGCTCTCGCAATTGTTCGTAATCATTGTAAATTAAACTGTAATCCTGTTATCAAATCAAGCAGGTATACTTCTGCTTCAATTACACATGAAATCGTTATTTGATGTTCCTTATAAAAATGTATAATTAGTGAACCGCGTCACGATTTTCACGAAAAATACGAAAACATGTTATAACGTATACGGCTAAAATATGGCTAATATAATACACTTTTTGTGTTCTTTTATTTGTATTATATTAATGATTGTCATTTATATTCATTATACTACATTTTACAACATACATGTATATACTATCGAAATCTCTGAAAAATACATAAAATACAAATTATACTCGATATTTTATTGGGGCCGTTGTGGGCGACACTCTTGTCTGGAGCGGTAAATAGATTATTTTAGTATAGCTACATGGGCGTTTTGACCAAATAGGGGTCGTTTTGACCATTTATTTTGTACGGGGGGCCGTTTTGACCAACTTAGTGGGGCCGTTTTGACCGAATCGGGGCCGTTTTTACCAGGGGCCTTTTTGACTGTAATCCATTTTCAACAACTCCCTCAGTGTCCTATATGTGGATTGGTCAAGATAACAGTTGGTCAGTCGGAAATGAAACTTTTTCATTGTACCGGCACAGGTTGATTTAGCTTCGTGAAGGTAGGAGTGAAAAATGTGTTGCTGAACTTCAATGCTTCACTGCACCATCTAACGTTGTGTTTGTTGTTTATCTCCCTTTGTTTGCCATATTGAATACAAACGTCGGACACGACCGCCTGCGCAAATCCTCCCAATATTGGTATATTGTTTTATTACAAAATACTTGAATACTGTGCTTGAATGCAAGCAGCTTGATTGGTTGTGCCTGAGCTGTTCTACAGCTCAGGCACAGCCAATCAAACTGCTTGATTGCGAGTTGATATTGCCAATAGAGTTTCAGAAACGTTGACAGCTTGGCAAGATTAACGCAGGCGGTTGAGTTCTGCAGTTTATCATATTCCAAGGCGGTGTCCGCCATCCGTCTGCATAACAACAGTTCAGTTGGCATGGTAACCGAAGACTCTGCTGTAACAACACTAATTGTCCTTAGTTTGCGCAGGACCAGAATTTTCGAATTAACGGCTCCAGCTCACGTGTAACTCGTTGCATGCTGGGAAACATGTGGGCTATACATAGTTCAAAAATAGAAGACGGTACTTGATTATACATGTATATGTCTTTATTTCAAAATTTCATGAATATGTCTTGGAATTTCATTAGAATTTAGTCCTCGGACTAAATTCTAATAAAATTTCAAGACATATTTAAAGAGAGAAATAAGAGATCTATTCCTGACGTGCTGGGTGTTATTTTCACCACTAGCATGCAAGGGTTAAGGAGAGGAACTCCCGGTGCGCAATTAAAATTACTACAATAACCTCCAGCACAGGGTTGATTCATGTTTAACGAATATTGACAGTTATGTTGAATACCGTTTATATCATGGCTCTAAAATACCATTCTGACGCTACCTCTCGTCGTGCAACATATAAAAGCGTTTTCAAACTGGAATAAAAACTAGCAACTTGTACTGGCGTGGAATTGTGTGAGGCGTAAAGCTACAGACAAACGTTTTTGTGTGTTAATTTCTGGCTGTGACAGGAGAAACGGGGCTTATGACATTTGTGGCCAGTCTGAGTCCTGGTCGCGAGCATGCCCAGCAGCACGATTCGAATCTATATATCCTGTTAGGAGCACGGCGCATGTTTCATTCCCTGAACAGCGAACAGTGTAGACCCTGATCAGACTGCGCATCTGCGCAGTCTGATCTGGGTCTACACTGGTCGCAAACGCCATAATCCCCATTTCTCCAGTCACACCCCCATTTGTATTAATTTATTACACTGCGTTAGATCATTTTCTTGATGCGGCAGACACAGGCACCGGCTGACGTTTCGTTTAGTTCCCCGGTTTACAGTTTACCTATATCTAATTTGACGAATCCTGTAAAATAGCGGCCTATGCCACCATTGCACATAAAATAGGGCGTGCAACTTATGACCCGCCACGGCAAAACTAACTTAATTGCTTTGCTTATTGACACGTGTAGTCCCATGCAAGCATGCATATTCGCGCTGTGCACTATGAACCGACAACTCTACATAAAATCAAATACTTAATGCTAGCTCTAAATAATTAAAGATAGTATTAAATATTTAGAGCTAGCTCGAAATCATTTGAAGAGCTCTCTAAATCATTTGTAGCTAGATCTAAATATGTAATGCTAGCTCTAATTATTTAGCATTAACTATTTGGAGCCGGCATTAATTATTTGAGTTTATGTAGATTTGGCGGTCCATAGTGCACAGTGCTGCAGACAGAATGTGACTGGAGGAATTGTGCCGATGACATTTGCGGCCAGTGTTCATGCACATTTATTCGGTATTCAACCAGTGACGCACCTGTCATACTTATAGCAAGCGCTATGTGTACGGGTGCGGTTAAATGCATAGGCTATCATTCCAGGATCTAGACTGGCCACGGGATCCATAAATCACATTTCTCCAGTTATAATTATAGATGTGGCATGTGGCCTTTTCGACCAGTGCAGACCCAGGCCAGCCTGCGCATCCGCGCAGTCAGGCCAGGGTCTGCACTGTTCGCCATTCAGTCATTCTACTAGCGATCAGTATATAGAGAATACCAGGCTAGTGTCTTTTGATATCAAGTTTATCAGGCAAGGCTAGGAAACGCGTAGGAATTCCGAGGCTTGCCGAGTAATTCCTACCGTTTCCGAGCCGGGCCTGATAAACTTGATATCAAAAGACACTAGCCTGGTATTCTATTTATCAGGTAACATTTTATGCTCGAAAATGACCACATATGACGTCGTTATATATGAACAGAACGCGGACTTGTTTACATTGTGTCATTACACTGCGTCATTCGGTAACGTCACGTGACGTCATCCGACCAATGGAACGTCAGTTCTCACTTCGTTGTAACCCGGATGTTTATATCACGTCAATGCCTGATACAACAATATGTTATCAGTCAGTACGTATTCGGTCAATACAGGACAGGTTACCTGATAAAGCTCATTATCAGGCTGCAAGAGCTGGCCAGCCGGTCAGAAGCTACAGTGGTTACAAAAGTCATACGTCTCAGTTATCAAATCACGCCCACATACATGCTAATGATCAGCGTAGATCGGAACTTTCAGGTATTTCCATGTTAATCATACGCCACAATGATTGTTAGAGACTAGTTGCGAACAGTAACTCTTGAAATCTACCCCCGGTACGGGGGTAGATTTCAAGAGTTACTGTTCGCAACTAGTCAGAGACACACTATATGCATTTTTTGATCGGCCTAACACGTACAGGCGAATCAAAAAATGTTTACGGATGCATTTCCCACGCATTGAGACGATAGATAATTGATATAGAAAGTAAATCTCAATAGCTTTCCAATATGTTAAATCCATTTCGACACATAGTTGTCTTGGTTTCACGGTATCAACCAGCATCATAGGCGTATCTGTTTAATGCACAGAGGCTCAATGCATACACTATGAGTGGCAAAGCTGGGTCGACTTTATTTACACTTTTTGGCACACGGGTTCTAATGGTTGTTTGTAATGTAAAATATCTGCTGATTGCTTGAAAATATAATTAAATTTGAGAAAATGACAAAATGACAGATCATATCAGAAATCAACGCTTGTTTCTCTAAAAAATAGGGGTCCCCTAAGAGACCCTCGATGAAAATATTGCCAGGTTTGCGTTTTTAAGAAATGATTTTTTGTAGAAACAACTTACAGAACCCATGTGCCAAAATGTGTAAATAAAGTCGACCTAGCTCTGGGACTATATGAAGTTCCGTAAAATACAGCTGTGGTACGTATATGTGGCCGTGTCTGGAGAAAAGGGGCTTGTGGGATTCATGACCAATGTAGCTGTTGATAAAATAGTTCACTCATGTAGCCTGATAATGATGTGCATTGGTTGTTAGACCATGACGGGTGTTTGACTGATGATATGGTGAGCAGTGTAGATCCTGATCCGACTGTGCGAATGCACAGGCTGATCTGGATCTACACTGATTACAAAAATCACAAGCCCCATTTCTCCAGAAACAGCCACACATAATAATTATGAACATTCGGCAGCTTGGGGAATCATACTTTGTGGCTAGACCACACGTGGAGTTGTAATGTCTAACCAGGTTATGCGTTGTTATGTTCGCCTAATTATAAAATACTTAATTCGTGCGCGACGGAAACTGAATGGGTTAATGGAAGAAGGGGGCTCCATGAAGGAGTTAGCCCCCTTCTTCCACTAACCCATTCAGACCAGAGTATGCGCTGCTCGTCTCACATGAAATACTCTATTTATACCTGACATTACTTTAACAATATTCATTCCAAATAGTATACATGTACATGTATGTATCAAAATACATATAAAGTAACAGGGAATAAGGATAAGAAAACAAGCTGTCAGAGCTTATGTGACTGGGGCATTGAAAGAAGGGGACTAACTCCATGTTTAACATGTTCAGACTGTCCCCAGATACAGCTGCACGTCTATACTGTATACAGTTCTATAAGGCCGGTTTTCTGAGTCGGTTTGCCAATTTATGATATGTCAGTAGGTGTCTGATCTGGTTTTTACCCAGATTCCTTGTACGCAACATGTATAATCTTAGGTATAAACGTTATATACAATAATTCGCCCCCGAGAGGGATGGAGCGGGGTAGTAATTTTGTTGCCAATGTTTTACGAGGTAATAAAGGCCAGATTCAATCCTTAGCCTTAGTATACGAGATATAATAAGTGCGAGGTGAGCATTAAATTCTTCCAGACAGTCCGGTTTCCTCACAATCTAAGGCACAGGGAAACGACTCCATCGGTACCGATCAGAATACCCTACAAAATATGTCACATATGAATATCGTATAATTTTCATATGAATTTCATATGACAATTTCATATGCAAATGTATAAAGTGAGCCAATGTCACCGACTGGGGCTCACACGCTCTCATATGCAAGGTGTATGATCACGTGGTACTAACAACAACAACAAGTACGGATTCAAAGTTCGTATTATTTTATAGTGTCCTTATTACGTAACGGATTTTGATGAAATATGGCGCATCAAACGCGTCTTGTTAAGCTGCATTTGGTGGTCTCTGTATTTTCGCCCAAACTTCTGTATTTTCGCCCAAACTTCTGTATTTTCGCCCAAACTTCTGTCGTTTTTGCGAAGAATCGATTTCCGTGTCTGCGACACGGAAATCGATTCTTCGCTTCGCAAAAACGACATAAGTCTGTGCCAAACTCCCTGGACCACCAAATGCAGCTCACGAAGACGCGTTTGCTGCGCTATATTGCATAACAATCCGTTGCATATTAAGGAAAATATCAAATAATATTTACTTTGGAGTGGACGACGTTGTTGTTGTTGTAACCACGTGATCATGCACCTTGATATGGCGGTGGTCAATACTGTAAAGTTGGCTGTACATATCAATTCCCCACGCGGGTTCTAATGCACCACATAACAAGCAAACGACCACTGTCTTGAATCTCTGTAATTATACGATCTGTAAATATATATGAAATATATTTAAGTACAATGTAATAATATTAACAAAGCAATTTATGATTATGTAAACAACACATACAAAATGGCGGAGCAGGGCTGTGTCTAACCAGTTTAGAACCGAGGTGTTTTGCAGTTTCATGAATTAAACTAATATTATCAAATAAGGAAGCATGCAATATACACATTCCTGAAAGAATAAATGAGTTTACCAACTAGAGTAAGGGTGATTCCAAAATTAAACGTGGGGGGGGGGGGGGGGGGTGGGGGGGGGGGTGGGGGGGGGGGTGGGGGGGGGGGGGGGCGGTGGGCGGCACCCGAATAATTTATATGCATGAAATTAAAATGTATGGGTGGTTGGGTCCACAGGAAATTCTAATTGATGCATGGTGGGGGCCAGTGAATAACAGTAATTATTTAATTATGGGATCGAGTGAAACGTGGCAATTATTTAATTGTGGGTTCGCAGTGTAAAACTCGGTAATTACCATACGTCACGTCCCGCGCGTTTTTGTCCACTCGAGCGAAAAAATACGCGCGGGAAATTGTGGGTTCGCAGTGTAAGACTGCAAAAAATTAATGGTGGTATCGGTAATTACCATACGTCTCGTCAGAGACATAGAATACAGAGATTGGCAGGCTCCTATTAATGCTATTTATTGCACTAAATTTCGGGTGAAATTGAGTTTTCCGTATACATTACATGCACGTACGTATGTAGAACGCAATTCGAACTAGCATGCTTTTATAAATATGTGAGTACGTACATGTAGAACGCAAATCCAACACGCATGTTGTCTACACATGCATGGGCAAATCGTATTTCCAAAAGCGGAAGGCGAGATCGAGATCGAGATCGAAAATATGCGAGATTGTAACATAAACAAATCAAAGTGAAAGTACTGAACATAGGGTACTACAAGATTAAAATAGATTGATTGATTGATTGGTTGTTGATGTTGCAGTTTCATTAACCCTTAAAGGTACATGCCCACTCAGTAGGTACAAAATGTTCTTTACATCGGTTTAACGGCCTATCAACAGCTAAGGTCATTTAAGGCCGGGTCAATGGGTTTAGTACTAAATCCCATATATTACCTGTACAAGTACATGTACATGTTCAGGTACATGTACAAATGGGGGAGGGCGGGGGGAATACCAAAATCAGAACTGAATATTTACAATAACAAAACTATATATTCAGCCCTGCAATCAGAATAATTATATCAGACGTAAATGTACACACTGATATCAGGGGCGATAACCGTGTTTGCTTAAAATGTTAACGGACATTGCTATTTAATCTCTGTATTTAATTTTATGATGTGCAATGATCATACTTTAAAATCTGTCGAAAATATTATTTGTTCAGGTGACGCATTTCTTTAGTATAAATAATTAAAAAATATCATGCCTCATTTGCATATGAAAATAGCCTGATACCACCGTGCGTCACTATCAGTAAAATAAATATTACTAAATGATTATATCTGTATAGCGGGCACTTGTAACGTTTAGAACTGGTGGAATAGTGACACAGTTATAAACTTATTTAATTCTTATAAATGACATTTTGGGCTTACTGAGTGGGCATGTACCTTTAAAGCGCTGGAAACGACAATTGTCGTCTGATGTTTTAAATATTGTTATAGTTTCTCCTAAAAAACACACTGAGACGATTCTACTGCGCTGCCAAAACAGGTTTTTAAAGAGATTAAAATATACAAAATGAGCAGACGGCAATTTTCCTTTTCAGCGTTTTAATGGTTAATGGGTAAACTATTGATATGGCACAAGTACAGTATGAACTGCTACATTATGTACGAAAACATTCAATAACATTACAGATTATGCATAGCAATATCAGAAAGATACGGTAACACATATACAAGACATCATCAATTCAAGTATAAATACAGATTCCACATATCTATGATCATTATAGATATATTGAAAACTGATTGAAGAGCAATAGTTACAAGAATTCCGCCACGGAAGCGGTGTTGCGCCTGAAAATGCCTTGTCGGTACATCGCCATGTTTACTTCTGTTTTGTGAATGAAATAGTTGGCCCCGGATCGAGTTATATTAAAACATACAAATTACGTCTGACAAAATGTTCAATGTATGGAAGCCCAAACTTGTTAGATTTATTTTTGTCGTATTTTCAGTACTTGCATTAAAGGTACATGCCCACGCAGTAGGCACAAAATGTTCTTTATAGGAATTAAATACAAGACATCATCATCATTATGTCACTATTCCATCAGTTCTAAAAATTACGAGTGCCCGCTTTTCAAATATAATCATTTATTAATTATATCAATGTACTGTTAGCGACGCGCGGCGGTAACAGTCTATTTTGATAATGTGCGGGGACGACGACTTTTACATCACGGCTTGTGGTGCGCATGCGCAATATACTACGCGCGCCAGTAGGCTTCCCAATATGTAAACACGAATATCAACATATCGAAATGTCCAGGACGGAAATTGTATGAAAGGGCGTCGGCCAAAAAAAGGCGAAATGTCTGAGGGACAGGCAGTACAGAGAGAGAGAGAGATAACGAGAGAGAGAGAGAGAGAGAGAGAGAGAGAGAGAGAGAGAGTGGTTAATATTGGCGACCAGATTACCAAATGGAAAGAGTTACTTGGAGATTTAGATTTGGACTCGAACAGAGATTTTTCTTCTCAACTTCCGATACTTCACTGCGCATGTCAAAGATGTGATATGATTGACCGTGTCACGTGACGCGTATTGGTAAAAATAGCATGAGGTCGGAAAATACCCTTTCTGGTCGCGGCATATAAAATGCGATTAAACACCAATTAACACGCGCGGTAATTAAAAAATAACTCGCTAGTGGGTAGACAAATGGCTCATATAAGGCATGACAGAAAATGAAATGTAGTAGTACAGTGTAACCTGCTGCGTGGGCATGTACCTTTAATATGGGTATTAATCTACGCTGGATGTGTTATACTGTCATTAATGTGTTCCTGACTGTATTTATCACTTTAAATACTGACTTATTGACCTCTTCCCTGAACGTAGAATTGACACTCATGTTGGCGTGTATTGGCCACCATAGACAAATGTCAATCAGACCGAATTCGGGAATGTCACTAAACTCCGCTGTAAATCCATCGATAGAATGAGGATTAACATCAGTCAGACCCACACGTGCGAGTTTTGTTTCGCACAGGTGTCGGGTGAGTTTACAAATAGACTGTCGGAAGGTCAAACTTGATATCGTTTGTGTGTTAGACGCGTCGCGTGTTTCGGAGAGTATTCGGAGGGAGTTAACTCTGCCGAAAAATATAGCCTGTTACTAAATTTAGCGATGACCGCACGATTTGTGCCGCAAATGGGGGCAAATCACGCGCCAAAAAATAATCCTATGTATTTTTGTACGTAGAACATCCATTGTTGATATTGTGCAGTGCAAATTGTTTTCCATAATATTATTTTCAATTAGCGGTTACGTATGACAGTTAAGCGTTGAGTAACACAATGCATTTTGTTGTTATGGTTACTCAAAGATATCACTACGGACCATCGTATCGAGGGGGTCTGGGGCGTGGCTAACTGTCGGAGGCGATCCCAATACATAGGTTTACCCTATGTGAATAAACCGCCGTACCCACCCATCCACAACTAGCACATTTGCGACATATCATTTTCGGTCTAGCTGCACACCTGATAGTGTTTACAATCATCAGTCGGTAATCCATTTTCACGTGCAAAGTGTGACTGACCTTTAGAACTCGGCGGAAACTAACATACTATAGCCTTCCGTCACCTCCTTCAATATCTCTATGACAATATGGCCACGTACCTGGGGTTGGGTCTTCGCCCGTTGGCGAGGATTAGGGGGATTACAATCTTGAATCTGTTTGCTTCCTCAGGCTCCGGGCTGCTTCCCGCCTAAGCTCCTCGCTCTCCTCACATCGAGATCACAAACAGCCTTTCGGGTTTGTTTACATCCGGTCAATGTGCAATGTGGGCTTAAAATGCGTAAAGGGTAAAATGTGCAAAGGCCTCCCTGCCTAGAAAAAGATATAGCCTCCACCCACAACACTCCTCCCCACTGTATCTAAAAAGAGTTTACCCCGGACCGGAAATTTATGGAGACTAGTCCAGACCCCACATAAAAAAATAAGACTTCTACCTACGCGGCGAGCTATATGTACTTCACTATTCGGTCGTAAAACGACCGCCTACACAAATATAAATGCCCCCCTCCCACAAATGATGCTATACATCCTTCTCTTCAGTCGTAAAACGACTGTCTAGAAATCCTCCCAAAAATGATGCTATACATCCTTCACTTCAGTCCACCTACGAAAAATACCCGCCCCCCTCCCAACAATAATACTAATCCAAACCCTATTCCAAACTACGGCGTATGTAAAACATTCCAAACATGCTATACATCCTTCTCTTCAGTCGTAAAACGACTGCCTAGAAATCCTCCCAAAAATGATGCTATACATCCTTCACTTCAGTCCACCTACGAAAAATACCCGGCCCCCTCCCAACAATAATACTAATCCAAACCCTATTCCAAACTGCGGCGTATGTAAAACATACAAAACATGAACCACTAAAAACTTCTACAACTGTACAGTAATATGCACTCCTCCCTGATACCTAAAACGTACCTCCTTCCCCCACCCCCTCAAATTATCAGGGACATACGTAAAACGTATGCCGCTAGTGGTTTGTTAATCAGTGCCCCCCACCCCCTGCGAAGTTGGGGGCCTCATCTGCATTTGTTTAATTTCAGCCGTCAGCCGGTTAATTTCTGCTTTCAAAACAGCCATGGACTGATGGTCTTGGGCGACGACTGGTGTTTTACGAGTTGTTTCGTATACAGCCGCCTCAACATACTGATGAGGGGTTCGCCCTTTTCGTCCAGATGGTCTTCGATCATGCATCATCTCATGGACGTTCTGAAATAATTTTACATGGTCGAGTGCTTCTTCCATGCTTCTTGGGCGCTTGATGCAAATATCTAGTCCCGCGTCTGTGTCATGAAGTCCCTGGCAGAACCGTAAAACAGCTTGCCGGTTGACATGTTGTTTTGGGAGATCCCACATAGCCCCATTAGCGAGGGCTAAGACGCGGTCCGCCCAGTCATCCAACAGCTCATTTGGCCTTTGCATGGCCTGGTGGAATTTTACTTGAGCGGTTTCGTCCAGCTCCCTTGAACCAAACCGCCTTTCAAGACGTTGCATCAGTTGATTGAACGTCATTTCCGTGTCAGAGTCTGTTATTGTAGAATAAAAGTCTGACGCTTTTCCCGACAGGCTCCAACAAAGACATTTTTTGCAGTCTTCGCTATTCCAGTTATATGCTTCCGCGTAGCTGAAAAACTTCTGTCGAAATGCTGAGAAGTTGCCCCGCACGTCATAGGTTAGATTTTTGGGCAGGGTTAAATTTGTGGATCGGCGTCTGGCCGGTGGACGTTTCCCTACCCTCTCCCCTGCCTCAAAATCGGTGTCTTCGTCCGCTTCTTCGCTCCTACGTGTCTTTGGTTTGGGAGTATTTCCGACTCGCACCCCATAATCAATGAGAGGTGACGACTTCTCAAAGTAACTTGCAGCTGCAGGTCCGGATTCGTTGGGATCCCTGGTGTTATAGGCCATTGTAGTTGGTGTTCGTCCTTCATCCCTTCTCATGGAGGGTAAACCCATCGTCTTTGTCTTATTGACCACCTGAGTTCTGTTGGCCACCTCATCTGCCATACCCATTTCGGACTCTTCAGATACCGACCGCCAGTCCGGATCCCTGTACAGATCGGGGTTTTCCGCAAAGTCAATGTCGTTCAACATTGCCTGTGTAACGGGTACCCGGAGATATTTTGACAAAATGTCCGCTGTTAGATTGCCTAAATTATGACGGAGCTCGATGAGGTGTTGCGCAGACTTCGGTCCAATCCCCTTGATACTTGATCAGTCCCAAGCTTGACGCAAAGTTTATTTGCACCCTAATTGGGCTAGCCGCACCATGATCGGTCTCATAGTACTCATGTTCTTGTTCATCAATCGGTCGGGCAGCCATTTTTGTGTAATAGATACTGGAAGCAATCTGACCTCGAAAACGGGAGCTTCAGTTTCTTTCAAATTTTGGGTTACTTGAGGGTGACACTATTATTAAAAATAATAACACGACAATATTGGTGACTCAAAGGGCCACAATCTAGCTGTGCACTGTGTTATCTTATTGTAAAACAATAAGAATAAGGAAATCAGATCAATCTACAGGATGGTATGCGACATCACCACTTCAGTGAGAGGATGGTGGGACTTAATTTGGGATATGCGGGTGATTTTCTTAAGACTTCACTTTGGGGTGTGAGTGCGATGGGACTTTACTTCAGGGTGATGGGGTTTCACTTCGGGGTGAATGGTCGTGAGATTTCACTTCTGGGTGGTGGGATGGTGTTGGAACTTCTGGGCGGTGGGGCTTCACTTCGAGGTGGGATGGTGGTGGGGCTTCACTTCTGGGGGTGGGATGGTGGTGGAACTTCTGGGTGGTGGGGCTTCACTTCTGGGGGTGGGATGGTGGTGGGACTTCTGGGCGGTGGGGCTTCCCTTCGGGGTGGGATGGTGGTGGGGTTTCACTTCTGGGGGGTGGGATGGTGGTGGGCTTCACTTCTGTGGGATGGTGTTGGAACTTCTGGGTGGTGGGGCTTCACTTCTGGGGGTGGGATGGTGGTGGGACTTCTGGGGGTGGGTTTCACTTCTGAGTGGGAGGATGGTGGTGGGATTTCACTTCTGGGTGGTAGGGCTTCTTTGTGGTGTGAGAGGGTGGTGGACTTCTGGGGTGGTGGGGTTTTCACTTCTGGGTGGGATAGTGGTGGGAATTCTGGGGTGGGACTTCTGGGGTGGTGGGGTTTCACTTCTGGGGGGGTGGGATGGTGGTGGGACTTCAGGGCGGTATGGGATGGTGGTGGTGCTTCACATTCTAGGGTGGGACTTCTGGGGTGGTGGGGTTTCACTTCTGGGTGGGTGGGTGGTGGGGCTTCACTTCTGGGTGGTGGGATGGTGTTGGAACTTCTGGGTGTTGGGGTCTCACTTCGGGGTGGGATGGTGGTGGGACTTCTGGGCGGTCGGGCTTCACTTCGAGGTGGGATGGTGGTGGGACTTCACTTCTGGGGGGATGGTGGTGGGACTTCGGGGTGGTGGAGTTTCACTTCTGGGGGTGGGATGGTGGTGGGACTTCAGGGCGGTGTGAGGATGGTGGTGGGACTTCACTTCTGGGTGGTGGGGCTTCTTTGTGGGGTGGTACTTATGGGTAGTGGGGCTTCACTTCTGGGTGGGATAGTGGTGGGGCTTCACTTCTGGGTGGGATGGTGGTGGAACTTCTGGGTGGTGGGGCTTCACTTCTGGGGTGGGATGGTGGTGGAACTTCTGGGTGGTGGGGCTTCACTTCTGGGGGTGGGATGGTGGTGGGACTTCTGGGCGGTGGGCTTCGCTTCGGGGTGGATGGTGGTGGGGTTTCACTTCTGGGGGGTGGGATGGTGTGGGACTTCACTTCGGGGTGGGATGGTGGTGGAGGCTTCACTTCTGAATGGTGGGATGGTGTTGGTTAACTTCTGGGTGGTGGGGCTTCACTTCTGGGGGGTGGGATGGTGGTGGGACTTCTGGGGGTGGGGTTTCACTTCTGAGTGGGAGGATGGTGGTGGGACTTCACTTCTGGGTGGTAGGGCTTCTTTGTGGGATGAGAGGGTGGTGGGACTTCTGGGGTGGTGGGGCTTCACTTCTGGGTGGGATAGTGATGGGATTTCTGGGGTGGTGGGGTTTCAATTCTGGGTGTGGGATGGTGGTGGGACTTCAGGGCGGTGTGGGATGGTGGTGGTGATTCACTTCTGGGGGTGGGACTTCTGGGGTGGCGGGGTTTCATTTCTGGGTGGGATGGTGGTGGGCTTCACTTCTGGGTGGTGGGATGGTGTTGGAACTTCTGGGTGGTGGGGTTTCACTTCGGGGTGGGATGGTGGTGGGACTTCTGGGGTGGTGGAGTTTCACTTCTGGGGGTGGGATGGTGGTGGGGCTTCACTTCTGGGGGTGGGATGGTGGTGTGACTTCTTGGGTGGTGGAGTTTCACTTCTGGGGGTGGGATGGTGGTGGGACTTCAGGGCGGTGTGGGATGGTGGTGGTGCTTCACTTCTGGGGGTGGTGGTGGAACTTCTGGGTGGTGGGGCTTTACTTCGGGGTGGGATGGTGATGGGACTTCTGGGGGTGAGGGTGGTGGTGGGACTTATGGGTGGTGGGCTTCACTTCGAGGTGGGATAGTGGTGGGGCTTCGGTTCTGTGGGTGGGACTTCTGGGGTGGTGGGGTTTCACTTCTGGGTGGGATGGTGGTGGGGCTTCACTTCTGGAGGTGGGATGGTGGTGGAACTTCTGGGCAGTGGGGCTTCACTTCGAGGTGGGATGGTGGTGGGACTTCACTTCTGGGTGGTGGGATGATGGTGGGAGGATGGTGGTGGGGCTTCACTTCTGGGTGGTGGGGCTTCTTTGTGGGGTGGGATGGTTGTGGGGCTTCACTTCGGGGTGCAAGGGTGGCGGGAGCGATACGATATTTGGGAAATTGGGACCGGGTGGGATTATATAAACCAATTTCATGTCTGTTTGACACAAGCACCAAGCGCAGATATCTACTATTTGTATTCCTGGCCACACTAGTGTACAACAAAAGGCTACCTGGATACAGAGTGGGGTATATTGGTCATTAACTCTCTGTGAACCAACAATAACAAACACATAACAACACAACAATTAACAAAAACGCGGGATATGATTGCTATATCAAAATTAATAATTTAATGCAGTTCCAGACACCCAAAGCACCAACAAATATTAAAACGGAACAATCATTTTGAATTATAAATATCGAAAACTTGTCGGTGTTTTAATTTCTTGGTTTCACTCTACCTTTAGTCGTATAACGAGTAAAAGGCAGTTACTTTAATGTGGATTTTGAATTCCTGTTCTATGATAGGAAACGTGCAATCATACCTCGCTTACAAAGTCTGTTCTTGCTCTATGGTCACTGGAACTCTGGTTTCAATCGGGGTACTCTTGTGTCCAGTCGTTGTCTGGCTTATAGCTCAGCTTCGTCTTCTTCGGCTTCCTTTATGGTCCTACAACTGGGGTTGGGTTTTCTATAATTAAACTTCTTCGCAATTATTGATTATTTACTTAGTTAAATTCTACATTCTTCAGATTGTTACATTAAAATTTTATAGCCCCTAGTCAACCCCAACTGCTAACAAATTTGTAAAACAAACGTGAAAAACAGTTGCAGATGGCCGTCTGATTATTGAAATATAGAGAATATGCCTATTCTTTACAAATATTTTTCGTAATTTCTGACAAGAGAAATTCTACTAGAATGACATTGAAATTTATTGTTTTCTTGTCGCAAACCACGATGGTTTCGGCTTACTTATTCATCTCTGGAATTGTACGGTTGGATTTGCGACACAATTTAAATCACTTAATTTGTAAAACAAACTTGGTGACATATAATGAACTGTTATATATAATGATCCCCCTCACCTCATCACATCACGCGATTTGTAAAACAAACGTTGTGACTAAACTGCAATGAACATCAACTGTTGTTTGGCATGCTTGTTTGGAATGTAAAACATTCCAAACTATGCTGTTTTTATTCTCCCAAATTGGTACGTAGCTTAATCAAAAATAGATCCGCGATTCGTAAAACTAACCAAGGAAATATTGTGATTATATTGCCATAGATTAAGGTCTTCTGCTATATACTTCACGTTCACCTTAATAGCTAACCCACTTGGAGAATTTTCGGGTTACTTCACTTCTGAAAATCCAAGATTTATTTTCAGCTAATTAATGTGGACCCTGCCGACGACGCCATATATAGCCTTCCGTCACCTCCTTCAATATCTCTATGACCTTCAATATCTCTATGACAATATGGCCACGTACCTGGGGTTGGGTCTTCGCCCGTTGGCGAGGATTAGGGGGATTACAATCTTGAATCTGTGTGCTTCCTCAGGCTCCGGGCTGCTTCCCGCCTAAACTCCTCGCTCTCCTCCCATCGAGATCACAAACAGCCTTTCGAGTTTGTTTACATCCGGTCAATGTGCAATGTGGGCTTAAAATGCGTAAAGGGTAAAATGTGCAAAGGCCTCCCTGCCTAGAAAAAGATATAGCCTCCACCCACAACAATACCAAAACCACGCTATGTAGTCGCTCACATCATCGAATTGACGCATTAGCTTGTGCAGTTTCACATTTGTTTGATTTCTTGATAAAAGCAAGATTTGGCAGCACATGAGAATCACCTCCTAAGTAAGACGATTCTCATATGTTGTCAAAATATGTTTTTGTAAAGACATACCAATATATTCAGGTTTTCTTTTCACATTTGTCCGATGACTTAATAAAACATGTTTTGGCAACACATAAGAATCGTCTCCTTAGAAGAGTCTAATATTTTGTAAGAACAAAATTGTTTTCACATTCGTTTGATTTCTTAGACCGTGCAAACAATTGACAAATTCAGAAATCAACAACTTAATTTGTGTTTCTCGAGTCGGGTTTCATATGGTGGCGAGGAAATACGATCGATTACACACCGTGAAAATCTTGTTTGAACCTAAATGTCAATTGTCACGTAGGCCATTTCAGCGTACCGCGCGTCACGTCAGCTGTTATTCTAAGTACGTAAGGTCGCTCGTTATGGGCATTGCTTTCCTTCGTTTATAAGGTGGGTCAGTAATTTTTGTCTCGCCCGCGAAGCGGAAAGCGAGACATAGGTTTTGCTTTTCCGGAGTCGGTGTCGGCGTCGTCGTCGTCGTCGTAGTCGTCGTCGTCGTCGTCGTCATCATTCAATGTTAAGTTTTCGTGTTACGGTCATTACTTCAACACCTTATCAGCTACAGTCATCAAACTTTATACATACCTTTACTATGATATGTAGATGAACATAGGACTATTAAAAAAAAAATCTATTTCTTTCTATGCTACAAACTGAACATTAATGCATGAAGACCCGTTTTCTCGTGCGCTCTGTACACCTTACCTGTAGAGAGAACAATAGCCTTCTCCAGTTGAACACTTCTGCATGTGCAAGCATGTGCAAATTTCCAGCTTGACCACTAAATGTCCAGCTAAATTATTACAGGTAATTTATACAGGTAAATTATTATACCTGGGTATTACATTTCCGTAAACTGTGTTGACAATATTGTGGCAATATGTGGACCTGTGCAGATATGATATGTAGATAAATATAGGACTATTATAAAAATCTGGACTCCAGTAGCGAGCATTATTTTTTTGTTAATTTTTAAAAAAAAAAAATTTTAAACTTTTTTTCCATTTTTAGCCAGGTTTTTTTGGACAAAAAATCATTTTAAACTTTTTTTTTTTAAACTTTTTTTCCATTTTTAGCCAGGTTTTTTTGGGAAAAAAATCAACGCCATTGGATTGGCGAAAGCCAGGCGGGCGGGCGGCGTCCACAATAAATGTTAACTTTTCGTGTTTCAGTCCATTTCTTTGTTACTGTAACACATAGGACCAACACACTTTCACAGCTTCATAACCAAGGGGTGCCCATCACATATCACTATCCAACATGCTACTTTTTTTTTTACCTTCACCTATTATTTCTACGTAATTGACTTAGCCATTTTTTGAACTTGACCCATTTTTTCCGCGCAGTCAATGTTAACTTTTCGCGTTTACAATGTTAAGTTTTCGTGTTTAAGTCCATTTCTTTGGTACTGTACCACCTAGGACCACCAAACGTTCACAGCTTCATAACCAAGAGATGCCCACGACATACAACTATCCAACATGTGACCTTTTTTTTTTACCTTCACCTATTATTTCTACGTAATTGACTTAGCCATTTTCAACGTTAACTTTTTAACGTACGTCTGGTTAAAGTTTTTTTATTAAAGTTTTTCGTTATACTATATCACTGCAACTGCTTCGCCCATTACCTTGAAACTTTACATGGGTGTTTATCATCATCCATATTTTCATTCTACCCCCCAACCGTGCGGCCACTGTGCCCAATGTCAAGGTCAAATTACTTTGATTTGTTTGTGTATTATATCTCTGCAACTGCTTCACCCATTACCTTGATACTTCACATGGGTGTTTATCATCATTGTCGCGCCCGCTTGCGGAAAGCGCGATATAGTCGGCATTTTGGCATACGTCCGTCCGTCCGTCCGTCCGTCCGGGCCAACATCGGGGGTTTAGGAGCTTAGGGTAAGGGTTAGTAACAAAGGATTCCTTTGTTATAGTCGGTAAGCTCCTAATTCCATTGATCTTTAGGAGCTAATCCTTTGATCTTTTAAAGAACAAATAGCTCATAACTCTCAAATGTTTGAATGTCCGTCCGAGTGTCCGGTTAAAGATTTTCCATCTACTACCGGTATATCGCTTTTTTTAGTGTCCATGTCTCGCCCCAAGGCGCGACATGCAGGCCACGGCCATCTAGTCTACAAAAAGTGGCCTCGTTTCTTGTTTTCTTTTCAAATTCTTTTTCCATTTTTAGCCAGGTTTTTTGAAAAAAAATCTAGTGGATTGGCGAAAGCCGGGCGGGCGGGCGTGTGGGCGGGCGCGCGGCGGGCGGCGTCCACAATCAATGTTAAGTTTTCGTGTTTGAGTCCATTTCTTTGTTACTGTACCACCTAGGGCCACCAAACTTTCACAGCTTCATAATCAAGGGGTGCCCACCACATATCACTATCCAACATGTTACTTCTTTTTTAACTTGGCCCATTTTTTTCCGCGCAGTCGACTTAGCCATTTTCAATGTTAAGTTTTCGTGTTTACAATGTTAAGCTTTCGTGTTTAAGTCCATTTCTTTGGTACTGTACCACCTAGGACCACCAAACTTTCACAGCTTCATAATCAAGGGGTGCCCACCACATATCACTATCCAACATGTTACTTTTTTTTTACCTTCACCTATTATTTCTACGTAATTGACTTAGCCATTTTCAAAGTTAACTTTGTAACGTACGTCTGGTTAAAGTTTTTTGGTTAAAAGTTTTTCGTTATACTATATCTCTGCAACTGCTTCACCCATTACCTTGAAACTGTACATGGGTGTTTATCATCATCCATATTTTCATTCTACCCCCCAACCGTGCGGCCCCTGTGCCCAATGTCAAGGTCAAATTACTTTGATTTGTTTGTGTACTATATCTCTGCAACTGCTTCACCCATTACCTTGATACTTCAAATGGGTGTTTATCATCATTGTCGCGCCCGCTTGCGGAAAGCGCGATATAGTCGGCATTTTGGCATACGTCCGTCCGTCCGTCCGTCCGAGTGTCCGGTTAAAGATTTTCCATCTACTACCGGTATTTCGCTTTTTTTTAGTGTCCATGCCTCGCCCCAAGGCGCGATATGCAGACCACGGCCATCTAGTCTACAAAAAGTGGCCTCGTTTCTTGTTTTCTTTTCAAATTCTTTTTCCATTTTTAGCCAGGTTTTTTGAAAAAAAATCCAGGCTATTGGATTGGCGAAAGCCGGGCGGGCGGGCGTGCGGGCGGGCGCGCGGCGGGCGGCGTCCACAATCAATGTTAAGTTTTCGTGTTTGAGTCCATTTCTTTGTTACTGTACCACCTAGGGCCACCAAACTTTCACAGCTTCATAATCAAGGGGTGCCCACCACATATCACTATCCAACATGTTACTTCTTTTTTAACTTGACCCATTTTTTTCCGCGCAGTCGACTTAGCCATTTTCAATGTTAAGTTTTCGTGCTTACAATGTTAAGTTTTCGTGTTTAAGTCCATTTCTTTGGTACTGTACAACCTAGGACCACCAAACTTTCACAGCTTCATAATCAAGGGGTGCCCACCACATATCACTATCCAACATGTTACTTTTTTTTTACCTTCACCTATTATTTCTACGTAATTGACTTAGCCATTTTCAACGTTAACTTTGTAACGTACGTCTGGTTAAAGTTTTTTGGTTAAAAGTTTTTCGTTATACTATATCTCTGCAACTGCTTCGCCCATTACCTTGAAACTTCACATGGGTGTTTATCATCATCCATATTTTCATTCTAACCCCCAACCGTGCGGCCCCTGTGCCCAATGTCAAGGTCAAATTACTTTGAATTTTTTGTTAAAGTTTTTTCGTATACTATGTCTCTGCAACTGCTTCATCCATTACCTTGATACTTCACATGGGTGTTTATCATCATTGTCGCACCCGCTTGCGGAAAGCGCGATATCGTCGCCATTTTGGCATATGTCCGTCCGTCCGTCCGTCCGTCCGTACGTCCGTGTGTCCGGTTAAAGTTTTTGTTTCGTTAAAGTTTTTCCATCTACTATATCTATTTTTTTAGTGTCCATGCCTCGCCACAAGGCGCGACATGCAGGCCACGGCCATCTAGTCTACAAAAAGTGGGTGTAATTATGTTATCCAAGTGTCTATGCTTGGAAAAAACCTGGCCTTCGTGGCTTTGCCTCGTTTCTTGTTGTTTAGTAGCATAAGGTCGTAAGTGCTATATACCGACTATTATCATATACTAAAACAATTATTGACTAGTGAGCCATAGAATATAATCTGATATTCTATGGCTCACTAGTCAATAATTGTATAATATGTTCGGGCCAGTGAAAATTGCTTTCTGGCCCAGGCTCGAGATCAAGGCGGGACAAGGCGAAACATTTGATTCCACCGAATTCTTGTTATTGATGGGTGGTGTGGTTGACATATTTTTTTTATGGATGGGGGTGTTTTTTTTTAATTCTTTCTAAATGATGGGTGGTGGGGTTCTGTAATATTTTAAATTGATGGTTGCTGGAGGTCAACGAAAATTGTTATTGATGGGTGGTGGGGTTTGAAAAAAAGTGCCGCCCCCCCCCCCCCCCACGATTAATTCTGGAATTGCCCTAATAGAACATACCTGTAAATATATATGAAATATATTTAGGTACAATGTAATAATATATGCATCTGCAGGCGCGGATACAGGGGGTGGGTCCAGGGGGTCCGGACCCAGGGGGGGGGGGGGGGGGGGGGGGGGCGTTCAGGGGGTCCGGACACCCACCCCCCCTGCTCCCGGCGAAAAAGAAAAAAGAATATACAATACTCGAATAGTTGGAAGCCTTTTTTCGTGGCCTAGGTGTCAGGAAATGGCATCTGCGGCGATCTGGCATTTCAAAATTTCATGGGGGAGGACCCCCAGACCACCCGAATTTAAGATTTCGCGCTCGCGAAAATTGGCACATGCGCAATTCTATGTGGGCGCGGCTCATTAATGACAGGAGCCGTTTTGATCGCTCGACCTGCCACGGAATTGACACGGTCCAATCAGAATTCTAGTGCCAGGTGGGTGGAAGTCCCTTCACCTGCCATGTTTACGTCGCGAAGGCCGTTGCTATCGTCATATACGCGTTGTCTGGCACATTTCCTGTTGACATCATTCGGTCATTGAGAGGAACAGCCGTGCAATAATTGCCGTGCTTGTATGTGCCCATAAGTTTCAGATACACGCACGGCAATTATTGCACGGCATCTCATTAAATTAGGCTCCACCCCTTTAGTTACACCACATTCTAAGCTCCACCCCTTTAGATACACAGAACAACAACTTGGTATTGGAAATTATAGCAGGTGCGTGTATAATGCTGAAGGTCTTTGGGCTATGATACAAGGGCCCATTATTGCAGTACAGTTATATACACGGGATGTAAATAATAACAAACGAGGGTCGATACAAAAGTAATTTTATTTCAGCCTACGACACAAATATGTAATTCATATGCAAAATCTTCATATGCAAATCATAATATGAAAACCCATGTACAATGCTATTAAATTTATAAATTCATATGTAATTCATATGTTGTTCATATGTTTTACTTTCACAAAGAATCGAGTACCGTTTATTTCTTACATTCACGTGCGCTAGTTTTTATTTACATTTACAGTAACCGATTCTTCGTCAAAACAACATAATTATGAGATTAAAGCCGCCTATATAATAAAGGGCAACGTGCACAGCATTTGATGCGGTATATTTCATAAAAAATAATGTTATTCCATTATATAGATATTAAAGGAAATCTACTGTAAACACATCAAAAAACATGATGTCACACCGTTCTGAAACAAGTAATCCTTGACCGTGATATGGTAATATATGGTAATAATTCCAGCACAAAAATATTTACACAATTCCCTAACATTTGATTGGTCCGTAGCAAGTCTCTGTCCAAAATTTATATCCCAGTAAACTCCTATGCCGAACTACTTTCCGTAACCGTGAGGCGCAGTTAAAATAATTCTTAAGAAAACGGAAAATAAACACATTTTATTGATGGATTTATTTCAAATGCTGGAATTATAATGAATGAATGGCCTTTTTGTGGAATTTATCGGGGGGGGGTATAAACTTGGAAAAGTCGTGGGAATACTGGACGAAGGCCTTCCGGCCTTCGTCCAGTATTCCCACGACTTTTCCAAGTTTATACCCCGATAAATTCCACAAAAAGGCCATTCATTCCTATAGTAAATGATCATAGCATGAAAATATACTTTTTTTATATAATCCTAGGCGATTAATCCTAATTACAAGGCGATCGCCGGGGATTGTCTCAATGTCAAGGTCATCCGAGTTACAAACGTGATTAGCAAACAATGGGATGAAGCTATTAACGGATTTGGTAAAAATCCGAACACCATATCATATGTGGTTGTGAATGCAGAAATGAGAGATCGTAGCTAGTTATCTCCCTTTGATTATATTTATAGAAATCCGGTCCAAATAATAAAGTTTAGGGCATTTTTTCTTGTAACAAGCGCGAATGTAGCAGGAATTGTTGTGACAAGGAACCATTCTAGTGTTTTTAACAATTGTTGATCCAGATCATCCTACGTATCTGCGTATTCTGATCCAGGACTGCATTATCCGCCGTATTCATATTTTCACACATATTAATATTTTATCCCGTCAACACAGTGCATATGTGCCGTGAAACACGGTGCCGTGAAACATTTTTGATATCCTGTCAATACGACTTAACCACTGCGTATGAATATTTGCGGTTCGATTCTCCGATTTTAAGGATAAGGCTGGGGTTACTTTTTTTTGCATTTTAAAGCTATTTGTAGTGTTGACGGGATACATAGAATAGTAGGTTAGTGCCGTGAATGGGAAAACATATCTGGCGCGGCACGGAAACGGGATAGGCTCGGCAGAGCCTCGCCCATCCCGTTTCCTAATCCTTGCCAGATATTTTTGCCATTCACGGCACTAACCTACTATTCTCTATATTGCAACCAGTGTAGACGCAGATCAGACTGCACAGATGTGCAGTCTGATCTAAGTCTAGTCTGTTGGCAAGATCAATTGTTGTACGCAGTGTTCAGTAGGAAATAAACACTAACATACAACATATGACCGTGTCTCTCTAAATATATTTGCAAAGGGAAATAACTAGCTACGATCTCTCATTGGAATTAGTAGAGACCTTCGAATCATATTTCCATGGAAGAAGCCTAATGTTGCTACCCGTGGACAACCATGCACTAGCCATAGATGTACTGGCAGTTCCTACCGAATTTGAATATTCAGTGGAACCTCTCGAAATGGGATAGTTTGTCTGTCAAATTCTGAGCTCTCTGTGTCAAACGCTACAATATGTAGTCAAATTGACCGATATCTTGTCCATGCTGAGATTGCTCAGATGGCAGCTCAATGCAGTATACAATAAGAAGAACAGGGCCAGATATACATCATACAAACATTCAATCAAATTTACGAAGCTATTCTTTCAGTAAACAAATGATGATATTCAATAAAGGATATTCATATTCAATACCCGAGTAACTCAGAGTGTCGCACTGCGCAAACGCTAACGCCAAAAATTAAAAAAAAAGCAACAAACGAACACAAACGGGTAATACAATTTAAGCCTGCTAACAAATCTTTCTGTGCATACAATACTTTCAATGTTATTATTAATGTTCCTATCATTGGTGGCCATTGCGTATTGTTGTCAATTCGACAGCTGTGCACTGTTTCTTTATATTACCGAATTGTCCCATTTATACTGAGTGTCGCTAAAGCCGGTTCTAGCAGGCGTTTACATCATGGACTGTTACAACATTGGCACACCCCATGGAGCAAATAATCAAGCGCAATAATTATTATAAACTCAAATAATTAATTTGAAAAGCTCTCTAAATCATTTGGAGCTAGAGTTATCAATAATTATTTGAGTTTATGTAGATTTGGCGTTCCAGGAACGCCAAATCTACATCAACTAAAATAATTATTGCTAGCTCTAAATAATTAGAAATAGCATTAAATATTTAGAGCTCGCTCCAAAAACTTTAGAGAGTTCTTCAAATGATTTGGAGCTGGCTCTAAATATTTAATGCTAGCTCTAACAAACAAAATCCACGATAATTGCCGAACATGACTGCCAGGAAAAATATACATTGTACGTGTATTGAACACCAAATCTCCATAAAGTCAAATAAGTATTGCTCTAAATAATTAGAGCTAGCATTAACATATTTAGAGCTAGCATTAAATATTGAGAGCTGCATTAAATATTGAGAGCTACATGTAGCATTAATTATTTTGTAGATTATAGGGTTAACTGTATTGTAATTTTCAAATTTGCGGCGTATATCACAAAATGATAGGTCGGAAAATCTATTTAATGGCGACGCGCTAGCGGTTAATGCGGTTAACCTATTTCTAATGCACTCCTTTACTACTTAACTGGCGTAGGAATACATATTGAAATAATCTGCGAGCGTTCATCAACAATGAGAAACCTGTAATGTATGACCATCAGCCAATCAGATGCGTGATATTTATAGAGTGCATTATAATTGGCGTTCCATACACTTACAATGTATATTTTCCCTGGTAGTCGTGTTCGGCGATTATCGTGGATTTTGTTCACTTTGTCTTGTAATGGTATGCAGTGTACCCGGAGATGGTGACTGACATGCTACTAATGTGATACATGTAGTAGCGAATGATTCTGGTCGAAACATATTTCCGTCTGAATATTCAGGGGCGGATCTAGAGGGCCACGGAGTTTACATATATCACAGTTTACCGCCATTTGGAGTCTGAATTTAAATGCCGTAAAACACAGGAAAGTGCATTTCGAAGAGCTCGAAAATAGGACAACCCCCTAGTTGCGAATGGTAACTCTTGCAATTACTCTCGTACCGTCCGTAGCTAGCTGCGGACGGTACGGGAGTAGATTGCAAGAGTTACCTTCGCAACTAGACAACCCCCCACCTGTTCCCCAAATGCTGGATCCGCCCCTGGTATTGAATCTGAAAACATCCTCCCGGTTCCTTATCCAGAGCAATTAAAGTGAAAGTAAACATATCAACTATGTTATGTCTCACTGCACTGTATTGAATTAAATGATGGCAAAACATGCAATTTATGTTATAAGCCAGACAAACTTTCCACACGTAATGAAAGCCAGAATAAATTGTATTGTTTTGTATTATTTATGACTAATTTATGGTTATAAGCTAGAAAAAAAAATCAAATGGCAAACAATCATGATGGAAGCTAGAATAAATGGTATTGTTTTATATTATTTGCATATAAGTTTATGCATGTCTAGACTACTTGCATACATGTATATATTCTCAATAAAGGCTCACGTGTTTCAATTACAATTAGCTGTTTTGAGGCGTGTGCTTCCGATTGTTTGAAATGCTGTCGTCGGCGGCCATGTCGGTTGGTATCATGTACATGTATTTAAGGGTGTGACTTGGCTAGAAGACCGCAAACATTCGTACCATCTGGCATACCTGGGTAGAATAATTCTAGAGCCGAAAATGTAAGCCACATTTAGATAACGGTTCGTCCGCATGTACGAGGAGATAATTCGCGAGTTTCATCGAGCTTGATCGAACATGCGGACGAACGTGATCTAACTGTGTATAGAGAATAGTAGGTTAGTACCGTGAATGGGAACAAATATCTGGCAAGGCTTAGGAAACGGGATGGGCGAGGCTCTGCCGAGCACATCCCGTTTCCGTGCCGCGCCATATAATTTTCCCATTCACGGCACTAACCTACTATTCTATTTATCCCGTCAACACCTACACATTGCTGTAAAATGCAAAAATGTAACTGCATATATTCATACGTGGTGATTAGGTCGTATTGACAGGATATCAAAAATGTTTCACTGCACCGTGTTTCACGGCACATACGCACTGTGTTGACGGGATATCACATCCTCATGTCCATACATTGCCCATGTGGTGTGTAAATGCAGAACAAAAACTCGAAAATGTATCAAAGATGTGATAATTGCATTGCACAAACTTCAGTGCCGGGATCGGGGTTCGAACCCGGGTCGCCGGATAGTCGGAGAACGTAACCCCCGGCTATAACTCCACTCTAAGAGCTGCGAGGACATCATATAATAACTGCCAGCGTGTCACGTCAGTCGCGAGGTGAACAGCGGGACGAATCTTACTTACACGTATGTGGAACGTGCCTCGCATACCCGAGGCTCCGTATATGTTAGATCGGTTGCCAACACAACACAGGGGATTCCACATGCACTCCCGGCTGGTAAAACAGGACCCTTTGACATGTGCGATCAGTGTAGCGCCGAATTTACCCAGTTGACACAGAGACGTGTGACGGGATGCAGACGCGGATCCAGAATGGGGTGTATCCGGCACACAACGCCTGTAAACTTTGCCAGGGTTACATTTTAACCCATTTCGCGTTGAAATATCTGTTTATTTTTCTTGTTTCTCATTCAATGTGTATGTTGTTACCACTCAGTTGAAGCGTCTCGTCGAGACGCTTCAACTGAGTGGTAACAACATATATACGTTTGATAAGAAATGAGAAATATTTCAGAAAGTCGACGATCTTGTGTCTAATTTGCAGTTGAGAATCCACGCCCCCCTCTAGACCTAAATCCTGGATCCGCCCGTGGGATAGACATGTAGCAATGACAATTCGATGTCCATTTACTGGACATGGACATACAAGCTACCGGTACCCCCGACATAGGTAATGATCCCATAGCAAGCACATACATTGTAATCAAAATAGACAGGTTTTGCAACTGAAAAAATCGGGTTGTAGCATAGGCGATAGTAACACATGTATTGTACAGTCAAAGCTCCCCGAACGGCCACCTCTCTACAACAACACCCTCTGTAAAACAGCCGCTATTTTATATCCCAAATGGATGATTTCCTCTGTATCTAACCCTTAGACTGCTGAGCATGAAAAGTGTTGTCTGTTGTTGTTGTTGCCTTCTTTCTCAATACAAACATGTTTTGACAGCATTTTAGAATAATTTCCATTGGAAATGATTCTAAAATGTTGCTAAAGCATATTTTTGATGAGAATTATGGAAGAAAATAAATAAACAGTGGACGACAACATTTAATTCAGCATTAACCTCCCTGCAACAGCCACCTCTCTACAACAGTCAGTTTTGCGTCTTCCCATGGGTGGCTGTTGTAGAGAGGTTGCACTCTATACGTTTCCTGACAACACTTAATTTGACGTCACTGTTACCACACTTTTGTATTGGATGGCATTTGTATTAATGGCGCAGTACAAATGTCCGAAGCTACAAAATCACATGGCGTGTCTGTTATGAGATAGATAGCGATGACAACGATCATACTGGGAACTATCGCTCTATCATGCATGCAATAAAGCGCGGCGGCGGGCCAGGGGTGCCGGGAATAAAATTGTAGCAGGGTAATGATACTTAATATTATATACGTTCTTTCGTTTCCCATTGAAACACAATGCCACACAAGACGTCAATATTGTTCCATATTAACGTCTCGTGAGTTCATAATGGTCTGTGTTGGAACTACGTTCCACATCGTAAAATAGTTCCTCCTAAATCATCACTAATTTGCTCATTTTGTATATAGTGTGTGTATTTTTAGACACATAAACATTATGAGTGATGTACTTACATAATAGAATGGTTATTTGATTGTATGTGGATATATGCCACTCGCTCCGCCACAAAACGATAAGTCGCGCAATGTCGCAAGCAGCGGAACTCGTGCATATATCCACATACAAATGAAATAACCTATACGTATTGCATGTTTGATTGTAATTAGTTAACTATCTGCACATTGATCGAATTCGTGATGACCAGTTACACATTGTCATATCATGTATGGACCAGGATATGCGTACGCAACATAGTAAATTAGAATTCCACCATTCTTGTCCATTTTCAAAAATATTTTCATTTTGTATGTTATAGCTGCCATTATAATTGCTTTTAATTACGCTAAAATCGCATGCTTATTGAAAATCATTAACGGGTTTAAGTCACAGTTAGATGACGGCTCGTCCGCATGTACGAGGAGATAATCTGCGAGCTTTAGCGAGTGGATTATCGATCGTACATGCGGATGACCGTGATCTAACTGTGTTATCACATCCTCATGTCCATACATTGCCCATGTGATATGTAAATTAAGAAACAAAACACGAAAATGTATCAAAGATGTGATAAATGACGGTACCTCATGACTTTAAAGGTACAGTGGGGTCAGCGTGTAAGTGCACACACGAACGAACACGACAGGTTCGTTCGTGTGTGCACTTACACGCTGACCCCACTTTACATGTCCACTCAGTAGGCACAAACTGTTCTTCATAGGAATTAAATAAGTGTATAATTGTGCCACTATTCCACCAGTTCTAGCTAAAAATTACGAGTGCCCGCTATACAGATATAATCATTTACTAATATTTATTTTACTGATAGTGACACGCGGTTGTATCAGGCTATATTCTTATGCAAATGAGGCATGGTATTTTTTATTATTTATACTAATGAAATGACTCACCAGAATAAATAATATTTCCGACAGATTATAAAGTTTGATCATTGCACATTTAAAAATAAATACAGAGAATAAATAGTAATTTCCGTTAACATTTTAAGGAAACACGGTTATCGCCCCTGATATCAGTGTGGACGTTTACTTCTGATATAAAATGTGTATTAATTACAATCAATACGTGGGGTAATGGTGAATGAATGTTTCTTTTGCCAGAAAATGTCTCAGATGATGTCTAAGATATAAAGAACAGTTTGTGCCTACTGAGTGGGCATGTACCTTTAAAATTCTGTCAAATCATGACGTGGTATAGTACATTCTAACATACCACGGTGCGAGGTAACATCTGCAGATTGCAATATAGTGATTGCAACTTAGCCGCATTCGGCACAGTGTTCGAGGTAGCTACTGGCTATAAGTGGCCATTCTAAAGCGATATACGTGTAGCCGATTTCATCAAAATTGCAAAGTATACTTATCTAGCAAAGCATACTTCGAGGGAGTAATCATTTATTTTTCCCGAAATGCATTATATCATATAGAACTACCCACTGCATATATTTGATGATTAAAAGTATGCAGAATTATTATACTGAATGTATTACATTATCACCGCCAAATTGGCTGTGATAATGTAATAAATTCAGTATAATAAAAATTTATAAATTTATCCTAAAATTGAAAATTTCTCCCTCAGAGTATACTTTGCTAGATAAGTATACTTTGCAATGTTGGTGAAATAGGCTACAGACGTACTCTGAGAACCTGGGAGTATGGCATGTGACGTCGGTTTCAGAATATGAGGTCTAATTTTCTTTCGATACACAACTAAGATGAGACATAGAACATGGGAAAATCTCAAATTATGACCTTTTCCCAGAGGTCACAGATTTACTCCTCTAGCATTAACCCTTTCACCCCTAAGTAACTGGAATGGATTTTGATAAGTTAATTTTGCAGCCCATCCAATCGTCACAACATGCTTTTCAGACTAGTCCATTTATAAAAATTGGATGTTTCTGTTTTAAAACTATGAAAATTATTTGCCGGCTCATCTGGATCTGTATTGTTTGCAAACACCGCTATAGCGGGCTTTCGGGTTCACACTGCTATCATCCTTTTCCGTTGGCGGGTCACATTTAATGACCTCAGTGCAATCACGCAGCATAAATACGTACTCGTTAGTTTCAACGAATCCAACGAAACCCATGCACACATTTCATTGTTTAAAACGTTTTCTAACCAATAGGATGGGGAAAACGAATCTTATTATGGAGAAATAAATACAATATGTGAGCTGGTATGGTGATCGGCAGACAGGACAAGTAGGTTTTCTCCGGGTACTCCGGTTTCCTCCCAGGCCGTGGTCGTTCACACTTGGGAAGACGTAAATCACATTCACTAATCTCATTAAATTCAGCTCAGATCAGTTATACAAACATCCATGCTCCCCAAACAACATTAGGACACACATTTGGGTAATTATCCAAGGTTGCTGGCAGTCCTGCCACAGACCAGAGATAACAGTATTATCATGGCACCTGTAGCCGGGTTACACATCACAATAGCTCCCGACTCACCTATGCCCACTGCATGTAATTCTTGATATGACACTATCAGTGGCATGTTGTGGCATGTATCTGACCAGTTCTTATCCTATCGCGTAGCGAAAATGAGATGCAAAAGCTGCCCGTCCGTCTGTCCGTCATTCTTCCACCAGGTATACTTGTGGATAAATTCGTGCGTACAAGAGGTAATTGTACAACATTTTTTATTGCGCACACAGGTACACAGGCAGACTATTTACAGGTGCACAAGTAAGTGGGTTTACAAGTATACCGCAGTGTGTACGTCCGTCCGTCTGTCTGTCCGTCACATTTTTCATTTGCCTATTTATTCTGCACTGTATGACCTATTGGGCTTGAACATTTCATGTACATGTCCATTATCATCCATATTTGCACCCATGCTCTTCCATGCCCAAGGTCAAGGTCAAATAACATATAAATTGCGTCCAGACGCTTCTCCATTCTCCTATAACTTGTTTGATCTACGACCAATTGGCTTGAAATTTCATGTTCATGTTTATTATCATACACATTTCCATTCCCCACCACACTCATGCTCTCCGCATGCCCAATGTCAAAGTCAAATAAACAAAAATGTATCCAGTAGATGTGTGCACATGTCTCCATAATCCTATAACTTCTTTATTGTACAGCTAATTGGCTTCAAACTTCATGTGCATGTTTATTATCATACATTTTTTCATTTTGCGCCCCAGAATGCTCTCCCCCCCCCCCTTGGCATCGGTCAATGTGAAATAACCGTTCTGAAATTCCCACTTCAGTACATTCATTCTTCTAAAAGCTCTTTACCATATGAGTGATTCACTTGGAACGTCATATGCATCTTTGTCCTTATCCATATTATATTTCAATAGACGCATGTGCATTCCTCCATTCTCATATAACTTCTTTGCCGTATCAATGTGCATGTGTGTGATACAGCCACCACAGCGATGGGATACATGTCGTTGGCGTCGTTCTTGTCATTACATTTGTATTATGAACTAATTGCAAATAAATACTATATGTAAGACCCCTTTTTGTCAAACAACCGTCCAGTTGTATGTACATGTAGATGTACAAAGTACATGTATTCGTATGCGATATTTACATGTGCTTTGGATCCGAACTGTAATAGAAAACAGTACAATGGCATTCGCGCGACAGTTACCTACTTATTCGCAAAAATGGGACAAGTCCAATGGTTTCAGATCTGACAGTACAGACACTACAGCCAGTGATTAGAAATGAATAACCTTCAATTAGCATGACATTGCTCTTTTTGACCGTTGCAAGATCGCTGAAACATTTGGCCAAGTATGTACGTTGAAACGTTTGTAAGAATTTCTCCATCCACACCACAGGCCTGTATGGTGGTATTGGCAAAACGTGTAGATCCAGATGAGCCGGCTCTTGACGAGCCGTCTCATCAGGATCTGTACTTTTTGCAAGTAATTTTCATATTTTTGAGAACAAAAACACTCCCTTTTCATAAATGGACTAGTTTAAAAATCATTTTGTGACAATTGGATTGGTTGCCAAATAAACATCAAAATCCATTTCAGTTACTTAGGGGTGAAATACAAACATAATCTCTAGTTTTGCCTGGTAATTTCATGGTGCATGTATGAAATAATAAGTATGTAGTTATTTAAACTTAACAGCATTAACCCTTACATTGCTGAATTAATATGTGTTGTTTTCTCATCAAAACCATTCTTTGGCAGCACTTGGGAATCATTTTCAATGTTCACTAGATTTGTCAGTAAGCGATGCTTACGGAATACACCTGCGTGGGCCCAGGTGTACACAAATCTGTAGATTTGTCACAGCATGGTAGTAGATCCTTAGATGAATGCATGCGTGAAATATTAAGAATGTTCGATGAAGGAAATATAAGTTATGACATATGTTTCTGATATTAAGCTTAGGGACGGACGAACGGACGGACAACCTGACTATAGTCCCCCCACACACAACTTGTCGCGGAGGTATAATGATCCTAAAGTGCTGACAACTCATGTATTTACTGATGAAGAAGACACTATATAATCAGCAGCAGACGACACTTTTCGTTTCCTGCAAATACATGGCTTTTGACTTTTGTTCCTGCATATATTCAGATAATACTGAAATACTTGAAACAACATTATGTCAGATAGCCATAAATGGAAAACACAAAAGCCCTGCTACCTCTCTCTTTGAGTATGCAGATCTACTAGCGAAACAGAGATTGGTCTATACTGGCAGCATGCGAACAAAGAAACGAGCAACAATAGCCCCCCCCCACCCCCCCCCCCACCCCACATGTCTATGCTTTAGGGCATTTGACTCCATTGATGACCAATGATCTGTTCATTTGATTGGTATGGAATATATTCAAGCCAACTTCCATTATTAAATATTTGATGATATTAATACTCTTGGTGCAATAGTAAACGTTCAGGTGCTGGCTATCAGAAGAATGGCTTGCTTGGTACAGCCACTATCCAGATGGCTATTCAGATAGCCATTAAAGGTTGCATGTCCAGTCTGTTGGGGTCCATTCACACTAATTAACTACCAATATAGCGGTTTACATAAGGAGTGTCAGATAGTAATCACACACAGCCATGCATACTGATAATGTTCCCTAAATGTTTCAGCAGTGCTGTTTAATTCAAGAATAATGATGCCCCAAGATATTTATTGCGTATTTTCAGCCACGGCCTTTAAGGACCACCCTTACGCCCCCATCTGTGCCAACGACAGCATTTGTATAAGTGCTCTCGCGCTTGTTTGTAATGATAAATGTTGTAAAATAAATAATTTAAAAGTTTAAACAAACTATGCGGTTGCGTAGGTTGACCCAGATCAAAACAAGCATCAAAAGTAATAACCCTATCTCCCACACACACAGCTACGACTATTCCAACACATATATCTTCCATACAAACTCGAAATTAGGTTTGCAAGTGAGGCGGAAAACTTGTGGCGCGATTCCACGTGTAACGGGAGATCGAGTGCAAACATGTTTCAGGCTGGCACAAAACAACACAGCACGTGTAATATACATGCCCCGATCGATATGCACGTGCATTTCGGTATTTTGATTTGAAAATCAGTCGTATGTTACGTAATTGAGAGAGAACGTGGGCCAAATTGTTGGAATAAACAGAAATATGTACTGAACTTCTTATATTCTTCGTTCTTGATTTTCCAAGTCCTTTACGGAATTTATTGCAACATTTCAATATGAGAAGAACATGCGCGACGGTCTATATCAGCCAGTGTTTGTGAAACACAATCGCTTGTTAAATATAATACAGTGAAACCTCTCTAAACCGGACACCCTAGGAGGTCCCCATGATGTCCGGCTTAGATAGGTTTCACTGTAAATCATGCATTTTGATCATGCTGTGCAATAGTGGTGTGCTATGCGATCACGAACAGACATTATCACCGGAGATAAATGACCAAGAAACTCATAAAAAATAAGATCACATCTGTTTTCTTGGTGTCCGGTTTAGAGAGGTTCCACTGTAAAAATACTCTCGAGAGTGTGTGAAATATGCGAGCTGAAACTAGCGTGTATTTGATCTTTCTGAGCAATAGCCATGATATGTGTGTTCTATGCGATCACGAACAGACATTACAGTCGGGTCAGCGTGTAAGTGCACACACGAACGAACACGACAGGTTGAAACCAACCTGTCGTGTTCGTTCGTGTGTGCACTTACACGCTGACCCCATTGTATCACCGGAGATAAATGACCAAGACACTTATCAAAAATAGATCACATGTGTTTTCTTTGTGTCCGGTTTAGAGAGGTTTCACTGTAGTTGTAGATCTATACGTGTCTGTCGTATTTTCCGGTACTAATTATACAGAGGATCTTACAAGATTGTTGATTTAACCCTTTCACCCCTAAATAACTGAATGGGCTGCGATATGTTAATTTTGCAACCAATGCAATCATCGCAAAATGATTTTCAGACTATTCCATTTATAAAAAGGGGGTATTTGTTGTTCTCAAAAATATAAAAAATACTTTCAAACCTTGCAGATCCTGATGAGACGGCTCGTTAGGAGCCGGCTCATCTGGATCTGCACTGTTTGCATAAACCGATATAGCGGGCTTTCGAATTCAAAGGGTTAATATGATATTTATTAAACGAGTTTACTGATTTCATAAGACACACACGTTATATTCTATTTATTGCATTTAGCACAGCACCATACATTGAAGCTGTACTGACCGAATAACGTGTTGTTTTTCTGCAGATGTCACATTCTCATTTTTATTACACTAGTGTATTACGACTTTTAGTACACTGTGTTAATTAACTAATAGTGCCTGATGATAAATGTGGCTGTGACTGGAGGAATGGGGCTTATGGGTTTTATGACCAGTGTAGATCCAGATCAGCCTGTGCATCCGCACAGTCTGATCAGGATCTGCACTGTTCGCCATTCCATCAATGAAACAGCTGGTATACAAGCAATATACTTGTAAATCGTTATCTGGGTGACGTTTCACTAAACTTCGTAAGACTAAATTATGATAGTCTGTAAATATCACATTAACAATGTTTTGTTGTAAACATTTATTGGGACCCTGGATACATGGTCGTGTTATTTGATCAAGAGCTACACAAATCACAAAACCCATAAGCCCCATTTCTCAAGTTACAGCCACAAATAACGACCCGCTATAATTGTTCGTCGTGAACACAATACAGCAATATGAAAACTGTATCACGATATGATGGCAGTATGGTATTGCCTGCAGCAGAGTAGCAGAGCTCAAGATAAGTTTCGTATCTAAGGAGTAGTATACCCCCATATTTAAAATTCAATGCGTATTTTACTTTTACAAATGTATTATTGAATTTCTTCATTATTAAATAGGGAAACAATTATAAAAAAAAGCGTAAAACAAATTAAAAAATTCACTTATTTGAGCTGCAGAAAAAAATACTGTTTGCTCTTTGCAGCTGAACTAAATACATTTTCAACTAAATTACAGTATTTTCACCAATTAATTTAAAATTCAATACGTATTTTCGCATTGCTGATACACATTGATAATCAATGCGTATTCTGCTAAACAAAGTGCATAAAATACGACAATACGCATCTTAAATTGAGCTCTGAGTGTAGTGAATGATGAATTATGAATTAGACTAGAGCTTCTAGACACTTAGACAATATCAATTGTGTTAATTGTGATGTGTTTCACAGTAATTTATCTGCAACGATAAAATATATCCTGATTGCTTAGCCAAATGCAGTGGGGTCAGCGTGTAAGTGCACACACGAACACGCGAACGAACACGACACTTAGACAATATTAATTGTGTTAATTATGATGTGTTTCACAGTAATTTATCTGCAACGATAAAATATATCCTGATTGCTTAGCGCAAATACAGTGGGGTCAGCGTGTAAGTGCACACACGAACACGCAAACGAACACGACACGTTGGAACCAACCTGTCGTGTTCGTTCGTGTGTGCACTTACACGCTGACCCCACTGTAATTCATGTATAAAACAAAAATGTAAATATTTTTCTGCATTTTTTCTCATTTCGCACCAAAATTACTAAGCATACTTATCTAGCTAAGTATACTTTGAGGGAGTAATCATTTATTTTTTCCCGAAATGCATTATTTCATATATAACTAACGACTGCATATATTTGATGATTGAACGTTTGCAGAACAATGTCGTGTCAATAGTGTCTTTATATCATTGTAAATATACAAAATGCAGTGTACTCATGCATGCATTCATGTACATACAATGTATGCACACTGCATGTGTACATGTATATGAATGCACTTGTAACTCTATAGATTGTAGAACTTTCTTGTAATGCACACTGTCACCGACATCAATATTCGGCCCGAAGCCATGTTTTTTGCCATGTCGGTTAACCCGGGTTACACTGTAACTATATAATCAAACGTTGAAGCTGTCCTGATTACACGTAAAGGTTCATGATCACGTGGTTACAACATCAACAACGTCACACACTCCAAAGTAAGTATTATTTGATATTTGCCTTAATATGCAACGGATTCTGATGAAATATGGCGCAGCAAACGCGTCTTCATGAGATGCATTTGGTGGTCCAGGGAGTTTGGAACAGACTTATTTCGTTTTTGCAAAGAATCGATTTCCGTGTCGGAGACACGGAATTCGATTCTTCGCAAAAAGGACAGAAGTTTGGGCGAAATTACAGAGACCACCAAATTCAGCTTAACAATACGCATTTGATGCGCCATATTTCATCAAAATCCGTTAACTAATAAGGACAATATAAAAGAATACGTACTTTCAATCGGATGGATTCTGGAAGTTTCAGTACTTGTTGTTGTTGTTAGTACCACGTGATCATACATCTTGTGTATTCCACTAGTATATACATGTAGGCATTGTTCAATTATAAATACATGCTCAGCTTGCGGCGTCAATGTTTCTAGCTAATTGTTTCTCAATGAGGAACATGTAAATCTGGGTGACATACATTATAAACTTGGAAAAGTCGCGGGAATACTGGACAAGGCCTTCCGGCCTTCGTCCAGTATTCCCGCGACTTTTCCAAGTTTATACCATTCGGGTTAAGCTGTTGCTGGGACGGCAGCTGGTGGCTGCAACTGTTGTTGCATGGCAAACACACATGTATGCAAGTCGCAGTTGGCGGGAACAGTTGGACCAATCTCGTCAACGGTATGTTGGATATGTGTGCATGGTGCTGATTGCTCAAACTGTTGCTGGGACGACAGCTGGTGGCTGCAACTGTTGTTGCATGGCAAACACACATGTATACAAGTCGCAGTTGGCGGGAACAATTGCACCAATCTGGTCAACGGTATGTTGGATATGTGTGCATGGTGCTGATTGCTTGAACACAATTGAACAAATAACATTCATTAATTTACAACAATGTATGCATTAAACAGTTTATTCAGTGTCTGTAACCTAAGGTCGTGCTGGACTGCTGACACAAAGGCAGTGGGTTCGAGCTTTGCACGAGGCATGTGGTGTGTCTCCGAACTGGACACTGCATGTATACACACGGCCTTTCGTCACTCAACTTTAAATGGGGACCGATTAACTACTCGGAACATCGAGGTATTTTAAATTGTATCTATATTTACACTACCCCTTGCACTATTCTTGCCAATATTTGTCAATTTGTTTATTTCAAAAATACTTGAATACTTTGCTTGCAATCAAGCAGCTTGATTGACTGAGTCTGAGCTGTGATACAGCTCAGACTCAGTCAATCAAGCTGCTTGATTGTGAGTCGGCATTGCCATTAAATGTTCAGAAACATTGATAATTCGGGCACGATTAACGCAGGAAGTGTGTATTTCGTATATATACGTACATGCTTCTTTTTTTTAAATAAATATAATATAATTCCCATTTTTAATTTCCAAAAGCGGTTTGAGAATTCATTTAATGGTAGATAGATACATTTTTTCAGTGAGTGAATGGCGAGCAATGTCGGCCTTAATCGGAATGCTCGCACGCATGTGGAGTCTCATCTGGGGCTTCGCTGCTCGTAAATGTCACAGGAATCATTTTGTCAACATATATGTTAGAGTTTATTGATTTCATAAGCACAACAAAATTATCACCTAACGCGTTTTCTATAACTGTACCAATGTGCAGACTTACATGTAATTCACCATACCGCTGTTACTCTGCAAGCGAAACACAAAAGACCAGTGTATACAATATATGTACTCCAAGACGAGCAAACATTCCTGTGTTTAAACTATTCCTGAAAGTGGCCAGTACTGAGTTCAATATTGCAAGAATACGGAAAGCCGACGATAGATGCCAGTACATGCAGCGGTATTATTAGCAATTATACCTGAATTTTGGTAGGAATACAGGTAACCAGCACCCGCTCTCTCCGCATCGCTATCAAACTTAATATTGTATTAGGAGTTCTGCGCTTTTGTCGAGATTCTGCGCACTGACAGATTGTCTAAGCAAACGCGACTGTTGAGCGTTCACTTCGTGTCTACAGCATCCAAAGGTGTCGGGGCCCTTGTTGTGTATCGTGAGAAAGGATTTAATCTGCAACCATGTCGTCGGAGTTCTTCGCCAGACCTTTAGCCAAGGGCGTAAGTATTTTAGACATATTCAGTACTGTGGGCCGTTTCACTATTCTTCGTACCACTAAAATGTTTCTTGTAAACAATTATTGGATTTAAATTTATTGAGCATAGGCCGCATATGCGGCCTATGCTCAATAAATGTAAATTCATCAATTGACATTTCCAGACGATCCTAAATTTACATTACGATCATTTTAGTCGTACGAAGTTTAGTGAAACGGACTCCAGAAGCGTTAAACTTAAACTATGCTGTTAAATACGTGTAAGTTTGTTCATGTATGTTATACATTGTGTTTGCAGCTGATGTTATTGTATGTACATGTGTACACTGATCAGTGATCTATTGACAACATGGACCTCACCTTTCGACTAGCGTAAATCCGAATCTGTTGGTCTGATTACGGATTGCACTGTCCACCCTTTGGTCAATGGATTATACTTACAGCCAGAGCAAATGGATTATATACTAAGGTGACCAGGGCTTCAGATAAGGAATTAGTAAGTGAGTATTTCCACTCCATCATTTCTGAAGAAATTGGGTATTTCAAAATTTCATTTGGGTAAAATAAAATCACACTACTATTTACACATCAACAGACAGCAATTATTGAATAATTTTCTTCGAAATGAAAACACGTCTTGGCATTTTATTAGAATTGTCTACTTGGAGACAATTCTAATGAAATACCAAGATGTGTTTTCATGGAAAATAAGAACAAATATGCCGAGTATATTTGTGGTCTGTTTACTATTTTCTGCAGCTTGATAAAGGTACCACAAAAGTGTTATTGCTTTTTGATACTCGCTACTTCTGATTTCAATTGGGATTTTGGCAATTTTAATTGGGTATTTAAGCAAATACGCAGCTTATCTGGAGCCCTGGGTGACTACGGTAGTACAGTTAACGTCCATTTTGTCTGCGGGCAGTACGCACACCTGCTTCGTCGCACAGTGTTATCCAACATCAGTTGCATACTTGGAACATTTTCCTGAAATGATAACGGTTCAGTTTTAATAAAGGTATATCTGACGTCATATACATGTACAAAGCGTCAATGACTTTAAATGCAGTTTGGAGGCAACGTCATGCATTCTCCTAGACAATTTCATTATTCCATAGATAGATATAATGCTTAACGGAACAACATATCACTTCAGTTTTCTTTGAACATGCACTACTACTCGTTGAAACAATATACCTACGAAATATTGGTGTTGGCGGCTTTGGAAAAGTAAACGCGGAAAAGGTTTCACTTAATACATGTCGTTGTACATGTTATTGAGTAATATGATGTTAAGCTATTGTTAGTGTGCCATACTGAAAACACCATTCCGACGACAGGTTCGAATATCTACAAATTTATCTCAACCACAAGCATGGATACCAGCAAATAAAACGAATCGTGTACAGACGCAGATTGACATATAATTCGACAGTTTAACTGCGCGTCTTTGGCTTCGATCTGTAACCATTTCAACCCTGGATATCATAAATTGTTTTTTCTTCTTCATATTAATGATTGAACAATTCAATTAATGACAAAATATGGAATTATTTAGTGGTGAATAATAGTGACAAATGCTGCAGATCCAGATGAGACGGCTCGTTACGAGCCGGCTCATCTGGATCTACAGTGTTTGCACATGTTGGCATTCTGACCTTTAGGGTTAAAAGGGTTCAATACTGCATCGCTTTTGGTCCTTAACCGCGGCTATTATTTCGAGTGTTCTGCACAAGTTCCTCTTTTGATGTGAACTGTGTCATGCTTTTCATTGCTGACTGCGTGTCGTATAGACCGGTGCCAGGACATGAGACATTTGTGTCATGGATTGATTGATATGATATTGGGGAAACACCCTCGCAGTTCTTGGTGCAAACGAACAAATGTAATACTTGCACAACTGCACTCGGAATATGCATTTTCTCTGGTAATCGTAAGCGACAATTAGGCCGTACCAAGTTCTTTCTCTGTTAAGCGTCCGCGGGCGGGTAGGTTTTGAGGGTGATTCTGTGAAAAAAACAAACAGTCTGTATATGCTATTTTACACTGTCAACTGGTGAAGTAATATGAAAACTGATTTGGGCTTGTCCAAGTTTTAAATACGTTCATGAATTTACTTAATACAGTTTAATGAGAGTATTTGCTTTCTATTTGGCGGCACTTTAAATTTATGTTAGAAACCTCCTCAATCCTTTGCACACTGTAAAGTGTTGAGAAAGTTTTTAACCCTTAGACCGTTACACACAACAATTGTCGTCTGCTGTTGCTTTTATATATTGCCTTATTTCTCAATAAAAACATGGCTTGACAGCACTTCAGAATCATTTCCAATGGAAATGATTCAAAAGTGCTGTGAAAGCATATTGTAAGTTGTTCTAAAGTGCTGTCAAAGCACGTTTTTGATGATAAAAATAGAAAATTGAAAATAAACAGCAGACGACAATAAAATAAGATAGCGGTGTAAGGGTCAACATGAATTTACCATTTTATCAAGGCCTTGTTTGTTTTTACCGAATACTTACATAGGTTTTTGCCATCTGGGTGGACGCTTAACTGAGAACGAAATTGGCATGGCCTTATCATAGATCGTATTATCTTGTCTTAAGTGCCACTGCACGATTGGGTTAACTTTTTCCGTTCCTGTGATATATATCCAAACCTGACACCATGTAATGTCTTGATCAAAGGCACTATGCTTCACAATGGTGAACAGCCACTTACATGAGAGATACAGGACCCCTATCAGGAGTAAGCTCAATGAACTTTCTGGGTGTCCTATACAATTGTGTTTTTCGTTATGTACATTAAGGTGGAACTTTAGGATAATAATTATGTGGTAGAACGATACACTGATTTGGTTTTACTCATTACTAATATTCAAGGTGTATGATCACGTGGTACTAACAACAACAACAATAACCGATTCAAAATTACGTATTATTTTAGAGTTTCTTTATTACGTAACGGATTTTGATGAAATATATATATATGGCGCATCAAACGCGTCTTGTTAGCTGCATTTGGTGGTCTCTGTATTTTCGCCCAAACTTCTGTCGTTTTCCGTGTCTCCGACACGGAAATCGATTCTTCGCAAAAACGACATAAGTCTGTGCCAAACTACATAGACCACCAAATGCAGCCCATGAAGACGCGTTTACTGCGCCATATTTCATCAACATCCGTTGTATATTAAGGAAAATATCAAATAATACGTCGACGTTGTTGTTGTTGTAACCACGTGATTATGCACCTTGATATTGATAGGCCCAGCCTTGACAAGGTCCCATTTTCACACAACGCCATGTGCAACGGAATCCATGGTGCCAACTGAACCATTGGCTTAGTGTTGAAATGATAATAGACATAGACAAAAACATGAACGGCAGCTGAAAGACATTCGCGGTTGTTCATACCTGAAACTGGTCACGTCAGGTGCACTATCAGCTTTATTTTCATGTTTTGAATGACTCCAGCCATACTCGAATGATTGATCTTTGCTAGCACTGAATAATCTGATAATATCGGGGGAAACTTCTCTATTACCGAAACGGTTTTAATATGTATGAATAAATAAATACGCAATTGATAATGTTAAGAAAATATCGCCAGCTAATGATACATATAGTGCTCTTACCGAGTAAATGCTGTTAACAAATTCTTGCTCAGTGCATAACTGAAGTGGCCTAAACCTAACCCTAACCCTAACCGTTAGGGAGTTAGCCCCCTTATTCCATTGCCCCCTTCAATTAGAGTTCGTCATATAGTATGTAAATTGTTATAATGTATATACGATGTATTTGAGAATATGAAATCATGATAAAACATACACCATACAAACATACACACTGATGTGCTTATCGGTAATGTTACTACACACGTGTACATGGAATCTGACACAGGAATATCATTTTACGGCAAACTCGCCGCCGATAAAGCTCTTACATGTAGTGTAGCTTACAAAGCATTAATATACCAGAACATGACCGAATACCATTAAAACACCATACATCTCGTGCGAATAGACCACCCTAATTGCAGAGACTTCAAACACAACTATGGCTCAAGTGATGAACTGCCCACGACCCCTGTGGCCAACGATAATAAATAAATATTGCACTGGAAAACATAAGCCCGGAATTGTTCCTAGTTCCACGAACGACTAGATTTGAATGACTCCACAAACGAACGATTGCATATATTCAAATGGAAAACGATGATTCGTTGGTTTAAACGTGTCACGCGGTTTTCTATTAAAAACAACACAAATGATGTCAAAACGATGTTTTGAAAGAAACGACAGACTAAACGTCTGTCGTTTCTTTCAACACATCGTTTTGACATCATTTTTGTTGAAAGCCGGGTATTTAAACGAAGCTACCGTTTTCACATATGAGAAAACAAACGATAATCGTTTCTGTGCATATCGTTGTAAAAACGATCGAGTTCGCTGCGTCTTCCATTCGTGTGCGTTTGTTCCGTTTGGGAACCTTCAACAAATAGTTTATATAACTACGTCGACTGATTGAAACGATTACAGCCAGACATCGTACGGTTCCAGCATATACATATTAACCCTTTCACCCCTAAGTAATTGGAATCGATTTTGACAGGTTAATTTTTCAACCAATCAACCGTCACAAAATGGTTTTCAGACTAGTCCATTTATGAAAATGGGGTGTTTCTCTTCTCAAAAATATGTAAATTACTTTCAAAAAGTGCAGATCCTGATGAGACGGCTCGCTACGAGCCGGCTCATCTGGATCAGCACTGTTTGCATAAACCGCTATAGCGGGCTTTCAGGTTCAAATGGTTAATACATACAGACTACAAACACTATAAACCAGAATGACGACACGGTTATTGACTTGGAACGGACACTGTGCAACAGCTCCCATATAACCATACGTATAAGATATGCAGTGGCGTAGCCAGTTTTTTGCCGAGGGGTGTGCGGATTGTGGATAGAGTTTGGAAAGGTATGCGCGAGCATCCCTCCCCGAAATATTGATTTCTAAATTAAATTTCCTCGAAAATATTGATATTAAATCTATACTGTTCACATACAGCGTAATTATTTCCTCAGCAAACGTAAGTTAAAGTAAAAATGCACACCTTGCCAATTTTAGGGGGCGCATTCACAACCCATTTCACGCTCCTTGGCTACGTAAGTGATATGGCACATAAAATGTAAGTTAGTTGTCAGGCCAAGAAAACAGAATTTGCAGGACATTTTGCGTCATTTTGACCTTCTCTAACTATGATCTGATATGCATACTCATTATTCAAACAACAAACCATCAATTGGCACTCTAGAACACAATTTAACTACATTGAAACCTCTCTAAACCGGACACCCGCCCCAGGGTGTCCGGTTTAGAGATGTTCCACTGTAGTTCCGATGTAAGAGCACTGAAACACATGTGCATTGCAATCGTGAACACTGATCAACATCAGCGATATTTAACGGTGAAATCTGTCATAATTTAACACATCGATGTAGCAAGGTTTCTCGGTTTAGCGATGTTCCACTGTATTATGAGACCGTACACGTGTGGCTTTTGCTCAAGATGTCGATGGGAAAAATGAAACTGACAATAACAACGTATGGATGGTATGAACTTATATCCGTGTTGACCAAGCAGAATATGTCGCTTGTCATGGGGGATTTTATAGAAATTATGACAAAAGAAGGACGGCATCATAGAGAATAGTAGGTTAGGGCCGTGAATGGGAAAAAATATCCGGCAAGGCTGAAGAATTTCTTTATTTCTCATCAGAAGTATATGTTGTGACCACTCATTTGAACCGTCTCGCCGAGACGGTTCAAATGAGTGGTCACAACATATACTTTCGTTCAGAAATAAGGAAAATAGATAGAGAATAGTAGGTTAGTGCCGTGAATGGGAAAAAATATCTGGCAAGGCTTAGGAAACTGGATGGGCGAGGCTATGCCGAGCACATCCCGTTTCCGTGCCGCGCCAGATATTTTTTCCCATTCACGGCACTAACCTACTATTCTATTTATCCCGTCAACACCTTCAAATGGCTGTAAAATGCAAAAATTGTATTGACTGGATATCAAAAATGTTTCACGGCACCGTGTTTCACGGCACATACGCACTGTGTTGACGGGATAAAATTCTCTTGACGTTAAATGCTTAGTTTAAACAATATTTATTTAAATATGCTAAGTGATATACATACATGTAATACATATACAGTGTGAAACAGGATTGGAAAACAAGCTTTTACGCTTATGTGAATTCGTCACCTGGACAATGTCTAGCGAACTGGCTAATGAAGATGTAGGTGAAATAAAGTAAAATTTTGACTACAAAAAACTGCTTCATACAATTACATATGGTCTGAATATTCGCTCACACTCAGCAACTGCAATTAGGACTGAACTTTGAAAATAGCCTGCACCCTACCGATGAATTACATATTTGATTCACGCCAGGAATGAAAATATTTAGAACAGTCGTTAATTACTTCGCAGCCACGGGATTTTTTCCCTGACTCACTTACCTTGAGCGTTCTACCTGCCGCCGTAGCGAGTGTAGCCACGTACCTCGGGCTGCATCCTACACAATCGCCCACGTTAATCTTGCCAATATGTCATCGTTTTTGGACATCTCAATTTCGCAATCAAGCAGTTTGATTGATTGAGCCTGAGCTGTAGCACAACTCATGCTCAGCCAATGAAGCTGCTTGATATAAAGCACAATGGTCAAGTATTTTGGAAGAAAAATAAATTCAATTAGAGCACAGTCGATGGCCGCCATCGCAATATACCCACTTTTCCCAAATGCTAAGTCGAAAAGGGGGAGATAATCCATGACAGAGGGTGGAATAAAAAAATGGAAATTCACTTTGCGCATCTACACACGACAAGGAAGGCATACACCAAGTTTCAAGTCCTTACCTATTGCGGTTAAAAAGTTTTACTTCTTACAAGAAACGTGACGAATGGACGTACGGACGGACAGACGGACGGACACCCGAAACAAAAAAATACACCCATTTTATTTCAAAAAGTGGGTATAAATATTGTCAAGGTTAGCGCAGGTGGTGGTGTATTACAAACGCGTCTCAACCGTAACATCTCACCTTACTGACGTCATACACAGCCCACATTTCAATAGCTCAGCAATCGCCGAATTCATTACATTCAATGCATACCAAAAGGCAGCATTTATCTCGTGATTGACACCCACACATACGGACTCGGCAGCATGAAGGTTGTCCCGTGTGGAGGACACACACCGCACATGTGGCTCACTGTGTCAGAAGAAATGGATGGGGCTTCTGTGATTAGCTTACGCTCCAGCAACATATACATAAATCAAATACAGTGAAACCTCTCTAAACCGGACACCATGGGAGGTCCCCAGGGTGTCCGGTTTAGAGAGGTTCCACTGTAAATCAGGTATATGACCATTCTGAAAAATATTGGCGTGCTTTGCAATCATGAACATACATTAACATCTGAGATAAATGATCAAGAAACCTCTCAAAATAAGATCACAGAGGTTGCCCTGGTGTCTGGTTTAGAGAGGTTCCACTGTATGTTGTTTGTTAGTGTAAACCCCTAGTAAGATTAGTACTAATCATATACTTTTAGCGAGTGGGGCTAAGTGACTCTAGTGTGGTGAGGATCAGGCATCAGATCAGGTTATTCTTATTTCAGTGTTGATTATATTTCTTGTGCAAATATTCAGTTTCGATTTTGGGAGTTCCTTTCCATCCGTACAGGTTATATATGGGATTCAACCCGTTAAGTCGGCTTATAATGACGATGGCTGTTAACAGGCCGACAAACGCAATTAAAGAAAATATAGTAGACTTAATTCTTTCAACACTACATGCCTGTATCGTGGTATTGGCAAAAAGTGTAGATCCAGATGAGCCGGCTCGTAACGAGCCGTCTCATCAGGATCTGCATTTTTTAAAAGTAATTTTCATATTTTTGCGAACAAAAGATACCCCTTTTCATAAATGGACGAGTCTGAAAACCATTGTGTGGCTTTTGAATTGGTTGCAAACTTAACATATCAAAATCCATTCCATTTACTTAGAGGTGAAAGGGTTAAAATACGCTAGTTTTAGCTTTTGCTTTCTTTTTTAGAGACTATGGCTGTTACTCGTTGTCGGCATATTTCACACGCTCGAGTATCTGTACATAAGTCAGCCAAGCAACTTGTTTGTAGCTATCATTAAAACCGTTTCAACTCATTTCAATGAAATAATGTGTTTACGTCTAGTAAAACGACGAGTGCATGCTTACAATAAATCACGTGCCACTATATATATTGACATTGTATGTTGACTTAGTTTAACTCAATTTACCTGAGACATTTTGTCCGCTCTCAGTTAAATATTTTCTTTGGCAAGCACATTAGCAGGTGGTTAATACGATTGATCCAGAACTACAAACAAATTGTGACTTCATGAATCTTTGTCTAAAAACATATGCTACTTTTGTATTGTGTACATACTCATTTCGCAACATATTGCACGGACATAGCAACAGGTACAGCTGCATTACATGCGCTTTCGTGAAATACAGTTCACATCCCGCGATGAGAAAATATGTCACACAAATATTCAGGTTATCCCGGAATTACATGACCGCCAACAGAGGCGTTAGCTGGCTACAAACACCTGCTAAAGTAGGTTTTGTCATGCGTCGGATTCTTTTACCTGTGGTATATGAAGCAAACACAAGACACATGCAATCAAGTGCTGTAGGAGAATTAACCGTCTCAAAACCTCCTTAATTTAAAGCACGCACTAAATTCGGAAATGAAAACGGGCTACGTGTTCTGGGCTCATAATAGTATGCCCGGGTTTCCTACCCTTAACCCTTTCCCTGTTTTGCGATATTTCGACTCTTCCAAATCGAAAACATCTGAATAAAAGAAACAAATGCTGGGTCAAATGATGGTTAAATTATCTGATAGAGTAGAAAACATTGTGGGAAAAGGAGAAATTGCTTGTTACAAGCAATTTCTCCTTTTCCCACAATGTTTTCAAAAGACATCTTCTGCAGAGGCGTGAAAAGTTGTTTCTATCAGGGAAAGGGTTAATATAAGATAACACGCAATCATTAATGTTGGAAGTGATAATGAATGGAGATCTTCCTGGACGTTAATCACGGTGCTTTCGAACGATGTATCACTGTGATGACTAGCTAAACAACTGAACGTGTAGGCTTTAATTTCTGGAGAGGGAGGTAGAGTATATTTTTCCTGCAAGTACCAGTAACGTACATTACGTCTGAGCACTTTTTGAGTACATTGTTCAAATTTGCACAGCTCAGACTCGACCAATCAAGCTTTCTGATTTAAAGCCGGACAACACATCACGTGATCTCGAAATCAGACAGTTTGATTGGTCGACACTGAGCAGAACAGCTTAGACTCGACCAAAATAACTTACTGATTTCAAGCCGAACAACAGAGCTCGTGCTCAGAAAGTTTTATAAGCCAAGGTCCGGAGCTACCTCCTGGTATCCCTTTCAGCCTATTGTCGACACCGACATACAAACACACATAAGTCGATGAACGTGATAACGAAACAGACTGCATTGTTCTCGAGCCAAAATGATTAGCATATAATTGCTGAAACCGCAGCATCGTTTACTAAAGAATTTGTAACTACTTACACAATACATTTCACATCTGCGTTTGTTTTAATTGATTACACGTATGTTATTTGTGTGTCATAGACATTCAAGCGCACAAAGGATGTGTGTTATTTGATATTGTTACACGACTGCCGTTGTTAGACTCCGCTAGCCGTATTCAAACGTACAATACGTGCTGTTTGACCATGGCTGTACACAATGATCATTCCGAGGCCAAGCCAACACCTACGTAATACATGTGTCTCGCGACGTTATTAGAACACGCCATTACGTCACCAGACCAGTTCACAACGGTCGCACTGAAATGTTGAAATTGATGCGGCTGAATCACGCTGTCCCCGGAATATGTGTGCGTAAATCACCTTTTTTATAGATGCGGATTATCAAAGTACCGAAAGTACTACATAAATGCTCAAATTGCACGACAGAAATGTAACACTAACGTTCGACCATGTCCCACCGCGGGTAACGTTTGCCGTGGCGCTCGGGAACTGTTTGAACTCGCGGCCTACGGCCTTGGGGTTCAAACAGTTCTCTCATGCCACGGCAAAGTTTACCCACGAGGCGTTGTTGGCAACGTTGTTGAGGCGTTGTTGGCAACAATTGCAAGTGCCACTGGTTATCACCGAACAAGACACAAACACTTGAAATTTCGGAAATAGGAATAAACACTGATTGTGTATCCCGATAGAGCATACCACTGGTACTAGAGTTGAATCGTTCTCACGAATACAAGAAGTTAATTAATACAATATAATCATAAACACTACGAAATACAACTACACAAAATGACCATGTGCCGGAGAACAACACAGTTCTCGTGTGTACTATAAAGTGTAATAATGTAATAACGATCGACACGCACCCAAATCGATATTGCACACACGACATGGAACATTACTTTGTATGAAATCACATTTCAAAATAACGAATAACAGTGTTGCATGATTGAAAATGTAAATCAGCTGCAACATATGCTACATATACACTGAATTCATAATAGACATGCTAGAAAGTGTCATGTACCGGTACGTATATTGCACATGAATTGGTCACAGCTGATACACTTGAACGTAATACGGGCTGATACTTTCTGATAATACTGTAACTCTATGATACTTTCTAGCATGTCTATTATGAATTTAGTTTAATGATCGACATCGACATTAATACATTAGTATTCCGATGAAACACATTGGACATATGTAGTGTTTAAAACAACGTTGATAACAACATTAGTAACTCAAATGTCAAGCTTTATGTGACCATCTTTCGTAACATAATATACCTTTGAAGGTACATACACCGACTGGAGGCACCCATCGGTGCGCATAGACCAGTCATTAAACGAATGTGTAACCCTTTCAACCCTAAGTAACTGGAATGGATTTTGATATGTTCATTTTGCAACCAACCCAACCGTCACAAAATGGTTTTCAGACTAGTCCATTTATGAAAAGGGGATATTTTTTGTTCTCAAAAATATTAAAATTACTTTCAAAAAGTGCAGATCCTGATAAGACGGCTCGTTACGAGCCGGCTCATCTGGATCTGCACTTTTTGCATAAACCGCGGGTTCAAAGGGTTAAACTAGTCACAAACCCCATAAGCCCCAGTTCTCCAGTCACAGCTGTATACACATAACACTGATCTATAGGAGTTTGCCCGATGTATTCGGCTCAGTATACGATATAATCAACAGTGAACTCGGCATCGGAGATGGCTGGATCTCGAGCCGGTCTTAAAGCGCAACCAGATGTGGGCGATTGTTCCGTCAGCCTGCCCGGGATTCCATGCAGGCAAAACATGGTCTATGGAATGTACACCGTCACTGGGAAACGTCACTGAACCCAATACATTGTAGGGAATACTGCAGATGATAACACGGATACAGAAATAATAATTGCCACGAGATATAGTACAGACGATAGAAGTATTCGACATGTGCACACATGTCGTTGTAACAGCCGAAAGGTTGAATATAAGGTTCGAAAATGTCCAACCATGGGTAAACGTTTGTCGTGGCACGAGGGAACTGTTTGAACTCCAAGGCCGTCGGTTATTGTTAATTTTCCGTCTGAAATTATTTATATCGTGTGATTTGAGCAGGAAGCAGTACTTTCGGTACATTGATAACCCGTTCCATTCAAACAGCTGATTTACACATACATATTCCGGGGCCGCAGTACACGTTACGTGATGCAGGTGCCCCATCATAGGCATCAAATTGAAAATTCCAGTGCGACCGTTGTGAACTGGTCTGGTGATGTAATGGCGCGTTCTAGTAACGTCATGAGACACATACATTACGTAGATGTTGGAATGAGCATTGTCTACATCCATGGTCAAACGGGACGCGCTGTACGTTTGAACACGGCTGTGAGCGGTGTCAAACAACGGCAGCCATGTAACAATAATTATTATTATGTATGTCCACAACGCTTCTGCTAATATCGTGGAAACAATCAGAATTCGCGCTTCAAACATAACTAGTATGGAATTTTGTTAATCATTTGGCAATACATGTATTTTACAGCAGGAGTTCTACATATTCACAAGCATTTCAAACTAGTAGGGTAAATGTACCTCAAAAAGAGGCTTATTTAAGGAGTTACCTATACAAACATTCGTATTTGTCTGAAGTTTATCACACTGCCGGAATAAATTGGCATAAATGGTGGCGTTTTGCATAAACGTTCAGCTCATGTTTGGGAACTAGGATAGGTAACCCCAATCTTGGACACACAAACACATGCCGCTGTCCTCCATTGAAACGGTAAAGCTACTTCGCGTATCGCAGTATGTTTACTTTATCTTTGGCAGACGTGTAAGCTAATTCCTAGATTGTTTCTCCGGCCTGCCATTGTCTATCGTAGCGTTGCAGCAACGGCCCATATAGCACCGGCAGGATTCACTGCTAGATAGGGACTCGACTCGGAAAAAACGCCCTTATTAAAACAGGAATATGTGCAGCAGATTGGCCGCGAGGTCACTTACATTCTCAACCAGTGAACTCCACGATCGACATACACATATATTCAGTGTGATTCGTTTCAAAGAGTGAGTGAGTGAGCGTCGAGATAGTTCGCCAGTTGTGGCTGAGACTGGAGAAATGGTGCTTATGACACGTGTGGATATTGAAACTTATGCACTTCTTGTACACTCTGGAAGCCTGGGGCCCGTTTCACTAAACTTCGTAAGATAACACTGTTGGTACGGAGATTTCTATGATTTTGTTTCTCACATTAACGTGTTTCGCCAATGCTATCAGCTTGTACCTACGGGTTCATGCCACTAAAAATAGCACATCCACCAAAGTTATTATAGGAATGAATGGCCTTTTTGTGGAATTTATCGGGGTATAAACTTGGAAAAGTCGCGGGAATACTGGACGATGGCCGGAAGGCCTCGTCCAGTATTCCCGCGACTTTTCCAAGTTTATATCCCCGATAAATTCCACAAAAAGGCCATTCATTCCTTATAATTCCAGCATTTGAAATAAATTTAGCACATCCACAAATCATTTTCTTAAATTGAATGTCGTAACAAATGTTATTGTGGATTTCAATGTTGCACTTACGAACTTCTTAGTCGTACCGAGTTTACTGAAACGTGCCCCTGATACGGATCAAAGCTATACGTTAGAAGCATTACGGATGTTTCATTGACTGAATATCGAACAGTGCAGGCTCTGATCAGACTGCGCGGATGCGCAGGCTGATCAGAGGCTACACTGGTCGCATAACCCATCATCCACATTTATCCAGTTACAGCCACATTTAATCATTGGATACACATACATCATACAATGATGTTATAACAGTGGCGGATGATCAAAGCCTAGGCTAGTTGACATAGTCGTAAGGCACTGTACGCCGTCCGATGTTCTATATAGATTCCCGGCATTAACGTATATGCGATACCTGAGATGCGATAAGGGGACGATGTTATCACTGGTGGGCCGATAGGGGAACGAGAGTTCATCACTGGTTCCAAGATGCACTCTTAAAGGCACATGCCCACTCAGTCGGCACAAACTGTTCTTTTAATATAGGAATTACATACGTGTATAATTGCGTCACTATTCCACCAGTTCTAAAACATACGAGTGCCCGCTATACAGATATAATTCATTAGTAATATTTATGTTACTGATAGTGAACTCGCGGTGGTATCAGGCTATTTTCATATGCAATTGAGGCATGATGCATGTTTTATTTATTTATACTAATTAAATGCGTCACCTGAGTAATCGAAAGATTATAAAGTATGATCATTGCACATCAAAGCATAAATACAGAGAATACATAGTAACGTCCGTTAACATTTTAAGGAAACACGGTTATCGCCCCTGATATCAGTGTTGAAATTTACGTCTGAAATAAAATGTATAATAATGTCAATCATGTCAATACGTGGGGTAATGTTGAATGAATGTTTATTTTGCCAGAGAGTATCCCAGACGATGTCTCAGATATACAGAACATGTTGTGCCTACTGAGTGGGCATGTAACTTTAACTGGCTGCATGACCTATGTAGGAAATAGGCACCATGTTAAAACTGCATTCCAAAAGGAGACCGAAGGATTCAGGCAAGGTAACGAATGCGGGAGACGAATTTATTTGTGGGTGTCGAATTTATTTAACGAATGTATTTGTGTGATACGAATGTATTTGTGGGAGACTGATTTGAGCTTGTTATCAAATCCCTGAATACAATTTCACTTGACCTTGACGAATAAATATTGTTTATCCTAAGAATGGAGATAAATGAATGTACTATGGTAGTTTACAGGGGCCCGTTTCACTAAAGTTCGTACGACTAAAATGTTCGTAAGAGCAGATTTAGAATAGTCTGTTAATTTCAATTGTTGGCTTTACATTTATTGAGCATAGGCTGCATATGCAGCCTATGCTCAATAAATGTAAATCCAATAATTGTTTACATGACATCATTGTTAATGTGGAATTTACTGACTATCATAACTTTGCACTTACGAACATTTTAGTCATAGGAAGTTTAGTGAAACGGCCCCCAGCCTTCCACAAATATCGAGACGCACTCTAGAACCAGCGGGGTACGGTACCACTATAAAATACACACACACAGTTGGCAGCAGAGCAATGATTGCAACGAATACATCATAGAACACGATCGCCCATAAAACACCTGATAACCCACTATATCAGGAGATAGAACACTAGTAAACGCTACGACATAAGACACACGTTGGTACGTCACATAAGTTCATAAGACGCACGTTGACCAGTACGTCACATAAGTGCATAAGACACACGTTGGTACGTCACATAAGTGCATAAGACACACGTTTACGTTTAACCCTTACTACGCTGGAGACGGAACATGTCGTCTGCTGTTTTTCATGTTTGCCTTAATTTCTTAAGAAAAAACCTGTTTTGACAGCGGTCATGCGCTGTCAAAACAGGATTTTGTCGAGAAATATTTAAAATAAAACATTTCCGGCAGACGACAAAATATAATTCAGCATAGTAAGGGTTAAGTAAGAGTGTTGAATATGCAGGCCTATCGGAACATCAATATGTACCGTACGTCATCCGGCGGTCCCGTACTTGTCTGAAAATGTTCGCATAAAATATATCTACATTTGACGTCAAAATGTGATGGAATGTTATTTTTTTATACCATTATTTGCTTTGGAATTTATATCAACTGCCACCTGACATATTATCTAATCCAGATTGCTATTTCACTTTCGCTACATATCGCAGGAGCAGATTGCACTGTGTCTATCTCTCTATCTTCTCACCATTTTCATATGTGGCTGTGACTTCAGAAATAGGGCTTATGCCACTTGCTACCAGTGTAGACCCGTGACTTCAGAAATGTGGCTTACATGTATGCCATTTGCCACCAGTGTAGACCCGGATCAGACTGATCAGGGTCTGCGCTGTTGGCACATTGTTCATCATTAAACAATATCTACAACAATCAATAGTGACAAGTGACGGTTGTTCACCGTGTAAAAATTGGCTTGTATGATAACAACAGTACTGGTAGTAACTCTGCAAAACTATACCGCCCGCAGTATATGTTATATACAGACGTACAGCAGCTTTGTAGAGTTACTGTCCGCAACTACAGTACTGGAAATACAACATTCGAAATGTTATCCGTGCCCACAGGTGGAAGACTCGATAGGATGCAATAATTGGCTCATTTGAAAAACGTTACCCCACCCACCCATTTTCATACACTATGCATTACAGTCTTTAAGACTGTAATGCATATTGTATAGAAATGGGTGGTTGGGGTCTACTGTAATGTATCGTGTATGTAAATGGGTGGGTGGGGTAACGTTTTTCAAATGCGTCAATTAGTGTGTCCTAGGTCCGAGTCTTCCACCTGTGTTCGCGCCTACATCACTGGTGTCTTTTCACACGTGAACGATAGGCGTTGATGAACCATAGTCGGTTTTACAATGCATTAATATATCATAAGATTGACGAGTCACAAATGGCATAAGCCCCATTTCGCCAGTCACAGACATAGGGTAACATACAGAGGAACCTCTCTAACCCGGACACCCTGGGAGGTCCCCAGGGTGTCCGGTTTAGAGAGTTTCCACTGTAAATCAGGCATATGACCACTCCAATATAGCAGATCGTTGCTTGCGATCGCGAACAGACAGCACCATCGGAGTTAAATGACAATGAAACACATACAAATTACCAACATATGTCTACAGGGTGTCCGGTTTAGCGAGGTTCCACTGTATGTGTATGTGTACCATTGTATGACAAACTTGACGCAGTTGATGATTTCCTCATTGTAGCCCTTGATCAGTTATCACACCACTGCATGCGGCAAATACTCTACCCTGTTTGTTAATAGTATCATGGATACAAACTATAGGAAATGCATGCACGATTGGTCAGGGGCTATATATGTAGAAACTGTTTCCATGGTGAAGTAAAATATGCATACCAACTGTTGTGTAATTGTTTTCAACTCACTTAGACTACAGTGCCAAACAAATATCGTTTACAAACATAAACATGTGTTGATACAACTACAAAAATGTAACCTATTTTTCATTGACACATATACATTTAAATCTCACTCGAATATTCTTAATTAAAAACATTCCATTACAACATACATGTATATTGTGCACTGAAGTCTATGGTTAGTGAAGACATTGATCAATACTCAATACTAATGAAATATGTGACACGCCATGTGATTTTGTACCTTCGGACATCAGGGGCACGTTTCACTAAACTTCGAACGACTAAAATGTTCGTAATGCAAACTTATGATAGTCTGTAAACGTTGCATTAACAACATTTTATTGCAAACAATTAATGGATTTACATTTATTGAGCATAGGCTGCATATGCAGCATATGCTCAATAAATGTAAATCCATCAATTGAAATTTCCAGTCGATCCTAAATTTGCTCTTACGAACATTTTAATCGTAAGAAGTTTAGTGAAACGGCTCCCAGATCTGCGTAATTTCATTACATACGTTTACAAAATTTGCAATATTTTTCATAAATAAAGTCAATATAATTTCGCATGTACTCTGACAATTTTGTCAACTTTTGATGCCATTTACGGAAAATATTCTAAATTTTGTAAACGTATTTCATGAAATTACGCAAATTTCCGAAGGTACAAAATCACATGGCGTGTCTCAATTATGAATTACATCGTGCATATACTGTGACAAAATAACCTTGTTATGGCCATTTCCGTTGCAGGCGAGTTTGGAGGAGGTAAATATGCTATTGTATCACCGTTGTGCCCTCCACCTCCACCACCCTACATATAATCCAATGTATCTATCGACCCATGCCGTCCATCGATATATACACCTCCTTATAATTCCAGCACAAAAATATTTACACAATTCTCTAACATTTGATTGGCCCGTAGCAAGTCTCTTTCCAAAATTTATATCCCAGTAAACTCCCACGCCGAACTACTTTCCGTAACCGTGAGGCGCAGTTAAAATAATTCTTAAGAAAACGGAAAATAAACACATTTTCTTGATGAATTTATTTCAAATGCTGGAATTATAAGGAATGAATGGCCTTTTTGTGGACTTTATCGGGGATATAAACTTGGAAAAGTCGCGGGAATACTGGACGAGGCCTTCCGGCCTTCGTCCAGTATTTCCGCGACTTTTCCAAGTTTATACCCCGATAAATTCCACAAAAAGGCCATTCATTCCTATAATAATAATGTAACCTTCTATAGTCACATGTTTTCTATTTATCCACCAATGGACCCAGTTGCAGGCACTAACTCACGTTTCTTCCTAGCATTTATGTATTCGTAGCATATGCAAAGTAAACGGAGTTACTTCCAACAACTATAATTAACCCTGCTATGATGTAAGTATTCTTTCTCTTATATATTTAACGGCGGCACTGGCTCTAGGACCTTGCATGCCGTCTCCCAAGAATGGGAGAATGAACGGAGGTAGAGACTTTTTGAGAGAAGCCGGTAATTCGTATTTACAGAGCAACTACGAATTATCGGTACCCATTTACAGCTGGGTGAACTGGAGCAGTGTGGATAAAGTGTCTTGCTCAAGGACACAACGCACGCCGCTAGTCAGGCTCGAACCCACGACCCTTGGATCAGTAGTATAAGTATTATTGTGACATACGCCTTTTATTCTAAAAATGGAAAAGTAATACATGCAGTGTAGCTATTACATTCATGTTTCAAGCAGTTAGGACGTTACTGTTTGAATGTATCACCAACTGCATTATACGTAAATGAAATATGTTCCATAAATTAGCTTTTAATACGAATTTTAATGATTACACGGAATTCTGTCAAAGAATGACTTTCATACATGTAAAGCAAACACATTTGAAGGGGTCAGTGAAAGAAGGCGATTAACTTCCTTGTCTTCCACCGACCACTTCGTTTTACACAGGAAAATGTCAATGGATAGAAAAACATCCAAACGATACTCACGTTTTCGGAGGCCTAGAATTGCAGGCAACATGCACATTAAAACAGGAAAGAACAGGGGACCCCATTTTCACTAAACTTCGTACAACTAAAATGTTCGTTAAGTGCAAGTTTATGACAGTCTGTAAATTTCACATTAACAATGTTTTTTTGTAAACAATTATTTGATTTACATTTATTGAGCATAGGCTGCAAATGCAGCCTATGCTCAATAAATGTAAATCCATCAATTGAAATTTGCAGACGATTCTAAATTTGCACTTACAAGCATTTTAGTTGTACAAAATTTAGTGAAACGGCCCCTAGGTAAATTGCGAATATTGTGAGTCATGTGACAATACAATACAATACAATACAATACAATACATTTTATTCACTCTAAGCCACATACGTGACACACGAGGTATACAATAGATTAACCATGTAGCCGGAGATTCAATACACACGAGACGCGCAATGTGATTTTGTACCTATGAACGTATATTTACAGAAACTTTGATATTTTCTGTAAATGACGGCGGAAGATGCCAAAACTTGCATAGCAAATGTGGAATATAATTCCACATTTGCTATGAAAATTTTACCAACTTTCGACGTCATTTACGGAAAATATCGTAAATTTTGTAAATATTTTAATGAGATATCGCACATGTTCTTAGGTACAAAATCGCCTGGCGTGTCTCATATACGACTGTGACTGAAGAAATGGGGCTTATGGGATTTGTGACCAGTGTAGCTCCTGATCGAATAGAACACGTCTGTAGTCTGATAATGCTCCATACTGTTTGTTAGAAACATGACAGGTGTTTAATTACTTGGACGATAAGTGGTGCAAATTCTCGGATTCATAGGCTGATCTTGATCTACACTGGTCGCAAAACACATACGCTCCATTTATCCAGTATTCCGGAATTGCTATGAAAATTCCGTCATCTTCCGATGTCATTTACGGAAGATATTGTTCATCATATAACCTACAAATTGTTAGGTACAATATCACATGGGTCCGGCTCTAGAATTGCAGATGGAACGTACATACCATGTCATATAACCATATTTTATACGTGTAGTAGAATATAGTGTGTTTCGTTTCGTAATAACGTAGATATTTGACAGAATTTCAAGACATTGAATCGATGAAACTGTCTATGCTTATTGTTATATATGTGGAGGCTTACAAATGTGCCGGTTTTGTTGAAAGATCTTGTGAGCTCGGAATCGTACGGAGCCCCGCAGGGGACGTAGACTTTTCTTTTATTAATTCCTTCCCACGAAATAAAAATTCGTTCCCTCAATTTAACAATTCGTTACCACGAAATGTCAATTCGTTCCCACGGGAATGAATTGTCAATTCGTGGGAACGAATTGTTATATCGTGGGAACGAATTGTTAATTCGAGGGAACGAATTTTTAAATTGAGGTAACGAATTGTCATTTCGTGGGAACGAAATGTTAATTCTAGGGAACGAATTGTTATATTGTGGGAACGAATTGTTAATTCGTGGGAATGAATTGTTAATTCGAGGTGTTAAATTGAGGGAACAAATTGTTATTTAGTGGGAACGAAGTAATGCAAAAATGCCATGTCCGCTGCGGGGCTCCATAGAACGCAACTTCAAACGCGGCGACAAATGGAACTGCATCATCATTTTATGAGGTATTTATAAATATGACATTTCTCTGTACATGCTGCAATTAAGGACTAATTTATTTCCCTGTGTTGTATGATTACACACTTATGCCTAATATCTTGCTTCAATTATATATACTATAAAATAAACGTTCACAGATGACTATTGTTCAACAAATACTGGCTGTAACTTGAGATTTGGGACTTACTAGCTTTGCGACCAGTGTAGATCCAGATCAGCCTGTGCATTCGCACCATCTGATCAGGATCTGCACTGTTCGCTGTTCCAACAATGTAACAGGCAATATATATCGTTATCAGGCTACAGGAGTGCGCTGTTTAATCAGGAGCTACACTGGTAACAGACGCCTAAAGCCCCATTTCTCCAAGCGATATAGATCGTTAGCCTATGCTCAATATAGACGATCCTGACGATCCTGTATTTGCACTTACGAACATTTTAGTCATATGAAGTTTAGTGAAACAGCCCCATGACAAGTATTTCCCTGACTGCATGTCGAACAGTGCAGACCCTGATCAGACTGCGCGGATGCGCAGTCTGATCTGGGTCTACACTGGTCGCATTGGCCATAAGCCCAATTCTTCCAGTGACAGCCACATATATTCGAGTGTTGATGCCAGTGTAGCCATAGACCAAAATGAGCACTCGCATTTATAATTGCATTCCGTAGAAAGATGGTGCGAATCCATAAAGGAATATACATTCCGTATTGCATGAAATGTTGGTGTGACTGGAGAAATGGGGCTTATGGGTTTTGCTACCAGAATAGATTCAGATCAGCCTGTGCATCAGCACAGTCTGATCAAGACCTGCACTGTTCGCCATTTTATCACACAAACAAACTTCATGTGTCTAACAACGATTGCTACCAGGCTATAGGAGTGTGTTATTTAATCAGGAGCTACACTGGTAACATATAAGCCCCATTTCCGCAGTCACGGCCATATATGTGCGTCTGCGGTATCATGACACGGTGTATTAAAAATCATACTATGTTTGTGTAATAAATATGCCAATGAGACCGATACGGAAATCACATTAGGTGTTCAGTATGACTTCAATGTAATTCATATAATATAACATTTGTGATGATTTAATATGTTAACCCCATTGTCTGATTTCATAAAAAAGCTCGGTATACCAATATATTCGATTATCACTCATCTTAGGTCCTCTGTACATTCGTGAGCTACAGTCACGATGACGGTGCTGGTCATGATAATTATTTTCAAATCTCTGATTCAAGGTGTATGATCACGTGGTACTAACAACAACAACAAGTACTGAAACTTCCAGAATCCATCTGATTCAAAGTACGTATTAGTTTATATTGTCCTTATTACGTAACGGATTTCGATGGAATCTCCGACACGGAAATCGATTCTTCGCAAAAACGACATAAGTCTGTGCCAAACTCCCTAGACCACCAAATGCAGCTCATGAAGACATGTTTGCTGCGCCATATTTCATCAAAATCCGTTGCATATTAAGAAAAATATCAAATAATACTTACTTTGGAGTGGGCGACGTTGTTGTTGTTGTAACCACGTGATCATGCACCTTGTGATTAGTATGATGTAAAATCATAAAATGTTGATCCGAAATAAACTGCGTGTACTATTTTAATTACGTTCACACGATTGTTTTCAAGCAATGTCTCTTCGCTAATAGTATGCCCCTTCTTGATACAATTATGAAAAATGCTTCTTTTGCCCTGCGTGTGATACATGTAGCCATTCCAATTTAGCGGGAAACTCTCAGTGTAACTATGGCAGGCAAAAGCACGTCTACATGTATCACAATTAAGTGATTTCTCTGGATTTACGACTTGGCAGTCGCCACTAATTGCAATTGATGCGTAAATTGTGATACGCCTGCCACATGCATACATTAGCGCAATACTATGGAAAACCAACTCTACATAAACTCACATAATTAATGCTAGCTCTAAATATTTACTGCTAGCTCTAATTATTTAGAGCTAGCATTTAACTCTCGCTACGCGGGAGACGAAAATTGTCGCCTGCTGTTTTTCATTTTTGCCTCAATTCTTAACAAAAAACATGTTTTGGCAGCACATGAGAATCGTCTCCAGTGGAGACGATTCTCATGCGCTGTCAAAACAGGTTTTTCTGGAAAAATATTGAAAATAAAACATTTCCAGCAGACGACAAAATTTAATTCAGCGTAGTAAGGGTTAATTATTTGAGTTTATGTATATTTGGTGTTCCATACAATACCGGTCGAGGTGACTTTGAATGTTTAAATGTCGATTTACATCGCGGATCTTACATGGGTGACGATTTAATAGCATACTTATTAAACGAGTTTGCTCATTTCATATGAAACAAGGCTACACCGAGTATCATATGAAATCAGTCAACAAGTTCAATGAATATCTTAGTAAAAAAGCAATTTATTTTCTAGTTATTGTATAAGCTCAGCATCATAAATTGAAGCTGTACAGACCACCTACCACTTGTTCTGTGGCAGCCTCATTTTCGTATTTACTACCATTGTGAATTATGAGTGTTAACCCTTTCATCCCTAAGCAACTGAATGGGCTGCGATATGTTAATTTTGCAACCAATCCAATCATCGCAAAATGATTTTCAGACTATTCCATTTATAAAAAGGGGGTATTTGTTGTTCTCAAAAATATGAAAATTACTTTCAAACAGTGCAGATCCTGATGAGACGGCTCGTTACGAGCCGGCTCATCTGGATCTGCACTGTTTGAATAAACCGATATAGCGGGCTTTCGGGTTCAAAGGGTTAATACACTGTGTCAAGACACCGCGAAAATCAATGTTATGCAACAGAAAGTAGTTACACATACAATTGCTTGACCTGTTATATGTATTTCTATACTACAATGTATTATAAAAGTAGTTGAGGGCAGTAAATCTGCAAATCTTCCGTACTGTCGGTAGCTTACGTACGATATGGTAGTTTTGCAAGTTACTGCCCGCAGTTACTTACAATGGACATGTGCAATGTTTGTTTCTGTCTAATTCCCACGACATAGCATCTCGTTCCCACGACATAGCATCTCATTCCCACCACATAGCATCTCGTTCCCACGACAAAGCATATCATTCCCACGACATAACATATCGTTCGAACGAGTTAGCTATCTCATTCCAAACAACATAGCACTTCGTTCATACGAGATAGCATCTCGTCCCCGCGACATGACATCTCACAACCACGAGATAACATCCTTCTACTATTCTAGTATATGCCGTTCTAACATGCTTCCGTGTCGTGGGAACGAGATAACTAACTCATGTATGTCGTATATATATTTCAGAGTATAGCTACAATGTTAAATATTAACCCTTAGACAGTTACTCACAACTATTGTCGTCTGCTGTTGCATTTAGCCTTGTTTCTCAATAAAAACATGTTTTGACAGCACTTCAGAATCATTTCCATTCTGAAGTGTTGTCAAAGCATGTTGTAAATTATTCTAAAGAGCTGTCAAAGCATGTTTTGATGATCAAAATGGAAAATAGAAAATAAACAACAGACAACAACAAAAATAAGATAGCGGTGTAAGGGTTACTATTAAATCTATCTCCATGACCATGATCATTTTAGACCAGTGGCCCGTTTCAATAACCTCCGTACGACTAAGCAGTTCGTACGTGCAAAACTAAATGGGAAATCTTTGGTGGATTTGTTCCGATTTAATTACCCCTATATGTATATGCAAAATGTGGCATTAATGAACAACCTTGGTGCGTGAAGTTAATTTATAAATTTCGTACGAACTTTTTTATCGTACGATGTTTAGTGAAACGGGCCCCGGGTGACACAAAACTCTGCTTTTACTGACGTTTCAATGGTAGAATAACGTCACGTGACGTTAACGAATGACGCCTGTGTGATAACGCACGTAAACGTTATACATTGTCTACAGCCATTGTCAAACAGCACGTCTAAACACGGCTGTGAGCGGTGTCGAACAGCGGCAGCCATGTAACAATACCTGATAAATCTAATGCCATGCTAGTATGTTTTGTTATAAAGTGTATCAGGATTGGCTCGGAAACGATAGAAAATCCTCGGCGAGCCTCGGAATTCCTATTCCTTCATCAAATAAATGTTTTTGGGGAGGGTGAATGTTTTGTTATTTATAAAGTACTAATATGTTTTAGATTTAATGGCCATATGTTCGTCGCCAGCAAAACGTGGAACAGACAGTAGTCTGGTATGCCCTATGCAATTTCACGGAGGACAGTATGTGCTTTGCTGTATGCCAAGTGCTTATGAGAATAAAAACTCTAAAGAGCTTGTTAATAAATGTCTAAGCGGTAATTATTATCACGGCGGTGCTTATATCATGCATGAAGTCGAGAGGCACGCCCGTTCCTCGGTAAAGATAGATTGTACGTTTATCGACAGTTGCTGATATTGGATATAAACAGTTGTACAGATATATGCATGTTGAGATAGCAGGGACCTTATCAGATTTGTCAATGTTGTCTAACTGTCATGCATTCCTTGACCAAATTCCAAACATGATACCATATTTGCCATGTGGTTTGTCGCCAATCGCGATGTCTTTGTCAACTTAGGGGTTTTGCTACCGACCTCAGTTTCATCCAAACTGTCTGATCAGTATTTGTACTATTCGTAGTTAAGTCAGAAACTGTCTTGCTGCTAAGAAGCAATAATTCCAGCACAAAAATATTTACACAATTCCCTACATTTGATTGGCCCGTAGCAAGTCTCTGTCCAAAATTTATATCCCAGTAAACTCCCACGCCGAACTACTTTCCGTAACCGTGAGGCGCAGTTAAAATAATTCTTAAGAAAACGGAAAATAAACACATTTTCTTGATGAATTTATTAAAAATGCTGGAATTATAAGGAATGAATGGCCTTTTCGTGGAATTTATCGGGGGTATAAACTTGGAAAAGTCGCGGGAATACTGGACGAAGGCCTCCCATTTATCGGGGATATAAACTTGGAAAAGTCGCGGGAATACTGGACGAGGCCTTCCGGCCTTCGTCCAGTATTCCCGCGACTTTTCCAAGTTTATACCCCGATAAATTCCACAAAAAGGCCATTAATGCCTATAGTATATCTCCTCACCAAATTACAGGATTGTGCTAACATATCAGGGGCTAGATCACAAGTGTCGCCGCCCCATTTCTCTACTCATAGCCACTCGGTAATATCGGTAAACGACGTCTCAACAACGTTATTGTCTGTTTATACGCAAATTATTTCGTTTATGTGCAAATTTTATGGCTGTCTTTGTACCAATGGGGATTATGACACGTGGGTAAGTCTAGGCCCTGGGGCCGTTTCACTAAACTTCATACGACTAAAATGTTCGCCAGTGCAAAATTATGATAGTCTGTACATTTCATATTAACAATGTGTTCTTGTAAAGAATTATTGGATTTACATTTATTGAACATAGGCAGCTTATGGGTTTTGCGACCAGTGTAGATCCAGATCAACCTGTGCATCCGCACAGTCTGATCAGGATCTGCACTGTTCGCCATTCCATCAATGAAACATCTGGCATACTTCTAACAAGCAATATACATGTCAATTTTTATCAGGGTGCCGTTTTACTTAACTTCGTAATACTAAAATGTTCGTAAGTGCAAAATTATAATATCACATTAACAATATTTTGTTGTAAACAATTATTGGATTATATGCAGCCTATGCTCAATAAATGTAAATCCATCAATTGAAATTTCCAGACGATCCTATATTTGCACTTACGAACAGTTTAGTCGTTCGAAGTTTAGTGAAACGGGCCCCCTGGTCTGCTTGTACCCAGCACACTTGTTAGTAGTGTCAGTAATGGTTCAATATATATGATGTCGAATCTTGTCCAGTACAACAATCGTGCTAACACAGAATAAATGTCACATGAGGGGTTTCACTAAACTTCTTAAGACTAAAATGTTCGTAAGTGCAACATTATGATAGTAATTTCACATTAAAAATGTTTTCTTGTAAATTATTATTGTATTTACATTTATTGAGCATATGCAGCCTATGCTCAATAAATGTAATTATCCGTCAACACAGTGCGTATGTGCCGTGAAACACGGTGCCGTGAAACATTTTTGATATCCAGTCAATACTATTTTTGAATTTTACAGCCATTTGTAGGTGTTGACGGGATAAATAGAATAGTAGGTTAGTGCCGTGAATGGGAAAAAATATCTGGCGCGGCACGGAAACGGGATGTGCTCGGTAGAGCCTCGCCCATCCCGTTTCCTGAGCCTTGCCAGATATTTTTTCCCATTCACGGCACTAACCTACTATTCTCTATATCCATCAATTGAAATTTCCAGACGATCATAAATTGCACTTACGAACATTTTAGTCGTAAGAAGTGTAGTGAAACGGCCCCCTAGTCTTTCTGCCGGATTTACAAGATGTTAATTATGACACGTACGCAAGTACAACATGCTCAGTTATTTATGCCAACTGCATATAGGCCCCAGTGGGTGTTGGGGAAAATTCCCCGAGTAGACGATTAGATGGTTGTAATTGAAATGCCATTTAAACAATTATGCAGGTGTTCGATTTGTAGGAAACAGGCAGGCAATTGATTTCCCATAGACCCCACAATCGCAAACTATACCTGCGGCAAAATCAATTTTGTTACTTCCATTTCTGGAGTCAGTGACCTAAGCCGGCTCTAGATCCATGCCAAACACGGGGTCATGCTTGTTGATTTATGAGTTATTTTTCCTTTTTTGACGGAACTGTCTACTTTCACTTTCGAAATCTCTATCTCATCCCCACATCAAGTCGCACACAGAAAATTTAACCTGCATGCGTAAGGCATGCACACACTATAATACAATGTTTAGCACAGACATACTTTTATCTATTTTATTTTCTGTGTCTCTCTAGCTGTCATAATACTAGCAATCAATGCCGTTGTCTTGGGAATTTACTCCTTGTTTCGTTCACATTATTTACTGGCCGACTGGTTCCTTGTCTATGGCAGAAGCTAGAGCATTACGCTGCACGGAACAAGGGAAGTAACTGCGATTTGTTCATATTGTCGGCAAAATTGTAAATTAGTGATCTGTAACTCGTATTTGTGTACCGTCGGACATCTGCGTAATTTCATTAAATACGGTTACAAAATTTACAATTTTTTCCGTAAATTGCGTCAAAAGTTGACAAATTATATTCCGCATATACTCGGAAAATGTTGTTCACGTTTGACTTTATTTATGAAAAATATTGTAAATTTTGTAAACGTATTTAATGAAATTACGCAGATGTCCGAAGGTACAAAATCACATGGCGTGTCTCATTTGATATGTGTACCCGTTTTTTTTATTGTTTACATGTACATATCTTAGGACTTTTAGTCTTTAGTCATCCTGTGAGACTGTATTGCTCTGTTAGATTGTATAACCGAGGATCAGATTTGCAGATCGCCTATTTACCTTGACATTCAACGTGCATACTTGTTGCTGTAAGGCACATCTCTACGATTGTCTAACACAACATTTATCAAACATACAGTGGGGTCAGCGTGTAAGTGCACACACGAACGAACACGACAGGTTGGTTCCAACCTGTCGTGTTCGTTCGTGTGTGCACTTACATGCGTGTAAGTGCACACACGAACGAACACAACAGGTTGGTTCAAACCTGTCGTGTTCGTTCGTGTGTGCACTTACACGCTGACCCCACTGTAATTCATGTATAAAAAAAAATGTAAATATTTTTCTGCATTTATTCTCATTTCCCATCAAGAGTGTATGTTGTTACCACTCAGTTGAACCGTCTCGGCGAGACGGTTCAACTGAGTGGTAACAACATACACTTTGGGTGGATAGCGACCCCACTGTATTCACGGATATGATGTGTGCTTCACCGTGCCTGTCTACCATGGCTGCATAATGATATGTACGAGTTTTTCAGAAGATTCTCCGTCCAATATACTACAACCAACATCATTATCGTGATTATTCTTGTTTGTAAATACAGTCAAATAGTAATACATATTGTTTAAGGACCCGTTCTAGACATGTTCATCGTTTGATTTAAATATACTTGTTTTGTAAATGTGATGGGGTGTATGTATTACGTATATGTGAACACTTTTTTTGTTACTGCATCCATCTCGGCCATATCTTAGTATTTACATGATCGATCAGCTTCACCTCTTGTACCGTTTGACACATACAGCAAAACATATGACAGATAAACTAATATAATTTGGTATAACATATTGTAAGGAGGATCAAATTGCATCGTGCTGTCAAATGTCTCGTATACATGCCAATGTTTACACCATGATTGACACATTAGTTTTAACTTGTGTCATTTTCCAAAACCTACAATGGTCATGTTACACTATCTAAATCATCAGGTCACTCCACGCATCTACTAATTTTAGAACTACATGGTATGACAACACGTTTATAATAGCAGCACAAGTCCATACAAAGTCAATATTCCTTATTGCACTCAATGCAATATACATGCACATGGTAAATACTATGTGTGCAGGTAAGAGAGCCTATTTGACTGTGCACTCTAGATAGTCTGTGTAGAGATTTCTGTGTTTTTAAAAACATGGGCACATATATCGTTCGAAATCAGACTTGGTATTAACCTGGGCTACATATAACGCATAGGACATTGTAAATAATTATTTTAAACATATTTCACTAAATTTTATTCTAAACTTTATTGCTGTATATGTCAAATTCTGAGCTGTCTGTGTCCAACATTACAAGAGGTGAAAGTGGCCGATAGCTTTTCCATACTACGATGGCTGAGACGGCAATTCAATTCACATTATACAGGCCCGTACGCAGAGGCATGTATAGTGATATTGGCAAACAGTGTAGATCCAGATGAGCCGGCTCGTAACGAGCCGTCTCATCAGGATCTGCACTTTTTGCAATTCATTTTCATAATTTTGAGAACAAAAACACTCCATGTTCATAAATGGACTGGTCTGAAAATCATTTTGTGATGATTTAGATTGGTTGCAAAATTAACAAATGAAAATCCATTCCAGTTACTTAGGGGTAAAATGGTTAATCTACCGAGGTCTGTCCGTGGATGTGCAAAAACAATGTTTAGCCCTTCGCGCCGTCGTTAACGCACCCCCTACAATAATTCCTGCGTACGGGCCTGTTATAGTATACACTACGACGTACAGGGTCAGATACACACACAATCAATCACATTTACGAAGACAATGTCTTCGAAACAAAGGAAGGTGTTCAATGAAGTCAGTCCTTAACCTAATACCCTTGTCTATCCTGCGATTCTGTACCGTACATCTGTGTACTGCATAGTGACGTAACTCTACTTACCTGGCATAGTTGCCAAGGTAACGGCATAGATATGGCAGAGCAGGTAGGTAAGGTAAGACAACTCCGTGGAGATTGAGCTAGGAACGGCGTTTGTGTTGCTTCCCTTAGACCGAATCCGGGTGTAGTTTCTTTCGTAGTTTCATTATAGCAATGATGTATTGCAGCTAGTTATTTCCCTGTGCAAATATATATAGAGATCCGGTCCTATGCTGTATTTCAGCGTTTATGTCTTACTGAATAGCACACAAAATGTACTGGTTGCGCAATAACATTAATGTGTAAATATGAATGTGTAAATATGAATGTGTAAATATGAATCTGGCAAGTAATGCATCCCCGATCATATTGTGCAGATATATAGGATGATCTGGATTAAATCACTATAATTGCTCATTTTCATATCAAATCATGATACATTCGCCCTTTTTACATGCAATAAGGTCATAAACTACACAATTTGGACCGGATTTCAATAAATAAATGCAAAGGGAAATAACTGTGGCCGGATGAGATTTATGTGCTCTTTTATATTTTAACCACATTGTATTCATGCTCTTGTTATTTTAACATATGTTTCCGTGTTTGCAGATTAATGCAAAACGTATTGCGGATAGCGGCACGCTTCTGACATGACATGACAGAACGACATTATATTGACCGTCTCCTATATCCCGTTATATTAGCCAATATTGGTCCGAACTCTTTTGGAGGCGAAATTTCTCAACAGCCGTAGGTATAGCCAATATCATAATATAACCTAATTTCTGATTGGTAGATATTTATTCTAACCGGCAGTTTGATTGGCTTATATAAAAATCGCTCACTAACACTTTGCATGAGCTGTCAAATTTTTCTTGCGCGGGTTTTTTATTATATTTCGATCATTCGGTCCACGATAGTAGTTGGAAGACAACACATATTTATATTTTCGAGTAAGCTGGAGAAAGAGCAGGGAGCGATAAAGAGGTGAGAGGAAGCAGGGAGATAAGTCAGGGCCAGGGCGTTTGCCCACAGCAGGCGTCGGGCCTAACTCGCATAAAGTGATACAACCAATTGTCGTTATCTTCATGAACCACCCCCCTCCAATGGTATTCCCTTACCGGGCTAGGGAAGTGCTCTTACATAACTAACTACGATCACTCATTGTATCACGGTATAGTAAAAGTAAAGCATGTCTATAAACAAAAATAGCGGTTTTATTAAGGGGCCATCTGACAACTCGAGACAGAGACTCGTTCTCAATAAAGAGAGCATAAGTTCGAACAAGTGAGGATTAGTCCCCACATACGCCATAAAACGCGGAAAGATGACTCTGTGGCCAGAATGGATTAGTCCCGTGAGAAATCTATCAATGTAAGTGCCCCAAACCCGGCCGGGAACTCGGTCCTTACGAAATGTGCGATCAGTTATGGCCCCACTGGGTCACTCAAGCGAGCAACGGTTGTTATCAGGAACCATTTCTAATATGTTGTCTATAATAGTTCATGTAGGATGAGGATCTACACTGGTCACAAATCGATGGTCTAGTAACATAAAGTCGTAAGTGCTATGCAAAAACGGTACAAGTATGTGCCGAGCTCCCTGGACCACTAAATGCAGCTCATGAAGACGCTTTTGCTGCGCCATATTTCATCAAAATCCGTTGCATATTAAGGAAAATATCAAATAATACTTACTTTGGAGTGGGCGACGTTGTTGTTGTTGTAACCACGGGATCATGCACCTTGATTTCTATGCTATATGAGTCACCCATAGCGTGTATGACGGACATAGATACCCGGAGAACAGGCCACACTCCGGCTGGTTCATGTTGTCAATGATGTTTTGTTTAGTTAACTCTCTCAAATTTATTTTTAGATCAGATAAGAAATTAGGGATCGTAGCTAGTTATCTCCCGTTGAATTTATTTATAGAAATCGGTCCAAATTGTGTAGTTTATGACCTTATTGCTTGTAGAAAGGACCAAATGTAACATGATTTGTTGTTAAAACGAGTCAATATGTCAATCATCCTACATATCTACGCAATCTGATCTGGGACTACATTATTTGCCAGATTCATATTTTCACACTTACTAATTTTATTGCAATCAGTGTAGACTCAGATCAGATTGCACATATGTGCAATCTGATCTGGGTCTACTGTTTGCAAAACTCAATTTTTGTCCCACTCAGTAAGACATAAACGCTGATATCCAGCACAAGACCGGGGGCTCGTGTCACTAACAAATCTTAGTTTGTTTATTAGTTCGGACTTAAGTTATAACTTATGACACAAGTACTTGCTTAGGGGGCAGTGACCAGTTAATTTGAAATTCCCAATTTCACGCCCTCGGACAGTATGTATTTAATGCAATATTCCAAATAAGTGGGCAGACAGCAATATGCGTTTGACATTTGTGACCTAGACACACTAGAAGCTTTTACATAAACACAAATATGCTGCTCTATTAGTGCTCCTTACCTATGCAGGAATGTGAAATGTCTTGGTGCAGCCTCTTTAAAATGGTCCAATTCGGAGGTAAAATATTCACTTTAAAACCATGCCGTGCCACTCTACTTGCGGAACTACAGATTGAATGTTGTATGTGTTCTCAATCATCATCCAGAGGCAAATGCACTATCATGGTGCAAACCAGTTCCCATCCATGAGTTTTCTCTGAAATAAATTCTTGTTTGAAACTCCCAGAAAAAATCTGTTGTTTTGATCAGTTTTTGTCACAACATACCCTCAATTCGTATTTGCCCATTTCTGATCAATGGGAACAGGTCAGATGGCCCTGGAATGAGCATTCATCAATTAATGCGATGTAAAATCGGAATAAAATACAAAATCAACTACAAAATAATAATTAAACAATTAAAATGAATTTTAATCAGCAGAAAGTTTAATATTTATAAATTTCACCTGTGCCATTATACGAAACTGGCGGCTAACTGGTCACTGCTACCTTAGTTCGTTAGTGAAAGAGCCCCGCATCTCTATAAATATATTTGCAAAGGGAAATAACTAGCTACGATCCCTCATTCGGTTGCCCTTTACGTCTTCGTCCAAAGGACTGAACTAGGATTAATGTGACTTGGTCATGGTTACCGACAAATGAGCGATACTACCAGCTTCTCTTACATAAAATAAAAAAATATGCGTTTGAAAATATTAAAAAGGCTTTCAAAAAGTGTGGAAGAAAATATCTTATGGGTTTGGGGACAATAAAATGTATGGACCTTTTATAGGAAAGTTTCATTTTGCTATAATCTCACTACTAGAACTTCGCGGGTGTACACACATTTCGTGCATCCTTTGTCCATCATGTCCATCAAATAAAACTTTCCTTGAACCCAATCCACACAGTTATATCTTCGTCGCGGCACTTGTACTTAAATCAGGCCCGTACGCAGAGGGGTGATAGTGGTATTGGCAAAAGTGTAGATCCAGAAGAGCCGGCTCGTGACGAGCCGGCTCATCAGGATCTGCACTTATTGCAAGTAATTTTCAGAATTTTGAGAACAAAAACACCCCATGTTCATAAATGGACTGGTCTGAAAATCATTTTGTGATGATTGGATTGGCTTGCAAAATTAACATATCAAAATCCATTCCAGTTACTTAGAAGTGAAACGGTTAATCTGCCGTGGTCTATCCGTGGATGTGCAAAAACATTTATTGAGCCTTTCGCGCCGTCGATAACGCACCCCCTTAAATTAATTCCTACTTACGGGCCTGTACATATTCCACGGGACGCAGTAACCCACCACACGGTGCCTATTCCTGTGTTACATGCCTACCCTGTGATGTGTATTCCTGGCAACCTCACCTTCAGATGTACAAAATGTACATGTTATACAGTTATTTATAGCATCAGTACGTTTTTTCGTAATTAGTTACATAGGTAGGTATGAAGTATGCGGCACACGTATGCCACCAGTGTAGGTATTAGCGATGGTACAGGGCGGAATATTCAGTACAGTTTTAGACTTGTTGTGGTACCGGCTACATCGTTTCGTTAACACGTCAGCACTACAGACCTCTTTAGTGGCGTTTGCAAACAGTGTAGATCCAGATGAGACGGCTCATCAGGATCTGCACCTTTTGCAAGTAATATTCATATTTTTTAGAAGAAAAAAAAACACCGCTTCTTATAAATGGACTTGTCTGAAAATCATTTTGCAACAATTGGATTTCTCCTAAAATTATCATATCACAGTCCATTCCAGTTACTTAGGGTTGAAAGGGTTAATTGTGAGTTTTAATGTACGTGAATCGGAGAGAGACGACCACATAGTGCATGAAACCATAGTTGTATATGCGTGCATTCACCGCCCTTCGAGTCTGGCAAATTGAGCATAATAGCTGCTTATAGCTTGCCGACATATGCCTTTTGTTAAAACCTTGAAATCGCATCATGTGCTCTATATCTAGTACACCAGGTCACATTCACATGCAAGCCTATACGAACATAGTTATTAGTACGTAACATAACTCTAATTACATTTCATTACACTGCGTTACATAAGCGTTATGACGGAATATTTACACCTGCTACAAATTCATAATGCAAACGCCCATTCGACGTATTATGTTTACATCCCAATACAATACGACATTAGACACACGGGACGTCCCGCGATGTTGTTGATTGGTGAAAGTTCACAACGTCGCTATGCCAGGAAATTGCGACACAATGACGGAAAGCAAGATTATTGTTAAGGACCCGTGGGGCCCCTGATCATCCAGTGATTCATGCATAAATACTTCGTAAATATGATGGGATATATACATAACATACATGTGAACATTCTCTTCTTACTATATCCCACACAGTGCATGGAGTTGCCATGTCGGCCATCTTAGTGTGTACAAGTCATCGGCCAGTTTTACCTCTGATTGCGTTTGACACATACCACTAATACTATGACAAAGACATGAATAAAATGTGGTGCAACATGATGGGAATACATCAGACTAAAGCATGCTATGCCTTCTTTTTATCAAATTTATATACAAAGTCTGATATCAGAATGGTTTGTTGACCCTTTGTTAAAATGTTTGAGCATTCAGTAAAGACTGTGTAACAGTAAGAACAATACACAGTATGCAATAACTCTATGGAATCCACTCCTCTGACGCGGTAAGGCGGTCGGTCTCGCCGGGTGGGGACACCCCACCCGGCGAGACCGACCGCCTTACCGCGTTACCGCCGACCGCCTTACCACGAGAAGCTATAATTAATATTAGACATTCACTATGCGCGAACATTTTAGCTGTGAGCGAGTAGCCGCTGTGGTTTATCCATGAGCTATTCAGGGATAGAAAGGCGACTCGCGGAGTTAGCTCCTTTCCTCCACTGATCTCTTCAATTACTGTTTACCATGTCGGATACTTAACCCTTTCAACCCTAAAGAACTGGAATTGACTGTGATATGCTAATGTTCCGACCAATCCAATGGTCACAAAATGATTTGCAGATTCGTCCATTTATGAAAAGGGGGTGTTTTTGTTCTCAAAAATATGAAAATTACTTTCAAACAGTGCAGATCCTGATGAGACGGCTCGTTACGAGCCGGCTCATCTGGATCTGCACTGTTTGCATAAATCGATATAGCGGGCTTTCGGGTTCAAAGGGTTAAAACACACAACAAAACGTCGTTTTCATACTCGCCATATCTTGATGTTCAGATGTGCCTGATTACTATAAACATCAAGTAGAATATAGCTTATGTCTTGTACGTCTTGATTGAATTATACCTGCCTACCCAGAGACAAGCGGCCATAAAGTCCATTAGCCTGGTAAGTGATTTACTGCCGTAGACACAGCACATTCGCACATTCCCTCTTCAAGGTATTCACCGACACTGTAAAACTATGCATCTGATAATTCGTTGAAAAGGGTAACAAGGCTGAGTTTGCACCAGTGTTGTTCCGCGCATTGTCATACATCATGATCATGCGTTGTATACCATTCAGTCGTTGAAGGTACCATGTTTTTGTATCCGAACGCATTCGCTAGTTTAGGAGGCTCGGCGATGATGCATTTATCAGGTAACCTGACCTGTATTGACCGAATACGTACTGAATACGTACTGGGAGGTCCTCAGGGTGTCCGGTTTAGAGATGCTTCACTGTAAAGCAGGCACTTGATCATTCTGAGCCATATGTGTGTGCTATGCGATCATGAACAGGCATTTTCACATGAGATAAATGATCAGGAAACCGATAAAAAATAAGATCACATGTGTTTTATTGGTGTCCGGTTTAGAGAGGTTCCACTGTATCATTATACTGTGGTAGAAAATGATTGTCATCTGGTTAGCCAGCTGTATTGTATTAAGTTATGCATGCTACTGTTTGAGTATCAATGGAACTCGCCGAGTCGAATTTTCACATGGTCACGGTGCTGATGAACGTAATTGTGGCTGTGACTGGAGAAATGAGGCTTATTGTATTGATGACCAGTGTAGCTCCTGATCAAATAGTGCACTCCTGTAGCCTGATAATGATCTATATTCCGTGTATGTATCATGGTGTGTGTTTCATTCATGGAATGGCGAACAGTGCAGATCCTGATCAGACTGTGCGGATGCACAGGCTGATCTGGATGTACACTGGTCGCAAAACCCATAAGCCCCATATCTCCAGTCACAGCCAAAATTGACGTTGAAATATAAACTATGCTACATATACATCGCATTGTCGTTTGTTCGCAATGCATGTGACGTCGCGCACAGTGTTGGGGAACGAATCGTAACGTCACGTAACGTCATAATTATGGCGTTATTGGCGTCAAAACAGCCGTAAAACGTTTATCATTTTGTAATGTTTGAATGATCTATTTACGTTTATCACTATATCATATTTGTCCTTCAGCATTGTACTTGGCGTTATACATGTATGTTCTGCCATATCTTATTTGGTGACGGTCACGAATTTGTTTCTTTCTTCATTTTCTTCGGCGGGCTGCCGGTCGGGAGCATGTGTTATGACATTATTCCGGATGGCAAAGTACATTTCTCCACTTTTGATCAGGTCGCAGTCTTGAAATGACGGTGTGCGGCACGTTATTTCCGCCCGTTGCTACGTATTGTACGGGAGTATTTTACTATGTTACATTTCGAGGGCACCGTTTCACTAAACTTCGTACGATTAAAATGTTCGTTAGGCGAAAAGTATGATAGTCTGTAAATTTCAAATTAAAAATGTTTCTTGTAAACTTGAATTGAAATTTCCCGACGATCCTAAATTTACACTTACGAAGATTTTAGTCGTACGAAGTTTAGTGAAACGGCCCCCTGAACACTGCAAATTCGTGTCCATGGCTACAGACGGAACGGGAGACTATGCAATGTTAACGTTTCCGCAACCATGCTTCTGTTAGCTAACAAAGTTAATCATTAGTGCCCTGTGTATGCGCATGTGGTCTGTTTTACCCATGCTCTGGTGGGGGTGATTATTCATTCCAGAACCCACTGGAATCCGAGCCGGTATAATCTTCTCTCGTCCTCGCGCCATGAGTCCTCAGTGCAGCTTCCGACACCGTTAAATACGCTTCAAACTTACATAGGATCTGTTGTTGACCAGTACTGATATTGGTCTGATTTAAACTAGTAATAACGTCGTAGGATAGGAAGTGACTCGTTCTCTCGTTGGAATTATGGGTACACGAGTGGCTGCAAAAGACGAATTTCCTTGGAGGTTTAGTACTGACCAGACGTTTAAGGAGCTGCCAGAGGTTACTTTTGGATTTTTCCTCATGTCCTATATTAATAAAATACCCTTCTAACACACAACTCATCAACACACCATTACCATCTCCCCAATAATAATAATAATAATAATAATAATAATATTAATAATAATAATAATTGATAACAATTGACGCCGAGAGCCGTCCTAACACTATAATGCTACTTTTCGATAATTGCTGAATATGTTTAATGTAATTATCATCTCTGAGAGCTTTCTCTTGATGCACGAAATATGAAGTAACGTTTTATTAACAATCCGCGTCATTTACTGATTTCTTTCTTTCTTTTCGAAACCAATATCGAGATAGATATTCTCAAGTCAGATCCAGAAATGAAATACATTTGAGACACGCCATGCAATTTTGTACTTTCGGACATCTGCGTAATTTCATTAAATACGTTTACACAATTTACAACATTTTTAATATCCATGCGAAATTATATTTTGCATGTACTCTGAACATTTTGTCAACTTCTGATCCCATTTATGAAAAATATTGTAAATTTTGTAAACGTATTTAATTAATTTACGCAGATGTCCGAGTGTACAAAATCACATGGCGTGTCTCATTTGTGGCAACGTTTGGGAAATGGTAGCGATAGATGGTTGTTTATCCCGTCAACACAGTGCGCATGTGCCGTGAAACACGGTGCCGTGAAACATTTTTGATATCCTGTCAATACGACCTACTCACCGCGTATGAATATATGCGGTGACTGGGGTTACTTTTTTTGCATCTTAAAGCAATTTCTAGGTGTTGACGGGATAAATAGAATAGTAGGTTAGTGCCGTGAATGGGAAAAATATCTGGCGCGGCTCGGAAACGGGATGTGCTCGGCAGAGCCTCGCCCATCCCGTTTCCTAAGCCTTGCCAGATATTTTTACCCATTCACGGCACTAACCTACTATTATCTATGTTGCAACCCGGTTGTGTTGTTACTATTCTGGCGGAACCTGCCATATACAATCACAATATTGAATTATAATAGAACATTTACACTAACCGAATAATCACAACCGTATTGCTTGTTTACAATCATCTCCATTCCGGCATGTATATATATATCTTCACAACGATTCGCACCTTCATTGAACCAGGTGCAAGCAAAGCGTCAATGTGCTACATATGAAAGCATGCAATCAGCTGTTTTTATTCGCGCACTAGCGAAGAATTATATAACACCCAAATTTCAGGTCTTACAGTTTTTATGCAAATTAGCTTATGTCGGTCGCAGCACATATTTTGCGGGTTGAACTTTTTCAAAACACGGATCTTACGCCATAAAAATAATTCTAACAACTTAGCTTGATCGCATTTTCAGTGTGATAAATGTTTTGTTTGCCTTTATATTCGACCCAGATTTATGTTATTGCAAATGTTTCCGTTGTCTGAGGGTGCGACGATTAACCGACACATTCGATTATTCGTGATTCGTAACTCCATGGTTCGGTGCAGAAAATCTCTATTTATCATTTTGGGTTTTCCAAAAAGCTATTTGAACTCGCCCCCTTGTAAATTCGGCCCAGAACGAGCACTCAGACGGTTTGTTTATTTGAGTACTGTTCGGCAGATCACGACATCATGTCGTTTGTCTATTGAGGGCGAGATGTTAGAGATCGACAAACCTGAATACATCAGACATGCGAAACTGTCATGATCTGGGCCAGTTTTCGTACAGTTTGTTGTTGTTGCTGTTGTTGTTGCTGTGAAATTCCCGGTGCTTATTTTTCGCGAAGCGATTTCCACTCTAGATTAATTATTAGTATATTTGTAATACACAAACACATAATGCGAATAATTTCAGCACGCTTAGTCCTTTGGTTTGTTATTGACATAATTTTCAACAGTGTTGTAGTGTTGTGTACGCCACAACATTAGTAAAACATGTAATTCACCTAACAATTTCTTGCCCACCGGTGTGGAAGGGCCTAGTTGGGGCGGGCAACGGCATGGTATTACATACCGAATGTCTAATTCCTGTAATTCGGAATTAACGTAAATTTAATTCTGGTCTCGGGAGTAGAATTATTCCTATAGAGTCGACAGGACATGCTTCGTTGTGGACCTCTAATATTTCAGGAGTTTTTGCTTTTGCTGTCTAATTCCGACATGTGTTCATTTTTCTAATTCCACGGGTAAGCACGTTCCACACCCCCGGGGCGGGGAAGACATTGACAGATGTAAAACTGAAACTATCCGCGATGTGGTGTCGTTCATGGTATTGTACATATAGTCTCTACATAAACACAAATAAAGTTTTCTAGCTCTAGATAATTAGAGCTATCATTAACTATTTAGAGCTACCTCCAAATCTCTAAATCTAAATCATTTGGAGCTGGCTCTAAATAGTTAATGCTAGCTCTAATTATTTAGAGCTAGCGATACTTATTTGACTTTATGTAGATTTGGCGTTCCAGGAACGCCAAATCTACGTAAACTCAAATAATTAATGCTAGCTGTAAACATGTAATGCTAGCTCCAAATAGTTATGTTAGCTCTAATTATTTAGAGCTAGCAATAATTATTTGAGTTTATGTAAATTTGTCGTTCCATAAGTTTCTGCTAATAAAGCCCCTATACGGCTCAAGTTGCCGAATTTGGTCTCCTTTTGGGTTTTCCCACACATAAATCCAACAGGTTTCTATTTACACACACTTTGAAACTGTTTGCATTCATTTTGGTACAAAAATGAGTTTGTAGTCGATGAAAATAGCAATAGTTGTTGATAAACAAACAGCAGGTGCGTGTTTCAAAGCCCGATCGATTTTCCGATAGACGCTCGGGTCAACTCCTCAACTCTCCGATTCGCGGCCGATGAATTCCGATAGCCGGAGTTTATCGACTCGCTTCCGAGCCGAATCCGTTGGGTTACGGAAATGAAATTGTCAATATTGACATTTTGCAGTGAGTGGTACACAAAACAAGTTTTTGTTGTCTTCACATTGCGATTAAGATGTAAATCTCAAGACTTGAGATGTATCTATTAGGCAGTATATGTTAGTGTTGTGTACTAAATCAGTTGCCAAACATGTTTTTGTGTTTTAAAAAATCGGAAAATTGTAATACTGAGCCGTTCAGGGCCTTTAAAGGTACATGCCCACTCAGTATGAACAAAATGTTCTTTATTTCATGGCTTGTCTCGTTTGTCAGTCACCGTAGAGAGTGCGCATTCGTGTGGAGGAGATACGGGATTTGACGTCATTTTCTGATTAAAGCACATCTCCGTTTCCAAGGCATCACTCCAGTGTGCCGCTCTATACGAAATGCAGTGCAGAGCACTGTTGGAACGATGTTTGAGAAACTGCAGCTCTCGACATTTTAGACCACACGCTGTATGGTCTCACAGGACAGTGCGCGGCAAGCTTTAAAAAGGGGGTGGACGATTTTCTATATACATGTACTTCACTACCGATCCAGGGGGCCGTTTCACTAAACTTCTTACGACTAAAATGTTCTTAAGTGCAAAATTATGATAGTCTGTAAATGTCACATTAACAATGTTTTCTTGTAAACAATTATTGGATTTACATTTATTGAGCATAGGCTGCATATGCAGCCTATGCTCAATAAATGTAAATCCATCAATTGAAATTTCCAGACGATCCTAAATTTGCACTTACACACATTTTAATCGTACGAAGTTTAGTGAAACCGGCCTCTGCAAGCTACACCAGTGTGTCTAGACAAACAGGTTTATGAATATTTCTTGACTTTGGGAGACTTGACTAGGTGTTATCTCCGGTTTATTTTGACATCTTGGAAAATGGCTCATGCTATGCTGTCTAGCGGTGATTTTTATAAGTCACCCGCCGCCCTCAGAAAAGCAGTCAATTTTGGCTATTTTCAACCGTCCCTTTATACCTATAGACCATAAGAAAATGTAGATTCGCAATGTTTTCAATACGGTCAGCTAACTGGACATCCGTCATTTTAGACCACATGTTATAGTGTAGATCCTGAGCAAATGTAGATTCGCAATGTTAATATGGCCTGCTATCTTCTGCAGCTGTGGGGATAAGTGTGAGAGTACCTCGGGAAATGAACATTGTGGCAATTTCCCCTATTCTAAATCTGGATTTGCGAGCAACATACCCATCCCGGCCGTAATCTGTATAACCCGACTTTTCTGGCCTTCAATATTCAGGCTGTTATACGATATGTTGAACGATTCTGCAAAAGACAGGAACCCATTCTTCCAACGTTTCGGTACAAGGCCTTTATCAAGGAATTAGTTTCTACCAATAAAATCACAATAAAGGCATTGCGCCGAAACGTTGGATGAGTGGGTTCCTGGTTTTTGCAGAATTGTTCGACATATGATTGATTTGTTTGAGGTGTTTTCAGGAGTGAAAATCGAACTGTGTAGACTCTCATCAGCCTGCGCAGTCTAATCTGGGTCTACACTGGTCGCAAAGGACACAACCCCCATTTATACTGTCATAGTCGCAATGTATGATGAATACTCGAAGTGTTTGTTTGATTGATTGATTGATGACCGGTCCTTTTACAAGGCTAACTCACTGCACGAAGGACTTAAACAATGGTGCCAGGACCCACGCGGTGTGGTGTGGGGTGTATTCCGTGAGCTACTGCTTATTGACGAATCTAGTTTATGTCTGACTAATGTTTATTCTATTAATGCAGCCGGATAATAGTCCATTCTGTTCCTGGAGCACATATACAGTGAAACATCTCTAAACCGGACACGCAGACAACTTAAATTTGATGATTTTAATAGGTTTAACTGTCATGATTATGTAATGATACCGTATGTGCATGACGGCACAGCACTCAGACAAGTATTGCAGTGTTCATATGCCAGAATTACAGTGGATGACTGCGGATGGGTTTTCGCTGGTCGCAAAGCCTATAGTCTGTTTCACGAAAGCTGCCCAAATTTTACGGCCGTATAAACAATTCAAAAACCATATTTTTTTTTGATAATATTAAATTAAAGGAAAATTTAAGAATGAGCCTTCTTTTTATTTCGTGAAATTTTGTCAAATATTGATTTTATTGCAAAAACAAAATTTCCCCATGTTAAATCCCCATAGACATCTTCACTCCGTGAAGATGTCTATGGGGATTTAACATGGGGAAATTTTTTAGAATTTCAGAAATACTGGACCGATTTTTAAAATTTAACTTTTGTTTTCTTAGTTAGATCATTTCCAAACTATCTAGCTAGGTTTCGGAGTCAATTTCCAAAAAGAAAAGTTTTTTGACTCCTCCCACAAGTCCTCTATACCACTTTTCCCCCCATGTTAAATTCCCATAGAGAAATCAATTTTTCGTAATAAAACCAATATTTGACCAAATTTCACGAAATAAAAAGAAGTATCATTCTTAAATTTTGCTCAATGTAATATTATCGAAAAAAATATTGTTTTTGCATTGTTTATATAGCCGTAAAATTTGGGCAGGTTTCGTGAAATAGACTATAGTTTTCTCATATTGTGGACCAATTGTTTTATATCACTACACACTACAACCTGGCTGATGGTGTTGGTGTCTCACATTACTGCTGTGCGAAAGTCGGCTAATGATTAGATGCAACATGCTGCAAAGGAGGTTGAACAATCGTTTATCTTCGTAAAATGGCGGATTGCCGACAATCCGATAAACTATTATAGTTGATACGTATTTACGATAATTGGTAATGTCAAATGTTAAAACCCCATAATCGCATTTTATGTTGTTGGAATTGGTACCACAGGAATAAATAGATTTTCGATTTATACAGTGGAACTACTCTAAACCGGACACCCTGGGGACCTCCCAGGGTGTCCTGTTTAGAGATTTTCCACTATAAATCAGACATAGGACTATGGCAATGTCTGCGGCTGTGCTTTGCGAACTTGAACAGGCAATATGATCATAAATATACACCAATGGAACACATTAAGAATACACACATTGCGTCACAGTATTTCGAGGAAAATCATTATATAAACTGGATATTGAGTGAATTTAGTAAGGCAGGGCCTGAAACACGGCATGCATTTGGCTGTATCCGAAGAAATGGGGCTTATGTCGACCAATGTAGACCCAGATCAGGTCGTACACCCGTACAGTCTGATCAATATATCCACTGATAGCTATTCAGTCAGTGAAACACATGGGTCCGTTTCACTAATCTTCGTAATACTAAAATGTTCAGTGCAAATTTAGGATCGTCTGGAATTTTCAACTGATGGATTTACATTTATTGAGCATAGGCTGCATATGCAGCCTATGCTCAATAAATGTAAATACAATAATTGTTTACAAGACAACACTGTTAATGTGACATTTACAGACTATTACAAACATTTTAGTCGTACGAAGTTTAGTGGTACGACCCCGTGGCCTGCTTCTAACACACATAATAGGTCCTTACCAGGCCGTATGATTGTGCTAGCCGATCAGGAGCTAGACTGGACATAAATCACATAAGCCCCATTTATCCAGTCACAGCCACATATACGGCATTCACCATAGCCAACGTGGTGTTATAGAGAATGTAGCCAGTGTGTTGCCTGATCTGTCTATTCGTCTGATTACTGTTTACACTGTTCGCCATTGTGGCTGTGACTGGATAAATTGGGCTTCTAGAAATTGTGACCAGAGCAGCTCTTGATCAAATAGCATATTCCTGTAGCCTGATAATGATCTATATTGCTTGTTAGAAGCATGACGGGTGCAAAGGCAGAACTAGATATGGGCTGGTCACAAAACACATATGTGGATGTGACTGGAAAATGGGGCGTATGGGTTTTGCGACCAGTGTAGATCCAGATAAGACAGTGCATCTGTCGCCATCTGTCGCCATTCCATCAAGGAAATGCTCGTCATCCTTCTAACCAGTAATTAGATTATGACGACTGATAATGAGGTAATCTGGTCTCAAATCCCATAAGCCCTATTCATCAAATCACAGCTACAATCGACTTGGCGATACAGTTTTCTAACAAAGACATTAGCTCCGTATCGGTCTCCATGAATACGAGAAAGCGAACGATCTTGACATACCGCACACGTGTATCTTTTTTAATTTTGTTCTTGAACATTATCAAGGTGCATGATCACGTGGTTATAACAACAACAACATTGGCTGAAAGTGTTGAAATCTCGCCCACACCAAAGTAAGTAGTATGCGATATTTTCCTTAACATGAAACGGATTTTGATGAAATATGGCGCATATAACGCGTCTTCATGAGCTGCATTTGGTGGTCCAGGGAGTTTGGCACAGACTTATGTCGTTTTTGCGAAGAATCGATTTCCGTGTCTACTGACACGGAAATCGATTCTTCACACAAACGACAGAAGTTTGGACCAAAGTACAGAGACCACCAAATGCAGCTTAACAAGACGCGTTTGATGTCGCCATATTTCATCAAAATCAGTTACGTAATAAGGACAATATAAAATAATACGTGCTTTGAATCTGATGGATTCTGGAAGTTTCAGTAGTTGTTGTTGTTGTTAGTACCACGTGATCATACACCTTGATTCTGAGTGAATTAATATGAATGTTTCAAATACCTGATTTGCTATTATATTATGTGTAGCTATTAATTTAATAAGTATATACCAAGTATTACATGCATTTGTAGGATATATTTTACACTTTTTTGGCATATGCATATCCGTGGCTGTTATTGGAAAATTGGATCTTATAGGATTTGTGACCAGTGTAGCTCCTGATTAAATATCGCACTTTTGAAGCCGGATAACGATCTATAGCGCTTGTTAGAATGACCTTGGCATGACGAATGTTTCATTGCTGGAATGGCGAACAGTGCAGATCCTGATCAGACTGTGCGCATGCACAGTCTGATCTTGATCTACACTGGTCGCAAAAGCAACAAGCCCAATTTCTCAAGTCACAGCCATACCGTAGTCAAAGACAATGCACCTGACTAGGATAGAGTAAGTGAACAGACGCCAGGGTGTCTGACGATTGTGTTACGGCGAGTATACGAATACGTGTTGTACGAGGCTTTGTGTTTGTTCAGGCCATTGTTTAGGCAATTATCGTCCCGTGAAAGTCCCAGGGTGCCCGATTTAGAGATGATCCACTGTAAATAGGACATATGACTATGCCAGTGTATTCTGATGTGCGTTGCGAATTTGAACAGGCATTATCAGCATAAATATACACCAATGGGATACATACAATTAAAGATACACATATTGCATGCGTGTCCGGTTTAGAGAAGTTCTACGGTATTTGCAATTCAAACCATCAATGTTCATTGTTTATAATGCTCAATAACATTAGTACATGTGAACTACAGACAGACGGATGAAACACAACATTTTGTTGCTGCTTCGGTAACAACAAGGTTTTCGTATGTCCGTCCGTTCATCCGTCCGCCCGTAAGCTTTGTGTTAAAGCATTTGTTTGTCGGCCCATGCTGTGACCTGGGGTACCCGTGATTATGATAGTCTGTAAATTTCACATTAACAATCTTTTCTGGTAAACAATTATTGGATTTACATTTATTGAGCATAGGCTGCATATGCAGCCTATGTTCAATAAATGTAAATCCTTTAATTGTAATTTCAAGACGATCATAAATTTGCACTTCGAACATTTTACTCTTACTAAGTTTAGTGAAACGGCCCCCAGGAGTGTGCTATTGCATCGGGAGCTACACTGGTCACAAATTCCATAAGGCCAAATGTCTTCAATTACCGCCACATATGACCAATGCACATACTATTCTATGGATGCAACGTATTGTAAATACATACTGACGAGATAGTGCAGAAGAAACAACAAATAGCTCACATACCACTGATACCAGTAGTCTCCCACCCTGTACCCGCATACGTTCATCATGAATGTTCCATTTCCTATAGCTTAGCTAATAACGGGAGAAAACTCGAGATGCAACACGTTTTCTTGGTAACCTGGGAGTTGTCGTTCACAATTCAGCCATTTTGCTCCTATGAAGATGTGCATTTTTTAATGAAAAATGTTTTCAGAAGCTTTGATATTTTCTTTAAGTGACGTCGCAAGCTGACGAAATTTTCACTGCGGAATTATATTCCGCATTTGCTCTGAAAATTTCGTAAACTTTTGTGATTTTGCAAATATTTTCAGGAGATATCGCACATTATTTTATGTACAAAATTACATGATTTGTCTCAGTTGACATAATATGTCAACTGAGACAAATCATGTAATTTTGTACATAAAATAATGTGCGATATCTCCTGATACTGATACTGATACTGATACTGATAATGATACTGATACTTATACTGATACTGTTATGGTCACTAGACGAAACATGTGTTTATGTGATGGCTCTATGTAAAGATAAGTGGTATGTCTTCAGGAAACTGCAGCATATGCTCAATAAATGTAAATCCATCAATTGCAATTTCCAGACGATCCTGTACAAAGCTTAGTGAAACGGTCCCCTGATGATTTGTAGTTATAATGTTCTTTTCGGTGGACTGGTCAGAACGGTGTTCTCGGCGAAAAATCACAACTGGTCACCATCGCTCATTTATTTTAATCATATCGCCTCATTGTTGCTTGCATGTGCAGTGTAGCCTCTCTAAACCGGACACCAATAAAACATCTGTGATCTTATTTTTGGTGGGTTTCTTGGACATTTATCTCAGGGGATACTGTCTGCTCATAATCGCGCATAGCACAGTGCCAGTATGATTAAATGCCTGATTTACAGTGAAACCTCTCTCAACCGGACACACTGAGACCTCTCCCAGTGTGTACGGTTTGGAGAGATTTCACCGTAGAGTTATGTTGCAAATAAACGAATACATCAATGTTCACTATTGGTGAACATTAGCCGTCGACAAGTCGGTTATGGAAGATAGTCGGCTCTAATATCAATGATTATTGCGACGACAAATGTTCACCGATGGCGAAACGTCTTAACCCTTTGAACCCGAAAGCCCGCTATAGCGGGGTTTGCAAACAGTGCAGATCCAGATGAGCCGGCTCGTAACGAGCCGTCTCATCAGGAACTGCACCTTTTGCAAGTAATTTTCATATTTTTCAGAATAAAAACACACCCTTTTCATAAATGGACTAATCTGAAAATCATTTTGTGACGATTGGATTGGTTGGAAAATGAGCATATCCCAGTATATTCCAGTTATTTTTCCCGGATTCCCGGCTGTTATTTTTCCCGGTTTAACGCGTGAACGACAATCGTCGATAGTCATCTGACCATGAATGGAAAATTGCTTCCAGTCCTTGTATGTGTGGCTGTGACTGAATAAATGGAGCTCATAGGTTTTGCGACCAGTGTAGATCCAGATCAGCCTGAGCATCCGCACAGGTATTACTTTCCGGGTAAGGGGCCAAGTGAATTTGGTGTGGTATGGCCCTGGCCGCAGATCAGGTTGTTCTAATGTCAGGGCTGAATAGATATGTATTTCGATGTAAATATTCCGTTCTGATTTTGGGATTTTCCTCCCAATGCAGCAGGTTAAATGCGGGATCGAACCCGTTGGCCCGGCCAAATGACCTTGATTGTTGTTTGGCCGTTAAACAGCGATAAACAAACAAACAACACTGTTTGACAGTACTTTAGAATCATTTCCATTGGAAATGATTCTAAAGTACTGTCAAAGCATCTTTTCGATGAGTAAGATGGAAAATAAACCACAAACAGACGACGACGAAATGTAATTTAGCATTGCAAGGGTTATTACTACTACAGTAATGCGAGCCACGTGTATGAACTATCTGCAGACATACCCCTCATCTAGTCACAGACAGACACGTCAAATCGCTGCCAAATTCTCCCGCTCTCGGTAAATATATCTTACATAATTCTACACTTTATTGATTGTGTTGAGTAATGTAATATGTATTGCATAAAATGTACTTTCGTGGTGTAAGTAATCCATAATAAAATGCCGGTTATCTTATCATACATCTCAACATACATGCAGTCCACTGATGTCACTACTATCTGTTCCACGCTTTGCTGCCGACATACTTTCGGCTATTAAGCACATTAAAAGTATTTAAATGTAAGTGTTTTAAATCAATAACAAAAATTTCACCTTCCCCAATTTGTTTCATTTGACGAAATTCCATAAACTATTGATTTTATTACGAAACAACAATTTAAACCAGGGGTAAAAAGGAACTGGAGCAGCTGCAGGAGGAGTCGGTCGAAAAACCGAAAAATTTACTCCCAAACCTAGCTTGGAAATGATGTAATGAAGAAAACAAAAGTTAAATTTTGAAAATCGGTCGACAAATTCTAAAATTATTGCAAAACATCTAATTGGACCCCATAGGAAAATTGATTGTGTTTCGCAATGGAATTTCATCCAAATATTTTTTTGTCTTTTGACACAGACATTCAGTGCTTGTGAAAGCTGTATTTAATCAGAGACATAAAGCAGACAAATTTGCCCCTGGACCACCGCCAAGGTATGCACCATTATGTATTTGTCTAGTTCAGTACAGGCGCGGATCCAGGATTTCGGGTTATGGGGGGCGTAACTATTTTGCAATACTTGACTATATTATCGAACGAGCTAAGCTCGTTCGATAATATAGTCAAGTATTGCAAAATAGTCGAGATAGCGCTAGGGGGGTCCGGGGGCATTCTCACCCGGAAAATTTTGCAAATCTACATGGCATTTCCTGCGTTCTGGCGCATTTTGGAGCAAACATATTAGTTCAAACATATTTTATTTGCATATTGTTTACAAGTTCATTGTCAGTGTCAAAGTTAATATATACAGTGAGTGAGTGAGTGAATAGGGTTTAACGTCCGCTTTTCTGACATAGAGTAATATATACAGTACTATGCAAATGGGATTGGATTGAAAGCAAGCTTATTTAAATCCTCTCCCTTACATGTGACTAGATATCATAGGATGCCGAAACCAAGACATTCCTGCCATCAGTTTTTCTTTGAACAGTTTATATTATGTGATAATTGATATTTTCTGGATTATAAGTTGTTCTGGTTTCAGCATCGTCTGATACACAGCAATTACATTAAAGCAATTAAATTTAAAATTTCCGAAAAATATAGTATTGACACAAATATACAGGCAATAGGTTCTATATAATCAATTACGTGATACATGAAATGGAAAACAAATAAGGAAATAAGCAAGCCACAATAGGAGTTGGAGTCTTGTTCCCACACCAAGCCATGCCCAGTTATCACCACCCCAAGTCAGTTAGTGATAAGCATGTGCACACGCAGGCATCATTATATGGTGCATTAAAAACGACCGGTGTTTAGTATGAATAGTCTAACTGATGCGAAAATGGCTTCATTGGAGTTATTGTCAAGTTGTCTGTTGCCATAGAGTATATTGTGGAGGGTGGGTTGGCAAAAAGTGTGTATGTCGTCTATTAGTTGAGCTCTATGTGCTCCATATTGAGTGCAGTGGAAAAAGAAATGGGTGGCATCTTCAACTTGTCCACAGTTACAGTTGGGCGAGTCAATAATGTTCTTACGATATAAATCATGATTGAGAGAACTGCATTTCGTTCTAAGATGTGTGTGTAATACCTGGACATACCTAGTACCACTGTAGTAGTAGGTTGGGACCTCACCGGTATTTGTTTTTATTTTGGTTTTAAAACAATTAAGTGATGGGGCGTTCCGTGTGTCCTCTGGAAGAGAGTTCCACTCCCGGATTGTAGATGGTAGAAACGAGTTATAATAAAGGGTGGTTCTGGACCGTAAAATCTGTATATTCTCAGGGTGTCGTAAATTGTAACGGGACGTATCTATTTCCGGTGGAAGCACATCGACCAAGTAACCGGGTGAGATGCCATTTTTCATTTTGTAAAATAGGGACAATTTATTTATGGGAGTGACGTCTATTTCCTAATGTTTCCCAGCAGGTTTCTGTATATAAGGACTCGATTGAAACAAGCCGAGTGGCACCTGTAGCGATACGTGCTGCTTCAATCTGAATTTTTTCGAGGGCATCCTTCTCATACTGGGTACAATTATCCCAGACGACATCCGCATATTCTAATACCGGTCTAATAAAAGTAAGATAAATTATTTCAAGGCATTTTCTATCTAGAATGTATTTTAATTTTCTCATAACATTGATCCTACGCCATGCCTTTCCGGTTATGTAGTCTATGTGTTGGTGCCATGTTCCCTCGTTATTAAAATACAAACCTAGATGCTTGTGACTATCAACTTCTGAGACATTAACATTATTCATGAGGATTGGGGGATGTACTTCTTTATTACGCTTACGTGTTATAAGTAGTGATTCAGTTTTCCTTGGATTAAATGATACAAGCCAGGTATTAGACCAGTTAGTAATTATATCGAGATCGTTGTTTATAGACCTGGATGCTGTTGCTGGCGAATCAACAATAAGATATAAACTGGTGTCGTCTGCGAAAAGTCGAATATTAGAATTTATGTCCGCAACAATATCGTTTATATATAATAGAAATAACAAAGGGCCGAGAATAGATCCTTGCGGGACGCCAGCCTTAATTTGGTTCCAATTAGAATAAACACCTGGTAATACAACCCTTTGCTTGCGATTATTAAGGTAACTTTTAAGCCAGTCGTGAATATTATTAGTAACACCTGCGGCTCTCAGCTTCAAAAGAAGACCTGTATGCCAAACTCTATCAAATGCTTTGCTTATGTCGCAGAATACAACCCTCACCTCTTTTCCATCGTCTAATGCACGACAGAATGTATTGTAAAGGAATGTCAGTTGGTTTACAGTTGAGTCGCCAGGTACAAACCCGGACTGTAATGGTGTTAATATATTATTGTCATTAAAATGATTGTACAAATACTTGAAAACCGCCCTCTCAAGAACTTTACTAACAGTGTTAAGAAGGGAGATGGGACGATAATTCGAAGTGAGAGAAGGATCTCCAGCTTTAAATATCGGGCACACATTGGCCTCTTTCCATACGTCTGGAAATAGTCCACATTCAATTGATTTATTAAAGAGGTCTTTTAAGGGAGTTGCTAATTCGTACTTTGTTTCTTTAAGTATACGATTATTCAAGCCATCTGGTCCAGAGGCTTTACTTATGGGCAAATTAAAAAGGATTGTTTGTATTTCTGTTTCGTTAAGGGTGATAGTTTCAAGTCTACTGGTTATTGCATAAGGCGTTACTATGGGTGAAGGAACAGGAGGTTCTTGTAAAAGAGTTTGATCACGGAAAAAGTTATTAAAAATGTTAGCTTTCCCCGTGTTATCGTCGATTATTGATCCATTATGTTGAAGTGGTGGGATTGTTTTATTTTCATTCTCGCATATAAAATGTTTCAAAGTAGACCACCAATCTTTTGAACGGAGTTGACCTGATTTTAATTTGTTACTTATCCCAGTGTGGTAATCTTTCTTTGATTCCCGAATTGCTGAAATAACGTCATTCCTGAAACTTCGAAATTTTAACCAATGTGAATGGTTATTAGATTGTTTTGCTTTATGATATAATCGTTTCCGCTTTCTGATCATTCTCTTAATAGTAGTGGTTATCCATGGTAAATCAGATTGTCGAACAAGTATTTCTTTGTTAGGTATATATTCTTGGGCAAGAGACATGACTTTATTAATTACATTATGGGCGTATTCATTTATATTTTCAGATTTTAGGTTGTCCCAGTTTGTGGTTGATATTTCTCTGCGTAACATGTCGTAGTCTCCAAGCTCATATTGCCATATTTTGCGCTTAAACGGTTTAAATTTATGCTTCGAAAATTTTAGGAAGCCATATATAGGACAATGAAAACGTGTCTCTTGTGGCAAAAATGGATCTCCTACTCCGCTGCTAATGATGTTGTCTCTATTTGATACAAACAATAAGTCGATGATTGATTCAGAATGCTCGGTGAAGTGAGTTGGAGAGGAAATACACTGCGACAGTGAAAACTGAGTACAAATTGAAGTCACCTTTCTATTGGATTGTGAGTTCAAAGTATTATAGTTAAAATCGCCAACAATTACAATATCTCTATGGCCAGTATCTATCGCCATATGAATTGAGTCTTCGATGCTATTACCATATACAGCATTAACATTCGGGGGCCTGTAAAAGACGCTAAATAAGAAAGATTTCTTATCTGACACAACTTCAATCCAAATGGATTCAATGTTAGGGAGCTCGAGGTCTCGCCTACGCTTATGGAATAGTGTGTCTCTAACATACAGAATTACACCTCCGTGCCTATCGCCTTGTCTATCTTTCCTTTCTGGAGATTTAAAATTGTAAAACAGCATATCATCTGTTTTATTTTCGTCGCCAAGCCATGTCTCTGTAAAAGCTATTAGATCAAAGTCTTTGAGCTCAGTGCGTAATATGTCTAGTTTTAAGTACATGCTTTGAACGTTACAATGTACGAATGACAAGTGGTGAGATAGATCATCTGATAAAATTATTTCGGACGCTGATTCTTGGGTGAATGACGTAGACGGAATGGAACTAAATGACAGATCCAGCAAATCGTCGCTATCTATGGGACCGGGGTTCGGATGGACGTCTCCCGAGAGAATAATAAGTAACCATGTTGTCCATATTATGCTGAAAATCGTTAAGCACAATATGTTAGAGAACTGTCTGTTACATTCCATTGTTAATGTGGATGGTGTATACCGACGGTACTGAAGGGCTTGGCCATATATGGAAGATTTGCATTGATTCGGACTGAATAGAGTACGCTGTATATCAATGCATACTCGGACAATAGATACGATAAAAATAGAAAATGGATTGCTAGTGGAAATCTGCTGCGCACACGATAAGTGCATCTGTTCAATATGGTCGAACGATGTCTAACTAAGGTCACGTGACTGAAGAAATCATCATTATGAACATCGCTACGATCATACCGGACAGATTAAAACAAGACTTGCAAGAAATGAAGATAGCGGGCCCCGGACGCAGCGGTGTGCGAAAGATTCCCCAAATTCCCCCACTGTGGCTAGCAGAGTTGCACAAGAAACATAAAAGGGACATGCATGTGACGTATGTTTGATACTATACTATCCGGACATATTTTGAAGTAACAGGACATGATTAACAAGTGTACAGTTCAGTAAGGAAACAATGGTGCTGGTGTCATTTGAGTTACCCAGGGCTTTGCATTCGGCAGGTGACAATAATTCACGATATTATTTCATTGAAGATGCGAGAACTGATTTTGTAGCTAACGAGGTCCCTCAAATGACACCCTCGCCGAAGAGTATGAATGATATAATTATGACAATGTAGTTACAGTGATTACCACATAATACTATATATCAATCAGGTTGCAACACATGAATATTATATTGTTCACGCTCAGTCAATGATCGGTGAGACTGCAAGTGGCGAACGAAAATAATTAATGGGAACAACCCTCATGATTACTATAGGCATAAAACTCGCACCCAAATAGCTTCGTTCCAGAATATCATCAAGCGAGACAATCGTCATTACTACTATATAACTCGTACCTAAATAGCTTCGTCCCAAAGATCTCGTACGCCACATGCAAACGCGACACCGATAACGTTACAACACAAAAAAGCTAGTCTGTAATTATTTAAGCTGTGTACCATACAATAAAGGAATGTAGTCAGTTGAATAGCCTCACTATTAGTACTACAAAGGCATGCAGTCAATAATTAAAAAGTGTTACTCAGTTAACGGGGATATGAAATTGTAATTGTTTTCCAACTTAATGTTATTGGTATGCAAAAGGCGAGCGGAACTCGACAAGGGGCGCAACCCTCCGAATACCTCTATAACTCGCACCCAAATAACTTCGTCTCTGTAGTTTCGCCAGTCACATACAGACCCCACACCAATTTTGTTACATCACGCAAATAGGATATTTTTCGTTGCCACTTTCGAGTATAATACTCTCCATCAGATTGCAATACAATAATAATATAATAATGCCCTGGCCTATGTATACCTTATCTTACTGTTAATAATATTACAGTATATTCGATCCGCATTTATGCATATTATCTGTATGCATCGAATACAAAAATTCTTGGAGACACGATCGAAAGTTTAAGATCAAAGTATGTAAACCTACATATAAATGCAATATAGCCAACACGAACAACTTATTACATGTGAATGCATTTCAATATGAACACAGTGTTGTGCGGAAATTACATGGATACGCATGTTTACATATACATCAGCGACAAGAGTTCCACGAAACACACTCACTGTTTTATGATCGTACAATACCCAATCTGTTCACGCCTCCAAATGGTTCAAGACACTCATCGCCCTGTGATATGTCTGTTATCTCTTCCACCATAGTTTATCATGGTCTTTGTTGAAAACAGAGTAAACCCTTGTCAGTCATGTCTAATATTTATAGGTGGGGATATCATATTTAAGTAGACTGCAATAATTAAAAATAATAATAATACATATGGAGGCGATCACTTGGGTTTGTGGGTTTATATATCATGCATGTTATAATATATTAACCTGTTCTCACACGAGTAGGCGAAAGACGAAATGTGTGAGAACTGGTCAATACTTAGATATTCAAAGTTAACAGTACATGTATGGGCATACACACCATAAGTAAGCGTGTTCTGACAAACGTTATTGTATGAGAAATTATGCGTCATGACTGGAGATATAGGTTTATGGTGTATGATCCCAGTTTAGCTCTGGATCTGCTGACATTCCTGTATAATCATATGAAGATAAACATGAATGTCATAATGGAGATTGTCTAGTGTTTCACTGATTAAATGGCGAACAGTCCAGACCCCGACCAGACTGCGCTGGCCAAGGCAGAGCATGGTCCGGGTCTACACTGGTCTCATTGTCCATTAGCTACATTTACGGTCATAACCGCACATGGACCAGAAACTGTTGACATTTAAACTGGGTTGGTCGAAGCCCAGGGTATTACAAGAGATACATATGTAACAAGCAATCGTTGTAGGCTAACATATTGACACTGTCACAGTATGTTTAGACATGATTTTTGATTGAAAACGTTTAAATTTTGAAACAATAAGAAAACGACCGAAAAATGCATGGAAAACATGGCACTTGGCATGAAACGTGCCTTGTAACTTGTAAAATCAATTCAGGGGGGGGGGGGGGGGGCGTGCGCCGGGTCCGCCCCCCCACCTGAATCCGCCCATGCAGTATGTACCGGTAATGTACACACCATGCAAAAACACAATGCACACCACTGTATGACATGATAAAACGGGCGCACCTTGTTCTGGTATATTATGTACATCTGTGTGCGGCTCTGACTGGAGAAATGAGGCTTAAGGGTTTGCGACCAGTGTAGATCCAGAACAGACTGTGCATCCGCACAATCTGATCAGGATCTGCACTGTTCGAGATTGTATCAATGAAACATTCGTCTTCCTTCTAACAAGCAATACGTATCATTATCCGGCATGATCGGGAGCTACACTGGTCACAAATCCTATAAGCCTCATTTCTCCAGTAGACAGCCGTATTTCAATACCAGCCTCTCGGTTTTGCACTAATCATGGGCAATAATTCTGTACGGTACGAGAGTATTGCAGAGTTACCGCCCGCAACCAGGTCTTGCACATGGTAGCATGCACTAGAAATTAAAAGTCGGAGCCAAACAATTTCATTGGCTTGGTCGGTGAACAGCTTAATTTCGATGATAGTATAGTACCTGCTCGGAAAATATACAGAGGATATTCTATCGTACATTTTGAATAGCGGGAAATAATACACGAGTGTGCGTCGGCTTCCGCGTAAGCAACGAGTGAGCGTAGCGAACGAGTTGCTTGCACGGACGCCGACGGACACGAGTGTATTATTTCCGCTATTCAAACATGTACGATGGAATATCCTATTTATTACACATCCACGGCGGATACATATGCACATTTAGTCTATTTTTTGAGATTATAATCAATTAATTGTGATGTGCGAATGAATAGTTATACAATGACGTGTTTTCCAGCGTTTTGACGTTACGTTGTGTGACGTCAAATGTGACGTCATGTAAACTTTTTGAAATCCAAATTACGCAGCTTTTTCTATGAGCCAGATATATTTGAGTACATGTTTGGAATGTGTTCAATCACATTAACATTCTAGATTAGTCGAGACCCTTTGACTGTAATACAAATTAAACATTTTGCATGGTAGCTCGTGGTTTCCAAGAAAACAGGCGCGTAATTACGGGTGTTCTCTTCACGGTGTATTATTTGTAAGGAGTTGATTACGGGATTTCTCTCACAGCGAAACCCGTGCAAATAATTTGCAAGAGTGTAATAAATACTCATTAACTAATAGTGGCAATATCAACTGTTTGCTATTTTATATACCGCGCATGTCTGTTCTCAATTTAACCCTTCCTACGCTGTTGACGGAAACTTCCGTCTGCTGTTTTTCATTTTTGCTTTAATTCTTAACAAAAAACTGGTTTTGACAGCACATGAGAATCGTCTCCACTGGAGACGATTCTCATGTGCTGTCAAAACCAGGTTTTTGTCGAGAAATATTGAAAATAAAACATTTCCAGCGGACGAAAACATTTAAGTCAGCGTAGTAAGGGTTAATAACTAGAGGATCTCAAACGAGTTTCTATTTGATATGAGATTTATGAAACGAGTCACGCACAATTTATGCATAAACTTGATGACGAGTTTCATAAATCTCATACCAAAGGGAAACTCGTTTGAGATTCTGTTTATCACATGACTTCACACAAATTGCAGAAAACTTGGAGATATCTAATACGTTTTATTGAGACGACGTCATTAACTATTTTCGCATGGAGTTGAAAATATCCACCGAGAAAAATAGTTTTAATACGAGCAATAAATATATTATAAATATGTCATATTATAGGTTCCCAGTTTTTGTAAGCACTTTATATTAGCAAAACGGGATCGCATTTTAAAAATTGTTGTGATTTAACTGACGTCAACGTCAACGTCAAAACAACTTTGCTTTGTTGTGCCATTAGAGACGTCATTTGGAACGTCGTCGTTATGTTCGTTTGGCATAACGTTGGCGCATAATACGAATACGTGATGGATAAAATGTATTGATAAACAGAATCTCAAACTCGTTTCCATTTTGATATGACATTATTTTGTGAGACTCGTCAGCAATTGTTAAAAGTATGCACATCGCCAGAGGCTCGGTGCATAAATTGTGCGTGTTACTTGTTATGGTGTCCCAATATAATGTTACGTAGACACACGTTACCAGTGCAGAAAGGTGTATGTTTGTTCATGACATGACATTCCAGGAATTAATTATAAGTGAAATCGCGTCCAGTGATATCAAGGAATTCATCATGAACAAAGTTCTCGCGTTTCTGTATATGTCGCAGTTTCTATTAGTTGCGGACACGTAACACTGCGAATACTCCGTGCTACGGACGATACGGGAGTATTTGCGGTGTTACGTATCCAGAACGAAGTCTCCATAAAGATGATTTTATCGTACGCTCTTCAAACCAAATAATACATTGTTTCCTCTTCCGTGCGCAATATACAACAACAAAGTGTCTATTTCATTATTACACAAACACGTGGCAACGCTTTCCCTGCTGTTATGGAACACTTTGATGAACGCTACTGATGCCCATTGAACAGTTGTACATATAATCATAAACCGCGCTATGTCTATTCAGATATGTAGCATTCCGACATGTTATTGCTGTGAGTATGTTCCGGTCTCTCTAATCAAGAAGACTTCAAACTTTATTCCGATTTGGTTTACTGTAAGTTTGCTCCAATGAGATTGTATATAGTGGCATCCCCCGTTCGAGTCCAGTAGCCTATTTCACCAACATTGCAAAGTATACATTTCTAGCAAAGTATACTTTGATGGAGAAATTTTAAATTTTATGATAAATTTAATAAGTTTTATTATACTGAATTTATTACATTATCACAGCCATTTTGGCTGTGATAATGTAATAAATTCAGTATAATAATTCTGCATACTTTTTATCATCAAATATATGCAGTCGCTAGTTCTATATGAAATAATGCACTTCAGGAAAAATAAATGATTACTCCCTCAAAGTATACTTTGCTAGATAAATATACTTTGCAATGTTGGTGAAATAGGATACAGATTTCCACTTTTTGGAATGTAAACACACCCGTTGTTCGGTGAATTTTGCATTGTCATTGTATTGTTAACCTGCAATTTCTGTATCTTAAAGCTGGGGTCTCACATGCCAGGTTATAATATAGGGGAGACAGATAGTTTTGTATATTCTGTAGATATGACATTTTCTGGCAAAATTAAACATTCATGCACCATTACCCTATGTATTGATTGGTATTATTATACATTTTATACCAGACTTACATTTCCACACTGATATCAGGGGCGGTAACCGTGTTTCTTTAAAATGGTAACGGACATTACTATTTATTCTCTGTATTTATTTTTGATGTGCACTGATCATACTTTATAATCTGTCGAAAATAGTATTTGTTCAGGTGACGCATTTAATTAGTATACATAATTAAAACATATGCCTCATTTGCTATGAAAATAACCTGATACCACCGCGCGTCACTATCAGTAAAATAATTATTAATAAATGATTATATCTGTATAGCGGGCACTCGTAATTTTTAGAACTGGTGGAATAGTGACACAATTATACACTTATTTAATTCCTATAATGAACATGTTGTGCCTACTGAGTGGGCATGTACCTTTAATAACAGGGGAAACCCTCTAAACCGGACATTCTGAAGGTCCCCAGATTGTCCAGCTTAGTGAAGTTCAATTATAAGTTCGATATATGTGGTTGTGACTGGAGAAATGCGACCAGTGTAGATCCAGATCAGCCTGTGCATCTGCACAGTCTGATCAGGATCTGTACTGATCGCCATTCAAGCAATGAAACACCCGCCAAGCAATATAGATCGTTGAAGATAAAGAAGGAGTGTGCTATCTGATCAGGAGCGACACTGGTCACATATACCATAAGCCCCATTTCTACAGTCACAGCCACATATGAACACTGTACGACATGTGACAGAAACCAACATTGAGCACTGACGTTTACCTGTATCCGATTTCACCAAAATTACAAAGCTTACTTATCTAGCAAAGGGAGTAATCATTTATTTTCCAGAAATGCATTATTTCATTTAAAACTAACGACTGCATATATTTGATGATTAAAATTATGCAGAATTATTATACTGAATTTATTACATTATCACAGCCAAAATGGCTGTGATAATGTAATCATTCAGTACAATAACAATTAATAAATTTATCCTTAAATTGAAAATTTCTTCTTGAAAGTACTTAGCAAGATAAGTATACTTTGCAAGTTTGGTGAAATAGGCAACTGGGGGCCGTTTCACTAGACTTCGTACGACTAAAATGTTCGTAAGTGCAAAATTATGATAGTCTGTAAATTTCACATTAACAATCTTTTCTTGTAAACAATTATTGGATTTACATGTATTGAGTATAGGCTGCATATGCAGCCTATGCTCAATAAATGTAAACCCATCAATTGACATTTCCAGACGATCCTAAATTTGCACTTACGAACATTTTAGTGTTACGAAGCTTAGTGAAACTGGCCCCAGGTGTCGTATTTAGAGAGGCTTTACTGTTGCGATTAATTTCATTCCGGTGTACATGTATGTTCCAAACTCTATCGGCAATTACCCATTCCATTGATTACGGTTGGTGCCTGGCCTCGTGTGTTGACTCCGAAATGCATTCAGTTGTTATTTCAGTATTCCGTTGACAGACAAAACAAATAAATACGCATGCATTGTTGGAAGTAGCATCCGTGCTGTCGGTGCATATCTCCGATTCATAAACGATCACATAATTTTGGAAGCTGGTTTCAAACATCGACATCGATGACCGTACTATTTACAAGCTACAATGCTTAGATTTAATATGCTATATATTATCGAATTTACTGATTGCATAAGAAACGAGGCTCCAGGTTATAGAGAATAGTAGCTTAATACCGTAAATGGGAAAACATACCTGGCAAGGCTTAGGAAACGGGATGGGCAAGGCTCTCCGTGCAGCGCCATATATTTTCCCCATTCACGGCACTAACCTACTATTCTATTTATCTCGTCAAAATTACAAATACAAGTAGCTTTAAAATGCCAAAAATAACCCCAGCCGCATCCTCAAAATCGGAGAATCGACTAGTATGACAACCGCATATATTCATACGTAGTGATTAGGTCGTATTGACAGGATATCAAAATTGTTTCACGGCACCGTGTTTCACGGCACATACGCACTGTGTTGACGGGATAAATTAACTTATCCCGTCACCACAGTGCGTATGTGCCGTGAAACACGGTGCCGTGAAACATTTTTGATATCCAGTCAATACAATTTTTGCATTTTACAGCCATTCAGTTGAAGGTGTTGACGGGATAAATAGAATAGTAAGTTAGTGCCGTGAATGGGAAAAAATATCTGGCGCGGCACGGAAACGGGATGTGCTCGGCAGAGCCTCGCCCATCCAGTTTCCTGAGCCTTGCCAGATATTTTTTCACATTCACGGCACTAACCTACTATTCTCTATTTAGTCTCCTGTGACATTTGATTGTTACGGGGAGGTGGTGGATACGTTTCTTTGCGTTTGTGCTATACGACGCATTCATTGCATTCATAGTATATGCCACATGAATCTTATTTTGATACAGTGTTTTCTATTGTGCGGAATTACTGGGGTGGTGGTGGCGTCATTAATGTTTGTGCTATGTGAGGCATTCATTGCATTCATGTTATGTGCTATATTCCTTTGGTATATTGTGTTCTATTTGGCTATGGTGCACAATTACTCTTGTTCAATGCAATATGTATAGACTACTGTCTGTTCCACGTCTTTCTGCCGACGAACTTTTGGCTATTAAACATATTAAATCTAAAAAATATTTTAATGTAAGTACCTTTTCATCAATAACAAAAAAGTAACCCTCCCCAAAAAATATTGTTTGATGAAATTCCATCAAATATTGATTTCATTGCGAAAAAACGATTTTCCTATGGGAATTTAACATGGGGAGTTAATTTCCAAGATTCCAATATTTTGGAAATTGACTCCGAAATCTGGCGAGAGAGCTTGAAAATGATGTAATTAAGAAAACAAAAGTTAAACAAAATATTTAAACAAAATCTATTTTTAGCCCCCATCATGCCCATGTTAAATTCCCATAGAAAAATCGTTTTTTTCGCAATAAAATCAATATTTCATCAAATAATTTGTTTTGGGGAGGGTGACTTTTTTCTTATTGATAAAAAAGTACTTACTTTTAAATATGTTTTTGATTTAATGTGCTTAACAGCCAAAAATTCGTCGGCAGCAACACGTGGAACAGACAGTAGTCAAACTGGAGTCCATACCATTTGCCAACGTAAACACATCTAAGAATATCAGATGATTGTTTGAGTTTCTTATTTGTTATTTGTTATTAAAGACATGTGCAACAATGTTGGTCGTTATGTTGGCAGTATTGTGCTGCTCTGCTGCATACCATCGTGTCGACTGTCTGACTGCCAAGCAGCACCCATCAGTCATGGCTAATCGCCACTCTATTTATAGGCCAGTATGTCTCGGATTTGCAGTTATGTTTTTCAGGACTCGGATGGTAGCGGGAAGTAACTCTGCAAGACTCCCGTAACGCACATGCTATGGACGTTACGAGAGTTTTGCAGAGTTACTTCCCGCAACTATGACTTATTGGTTACGTTCCGGCAATGTAAACCTATGTCACAAGATCTGAAATAAACAATATGTAGACTGAAATACTCACCACCTGAACATCATTCCCATGATCTAGTAGCGTGGTGACACTGAATTACGCTGAGAAAACAATATGTCGACAATCATGTAAGACATTCCTCGTGATCTGATTTCAAGCTTGCTTCGATGTCACGGCCATTTTTTTCTAAAAATGGAACACAATTTGCCCTTATCACCTCTTTATCCATACACACAAGAACAACACAATACAACTAACTTATTTTGGTTGCAGACTACTGTTCCTTGAATGATTTTAAGAGACAAATCACCACCAGCCACAATGAATATGCAATAATCAACAATATTGTATCGCACTACTTTTTAAAATGTACTACTTTCTACTGGAACACTCATACTGGTACCCGGTTTTATTGGAATGAGACATTATCTAACTGGGGGCCGTTTCACTAAACTTCGTACGATTAAAATGTTCGTAGCTGCAAATTTAGGATCGTCTGAAAATTTCAATTGATGGAACCTCTCTAAACCGAACACGCAAGCAGTCTGTGTATCCTTAATGTTATGGGATTCATTGGTGGGGATGATAATTGCTGTTCAAGTTCGCAAAGCACAGACCGCATACCTTGGCACAGTCATGTGTCTGATTTACAGTGGAACCTCTCTAAACCGGACACCCTGGGACCTCCCAGGGTGTCCAGTTTAGAGAGGTTTCACTGTATAATGTAGGCTATTGAAGCAAACCGTTACCAGTTTGGGAAATCGATATCGCCAAATTCAGAAGATGCGCTAAGGTACGTTTCCCATCATCGTGCCAATTTACGTCATCGCAGAACTAGGAAAATCAGATCGGTTACATGGAGTTGCATCATTCACCAATACATACATGTACATTCACGTGGAATTCACCTTGATAACGAAGCTACACACACAGACATTGTGCGTGTTTCGGCTTTCAACGGTGTAACTATATATAATATGTGTACAAGGCTTCTAACTTTGGTCGGACACGACCTCGTATCATAACAAAATACCATGTTTAAACTTGTAATTTTTTATGCATTATATGTATTTCTGCAGGATACCGATAATTCTCAAATGATCATATTAACCGTTCCTACTACAATATTGACTTTAGAGCCTTAAACACATTATTTCGTTTGTTATGATACGAGCTTGTGTCCGACCTAGGAAAAGCAGCTGCAATTCGATATTATTTGCATAATTATGTTCTAACTATGCTATTTTAGCAAGATAACAATAATTCTCAAATGAACTTGTGCACTTTCTACCAAAATATTCACATTAGTCTTAATAAAATCGCGGAATTTGTTTCGATACGAGGTCGTGTCCGACCAAAGTTAGAAGTCTTGTTCATATATAGAATTATACAGATGCAAGCCGAAACACGCCAAATGCCTGAGGCTGCACATGGTTTGACGTTCAGAAAAACGGCCGTGTGATATCACTACTAAGGTTTAATACCAGGCTACATGCAATACTTTGTTATCCATGTACATGTATTTCATTCTGTAACAGCTTTATATTGTAGACATGCTGCTAATTATTTAAATAATCAATCATCGCAGGTCATTTATCATTTCTATATTATGGTATCGGGCACATTTCAACATTCATATTGCAATTGTGAACCAATTTTCAGAAATTTCTGATTGAAAAGTCAGTAATGTCATACATTCCATGTTATTACGTCATATGCTAAAACTAATGACGCCATTAGTTTGAATATACAATGAACAAAATGTTACTACATACTACTTTGCAATACATTTTATTTTGAAAGATTATCTTGCTTAGAATATGAGTTATGACTAATTAAAGTTGGGAGATATATTGTTACCACCCTGTATGATAATATTATAACAATGTGCATGATCACGTGGTTACCACAACAATAACAATGGATTGAAGTGTTGAAAGCGCACCCACTCCAAAGCATGTATTATTTCATATTTTCCTTAATAGGCAACGGATTTTGATGAAATATGGCGCGGCAAACGCGTCTTCATGAGCTGCTTTTGGCGGTCCCGGAGTATGTCGTTTTTGCGAAGAATCGATTTCCGTGTCTACTGACACGGAGTCAGTAGATACGGAAATCGATTCTTCGCAGAAACCACAGAAGTTTGGACCACCGCACAGAGACCAGCTTAACAAGACGCGTTTGATGCGCCATATTTTCATCAAAATCCGGTACATAACAAGGACAATATAAAATAATACGTATTTTGAATCGGACGGAAGTTTCGGTACGTTTTGTTGTTGTTGTTGTAACCTCGTGATCATACGTCTTAACCATAAGGTAGCCGTTTATTTGCAGGTGCAAATGAAATGAGGCACCAGCTAAGAAAATATATTCATACGAAGTGATTAGGTCGTATTGACAGGATATCAAACATGTTTCACGGCATCGTGTTTCACGGCACATACGCACTGTGTTGACGGGATAACTATGAATAATACTATGTCTACCTGGGTACCTCCCGGGATGTTCGATTGAGAGCTTATTCTACATGTATGTAGTCTACGACATAAGCCGTGGTACTGGGATGGTTGACTAGCGGAATACCTTCCACCTGACTGGTATGTCTCCTATAGGCTCCTATCCCCACAGACATTCATTGCCGTGCCTTCAGTAATAAATAATGTCCACCAGCGTATTATAGACATTCGCTAAAATGTGATATCCCGCTTTGTTCCCTTTGACAACGTCGCGAATTTATGCACGCCTGGGGGCCGTTTCACTAAACTTCGTACGACTAAAATGTTCGAAAGTGCAAAATTATGATTTTGTAAATTTCACATTAACAATATTTTCTTGCAAATAATTGTTGGATGTACATTTCACATTAACAACGTTTTCTTGTAAACAATTATTGGATTTACACGTATTGAGCATAGGCTGCATATGCTCAATAAATGTAAATCCATCAATTGAAATTTCCAGACGATTCTAAATTTGCACTTACGAACATTTTAGTCGTACGAAGTTTAGTGAAACGGGCTCCTGGTGCCTACAATGGTCGTAATTTAATGTGAGAAGCAAATTCATCGAAATCTTCGCATGAATATTTTTATCATACGAAATTTAGTGAAATGGGCCCCAGGCGTGCATAAATTCGCGACCTTGTCAAAGGGAACAAAGCGGGATATCACATTTTAGCGAATGTCACTAAACGTCGTACGACTAAAAATGTTCGTATGTGCAAATTTAGGATCGTCTGGAAATTTCAAATAATGGATTTACATTCATTGAGCATATGCAGCCTATGCTCAATACGTGTAAATCCAATAATTGTTTACAAGAAAACGTTGTTAATGTGAAATTTACAGACTATTATAATTTCGAACTTACTAACATTTTAATTAGTCGTACGACGTTTAGTGAAACGGGCCCCTGTTGCCACAGGCTGTTGACAACGCTGGTGACAGATTATATGGTCCAGTAACGATCAGTTAATTTTACACATGGGCCGGGAAAGAAAGTGTAAGAAGTTTCATCCCTTTTATGTTTTATGGACTCTTACATCATGATGGTAATTTTCAGATTTTCCATTCGTCATAAAAGTGATATATTTTTCAAACAGTAACTAGCCAGAACTTGCACATATCGTAATGAGAGTAATATAGTACTAGCAACCGTTGTGCATTCCACATTACGTATGTGGCATAACGACACGCTCCAGCTAAGATTTTGAATTAGTGTAATATGTTGCAATGTAAACTGCAATTTCCAACATAGAAGTAAAGCTGCTTAAGATTCACCTTGTTACAATCAGTATTCATCATGCTTAACCCATCCCCCCAGATATCCAACATTGGGCTTTTCCATGCTAGTGTTTGTAATGGTAATGAGAACATTCTGAGAAGTCATCAATACAAGCATGCGATGTATTCATTATATGCAGGTATGTGTAGAGACATTCATTTAAAGGTACATCACGTATATCTCCAAATTAGAACTTAGTATCTCCTAATTAGGAGTTAGTGTCTCCTAATTAGGACTTACTATCTCCTAATTAGGACTTACTATCTGCGTCAATGCTAAAACATGTTTTATCTCCTAATTAAGAGAGAGTAAGTCATAATTAGGAGATATTATGTCCTAATTAAGAGTTAGTATCTCCTAATTAGGACTTAGTCTCCTAATTAGCAGATAAATATATATTAGCATTGGCACCAGGACGCTTCCATAAGTTCAGGCTTGTGCTGGAAATGTATGTTTCCTGCGGAGAATTTCCAAAAATGTCAAACTGGAAGAGGTCTGTCAATAGAAGAACTCGTGAAGTTAGTGTCAATGACTGACAAATTAGAACAGCATCGCCCGAACTCTCCGGGTTTAGAAATGTGCATACGAAACATAAATGTAACAATATATGGAGTTATGCTAGACAATTTCCGGTGTACCTGAAAGACTGCAAGTCCATGTGCCAAATGATTGCCAACCTCACAAGAAACAATGAGACATGTCTAAAGTGTGGTTCGGTAATTGATAACTTGGTTAGTCACTGTATTTGGTACTGTCCATCTACTATGAATACTAGAGAAAAGTTAAATAATATCATTCGACATAAATATGGCGTTTCTGTATCCGCCCGCATGCGCAGTGTCAACAACGATGATTCCGTCAAGTCACACAAGTATCAAGGTGTAAGATCACGTGGTTACAACAACAACAACGTCACCCACTCCAAAGTAAGTATTATTTAATATTTTCCTTAATGTGCAACAGATTTTGATGAAATATGGCGCGTCAAACGCGTCTTCATGAGCTGCATTTGGTGTTCTAGGAAGTTTGGTACAGACTTATGTCGTTTTTGCGAAGAATCGATTTCCGTGTCTCCGACACGGAAATCGGCGAAGAATCGATTTCCGTGTCTCCGACACGGAAATCGATTCTTCGCAAAAACGACAGAAGTTAGGGCGAAAATACAGAGACCACCAAATGCAGCTTAACAAGACGTTTGATGCGCCATATTCATCAAAATCCGCTGCGTAATAAGGACACTATAAAATAATACGTACTTTGAATCGGTACTTGTTGTTGTTGTTAGTACCACGTGATCATACACCTTGAGTATTAAGTTTAGGTACATTCAAGTAATGGACACACATGGCGAAACCGATTGTAACGATAGTACACACGGGGCTATATTTATAAGTCTCCATTATGTGTGGTTACAATTCATATATCGTGTACATGTGTGAAACCGCTATATTTGCCTGTGAATATGCATTCATTAATAGCATTGCTGTGTAAACAGTTGTACATAGCCACTAAACATGTGCCTAGCTGGTATGTGCAATGCTAGCTGGCTTTTAACGTGTTTCGGTAGTATTTCTGGCGGCCATCTTGTATTTGTGATTCCTTTATTTATACGCAGCCTACACACGAAAAATAAGAACCGACGTAGATGCGCTACGTAGAAATTAAACAACGGGTAATAATTTGTTTAACTTTCCTCTCTACTCGGCGAATGAATTAATGGACGACATGTTTCTAAGAAGCACCATACCATTCACTAGACCAGTCCAGTAGCCTATTTCACCAACATTTAAAAGTATACTTACCTTGCTAAGTACACTTTGAGGGATAAATTGTCATTTTAAGGATGCATTTATGAATTGTTAGTATGCTGAATTTATTACACTGGCTAACTGGCTGTGATAATGTAATACATTCCGTATAATAAATCTGCATACTTATAATCATCAAATATATGCAGTCGTTAGTTCGATATGAAATAATGCATTTCCGGACAATTACATGATTACTCCCTTTGCTACACTTTGCTAGATAAGAATGCTTTGCTATGTTGGGGAAATAGGCTACAGAGTAACCATTATATTTGCTCATCTCACAATCATACATGACGGCGGAGAAAGAGCATAAATGCAGCGGTTATTATAGGAATGAATGGCCTTTTTGTGGAATTTATCGGGGTGGAATACTGGACGAAGGACGGAAGGCCTCGTCCAGTATTACCGCGACTTTTCCAAGTTTATATCCCCGATAAATTCCACAAAAAGGCCATTCATTCCCTATAATTCCAACATTTTAAATAAATTAATTAAGAAAATGTGTTTATTTTCCGTTTTCTTAAGAATTATTTTAACTGCGCCTCACGGTTACGGAAAGTAGTTCGGCGTGGGAGTTTACTGGGATATAAATTTTGGACAGAGACTTGTTACTGGCCAATCAAATGTTAGGGAATTGTGTAAATATTTTTGTGCTGGAATTATCCATTTGTGTTATGTTCTGTATTGGACGTGGACGACGATAAACGTCATCACTTTATAAACACTTTATACTATTTAAGAACCATGTTCTAAGCCGGTGTTAATTTGTATCCATGTGCAATAAGTAGGTGAACGATTATCACATTTTTAGCTTATATTTATTGTTGGTAATTGGCTCGAAGACAGTTTTGCCTCCACTAGTAGTGAGTTATGCCACTAGCGTCTCTAGGGACTTGATACAGTAACTTCTCTCTAGACAGGACAGCAATACCGCATATGTTTGTTCAATGTTGATAGCTGTAACATTAGTGTAGTTACATTGATAATGCCTGTTCGTGCTCGCAATGCATACAGATATGATTGCAGCAATCATATACTAGAATTACAGTGGAACCTCTCTAAACCGGATACCCTGGGAGGGCATCTGTTTGTTCAATGTTGACAGCTTTAACTGTAGTGTAGTTACACTGGTAATGCCTGTTCGTGCTCGCAATGCATACAGATATGATTTCAGCACTCATATATTAGAATTACAGTGGAACCTCTCTAAACCGGACACCCTGTGCCCTCCCAGGGTGTCCGGTTTGGAGAGGTTCCACTGTATATACATTGATGTACATGTAGTTCTAGTTGATACAAACACCCGATTCGCTATACAGTTTGTACCTGACAATACCGCCAGCTGGTGTGGGTATCAGTTCCAACGCGTGTATACAGTCGTACTTCTCCTTTTTGCGGATATTAACGAGCGCCGCAGATGGGTTACCGATGAGTGCTATCGACATACTCCGGTATGTTCCGTGTTCAACTCGTGACACAACATACACGCCGTTTAATGCTACCATTCTAGATAACGGTGAGCGACGTATCGCTATTCGCCAGTCGGGTTCCGAAAATGTAAATCAGCTTCTTGAATTTTGAAACCTGTTTTGTTTAACAGAATATCACTCGACTTTTGCAAACAGAAAACAACACAATAAAACGTATATATAAAACACAAGAGACCGTATATTGGTTATAATATTACAATTAGCAGACGTAGAATGCTGATTTTGGGATTTCCACCGTAATAACTTCAATAAAGGTAATTAGAAAACTATACAATATTGCCTAATTAACATATTCAACGTGACAGCAATTGATGGATTTACATTTATTGAGCATAGGTTGCTTATGCAGCCTATGCTCAATAAATGTAAATCCAATAATACATACGTATATGTAGGTCTAATGTAATGTCATTGGAAATGTATAAATAAACAATGTTCGTAACTAAACTGACTTAGGTATGTCCATATGTATACACTCATGATGTCCACACCGAAACATCAGAACAAGCAAATTCGATTACTGCACCACGGACAGAAATTACCACATCCAAGATTATTTTTGCAAGGACTTGCTGTGCAAATCAAATGCAGCATGAACACGCACATTAAGAAAACGGTTAACATCGATTATCGAATGTAAATTGATGAGTGTTCCTGTTTTAGTACTCAGTAACCTAGTGTACGGCATATGTTCGCAATAACTATGTGCAATTTCAGTGAAGTACTTTTATAGATGTGAAAGCGTAAACGACATATAATGTATTGATATTAGAGTGTATATATAGTGCGTGAATTTTATCTTGATTGTATGGGTCCATGGGTCCGTTTCACTAAACTTTGTACGACTAAAACGTTCGTAAGTGCAAATTTGGAATCGTCTGGAAAGTTCAATTGATGGATTTACATGTATTGAGCATAGGCTGCTTATGCAGCTTATGCTCAATAAATGTAAATCCAATAATTGTTTACAAGAAAACATTGTTAATGTAAAATTTACAGACTATCATAGGTTTGCACTTACGAACATTTTAGTCGTAAGAAGTTTAGTGAAATGGCCCCCTGGTGTACTGTACACATGCGATTTGATCGTTTTGGTTATTAACACTCTACCAACTTAAATTGTTTGACTTCTACTCAAATCTCTGTAAAGAGGAAATAAAGATATTGCATTGAATTGAATTGAATTTCTCGTAACTAATGTATCCCAAAAATGGAGGTTAAAAAGTGAACTATGGTACATATTAATGTTAGTGGCCATTTTGATTTTGGACGTCATATCAGGAAATTGGAACGAACTCATGGTTTATGCAGACACTGCGATTAGAAATTCCGTAAAGTGAAAATATAGACACAGTATGTGTCTTCATATCTTTTAACGCAATGTTTAGCCAGTTATAAAGAAAATGTGCTTAAATTCAAAATGGCCGCCGACTATTGAACATTTCGTTAAATATGTAACTAACATTAATTCTGCTAAGCATGTTCAAACAATAAAGATTGACCGAATGAATTCCTTTCTGTCAAACTGTCGGGCGGATTTCGTTGTTAGCAGATAAGAAATTTATAATGAAATTTACGCCGGCTACTAGGCGAAAAATGCATTTACGCGATAACTAAGTAGAGTTGAGTGGCATCTCGTCAGGAAACATGTGCATTTTTTGACATAAAACATTTTACACCGGTGTTGAGTGCAGCACCAATGATGTTGCAGAAAAAAAATGTTCTTGAATCGCAGATACACATGTGCAGGTTGAACACACATTTCCGAACCCCGGAACCGTAGTACAATGGAACCTCTCTGAATCGGACAACAAGAAACATATGTGATCATAATTTTTATGGGTTTCTTTGTCATTTATCTCATGTGACACTGCCTGTTCGTGATCGCATAGCACACAACTCATGATTCCTCGGAATAATCAAATTACCAATTTACAGTGAAACCTCGCTAAACAGGACACCCTGGGGAACCCCAGGGTGTCCGGTTTAGCGAGGTTTCACTGTACACTGCAGGTGCGTACAAAGGTGCGCTGTGTACCGTGAGTGCGTGGCCTTTATGTGCTCTACCTGACAGGGAAGTTGGTAATTGGGACTCAGCAAATTGGTAATTAACGGCATGTGTTCGGGAGGAACAGTTCCGAGAAACGAGCATTATACTGCATCACATGTGTGCGTCCTTACATTAATATTAGCAAGGCAATCATAACTGCTGATCGCTTCCTAGATAATATAGTTCCGCATCCTGTGCACCATTACTGATCGTCTTCTGTCACCCAAATTGCATGTCTTAGTTTGAGCACATATGTGGCTGTGACTGGAGAAATGGGTCTTATGGGTTTTGCGACCTGTGTAGATCCAGATCAGCCTGTGCATCCGCACAGTCTGATCAGGAACTGCACTGTTCGTCATTCCGTGAATGAAACACCCGTGATGCTTCTAGCGAGCAATATAGATCATTCCCAGGCTACAGGAGTATGTTATTTGATCAGGAGCTACACTGATCACAAAACCCCATTTCTTCAATCACCACCACACATTAGACAAGTGATGTGAGTTTGTACCTAATGAGATGTGCCACTTTTCATGAAAAAAAATTACATAATATGATACAATTCCAGCACAAAAATATTTACACAATAGCCTAACATTTGATTGGCCCGTAGCAAGTCTTTGTCCAAAGTTTATATCCCAGTAAACTCCAACGCCGAACTACTTTCCATAACCGTGAGGCACAGTTAAAATAATTCTTAAGAAAACGGAAAATAAACACATTTTCTTGATGAATTTATTTCAAATGCTGGAATTATAAGGAATGAATGGCCTTTTTGTGGGCTTTATCGGGGATATAAACTTGGAAAAGTCGCGGGAATACTGGACGAGGCCTTCCGGCCTTCGTCCAGTATTCCCGCGACTTTTCCAAGTTTATACCCCGATAAATTCCACAAAAAGGTCATTCATTCCTATAATGAAGTCGAAAGTTAAAGAAATATTCATGACAAATGCAAAATTATATTCTATTTCACGATCGGCTGAGAACAGTTTACGAACTATCTTTTCATGCGATGTGGCACATCTTGTGTATGTGTAAAATCACACAGCATGTCTCATATTCATGTGGAAATTGGAATAGACAACACAGTCCGTGGCCATAGTTACGGAGCTACATGTACAAGGTGTATGATCACGTGGTACTGACAACATCAACAAGTACTGAAACTTCCAGAATCCATCCCATTCAAAGTACGTATTATGTTATATTGTCCTTATTACTTAACGGATTTTGATGAAATATCAAACGCATCAAACGCGTCTTGTTAAGCTGCATTTGGTGGTCTCTGTACTTTGGCCCAAACTTCTGTCGTTTTTGCGAAGAATCGATTTCCGTGTCGCTAGAAACGGAAATCGATTCTTCGCAAAAACGACATAAGTCTGTGCCGAACTCCCTGGACGAACAATGCAGATTGTGAAGACGCGTTTGCTGCGCCGTAAATGCAGATCGCGTTTGCTGCGCCATATATCATCAAAATGCGTTATATATTAAGGAAAATATAAAATAATACTTACTAGCCAGCTGTTCATTCAAGTTGTCTACAGATCCTAACTTTACAGCTCTACATTCAACTCGACATTCGATTTTAATGTTGATTGTCGATCTGCGATTGCAGTGCTAACTTCACACAGCCAAGATTTCAACACTTTAAGCCACTGTTGTTGATGTTATAACCACGTGATCATGCACCTTGACGTAGTGTCTAAGAATGTTTGTGATGTGGGCAGTAAACATTGATAGCCATATTCGCAGGAGTGTTTGTTCCCGTACATACCCCAAAAAAGATAAATATTGAAATCTCTCAATTTATCACTTACGTCTGGTGCATGTGATCATTGCCTACAACAGAAAGCATAGCTATATGTATTTCTGAGTACATAACTCTAATTAAATTTCATTACACTACATTCCACTTCAAAAAAAATAAAACAATTGGCGATAACAAATTACAATCTTCGAAGAAAAAAAAACAAACAAAAAAAAGATTTTTTTTTTTTGATTGTTTTTCGAAAATTGTAATTTTTTATCGCCAATTGTTTATTTTTATCGCCAATTGCGAAAATGGCGATCGCCAGCGGAATCCCTGCATTACATAAGCATTATGACGGATCCGGAGTAGTCTTTCCAAATTTGCGTTTCAAGCGTTCTTTGCTTACTTTCTACTTCGTGAAGAGTGACCTAAGAATTTTGCTAATACACACTTTATTATGTATGTTTATGGTAATATTGTTGTGTCAATTGTAGAATTGTCTCTCAATAACAATAATTATAGCTTAGCTGCACGTTTTCCGCTGTATAGGCAACAGGTTTCACCATATCGCTATACCACGCTACACAGTAAACGTGTGCGTAATAGCAATTACACTTCGCGCACTAAACTATAGAAAAAAACCTACATGGCGTTGACGTATACAACTCGCTATAATAATATCAAGGTGCATGATCACGTGGTTACAACAACAACAACGTCGCCCACTCCAAAGTAAGTATTATTTGATATTTTCCTTAATATGCAACGGAATTTGATGAAATATGGCGCAGCAAACGCGTCTTCATGAGCTGCATTTGGTGGTCTATGGAGTTTGGCACAGACTTATGTCGTTCTTGCGAAGAATCGATTTCCGTGTCTCCGACACGGAAATCGATTCTTCGCAAAAACGACAGAAGTTAGGGCGTAAATAAAGAGACCACCAAATGCAGTTTAACAAGACGCGTTTGATGCGCCATATTACATCAAAATCAATTACGTAATAAGGACACTATACAAGAATACGTACTTTGAATCGGCACTTGTTGTTGTTTTTAGTACCACGTGATCATACACCTTGATTAAACTATCACAACAGTTGTGACTGGAGAAATGGGGCTTATGGGATTTGATCAAATAGCCCAATCATGTAGTCTGATACTTATCTATATGTCTTATTGGAAGCATGACGGGTGTTTCATTGATGGAATGGCGATCTGGATCTACACTGGTCGCAAAACACATAATCCCCATTATTCCATTTTTCCAGTCACAGCTACAGTTCAGAAACTGTGTCTGAACAACAGTCCGTCCGTCCGTTCGTCCGTCTTTAAGATTTGCGTTAACGTTTTCGGGTATCCATTATCTCTGCAATGGTATGTCGGATCGACTTCAAACTTGTTTACTTCCTTATCATCATCCATAGTTGTATTCCCTACCACACCGATGCGGCCTTCATGTCCAATGTCAAGGTCAACTTAGTTATAAATTTGCGTTACAGATTTGTTAAAACATCTACGTTAAAGATTTCGTGTACCCATTATCTCTGCAACGGTAAGTCGGATTGACTTCAACATGCATATACATCTTCATCATCATCCATATAGAGAATAGTAGGTTAGTGCCGTAAATGGGAAAAAATATCTGGCAAGGCTCAAGAATTTATTTATTTCTCATCAGAAGTATATGTAGTGACCACTATTTGAACCGTCTCGCCGAGACGGTTCAAATGAGTGGTTACAACATATACTTTGGTTCAGAAATAAGGAAAATATATAGAGAATAGTAGGTTAGTGCCGTGAATGGGAAAAAATATCTGGCAAGGCTCAGGAAACGGGATGGGCGAGGCTCTGCCGAGCACATCCCGTTTCCGTGCCATTCACGGATCTAACCTACTATTTATACCGTGAACACCTACGAATGGCTGTAAAATGCAAAACTAGTATTGACTGGATATCAAAAATGTTTCACGGCACCGTGTTTCACGGCATATACGCACTGTGTTGACGGGATAAATTGCCATTACATACCACACCCATGCGGCATTCAATCCGAAGGTCAATGTCAAATTACATAGAAATATCTCTGCAACCGTCATTCGGATTCACTTAAATCTTCACATACATATCAGTGGTCATATTTTCATTCTGTAGTCCACCCATGCGGCATGCATGCCCAAAACCAAGTTCATATTACTTATATATGTTTTCATGTTGTGAATTATTGTGTGTCGGTCCATACAGCCGCCGGGGGTATACGTGAGCCACTGTAGCCGATTTCATCAAAATTGCAAAGTATACTTATCAGAAAAGAATACTTTGAGGGAATAATCATTTATTTTTCCCGAAATGCATTATTTCATATAGAACTAACCGTTGCATATATTTGATGATTAAAAGTATGCAGAATTATTATACTGAATTTATTACATTATCACAGCCAAAATGGCTGTGATAATGTAATAAATTCAGTATAATAAAACTTAATAAAATTTATCCTTAAATTGAAAATTTCTCCCTCAAAGTATACTTTGCGAGATAAGCATACTTTGCAATATGGTGAAATAGGCTACTGTTCACTTGCTCTAGTCTTAGTATTCAACCACACCACGTCTTGACGCCACGTGCAACATCAGATGCATGTATACACTACAGTACGTACCGATGTGAATCAAGATTGTTTGTTATACATGTGGCTGTGGCTGGCGAAATGAGGCCTATGCATTCGGCTACCAGTGTAGATCCAGTAGCCGATTTCACCAATATTGCAAAGTATCCTTTTCTAGCAAAGTATACTCTAAGGGATAAATTTTCAATTTTAGGATAAATTTATTAATTTTTATTATACTGAATTTATTACATTATCACAGCCATTTTGGCTGTGGTAATGTAATAAATTCAGTATAATAATTCTGCATACTCTTTATCATCAAATATATGCAGTCGTTAGTTATATATGAAGTAATGCATTTCAGGAAAAATAAATGATTACTCCCTCAAAGTATACTTTGCTAGAAAAGTATACTTTGCAATGTTGGTGAAATAGGCTACTGATCAGCCTGTGCATCCGCACAGTCTAGTCATGACCCGCTATCAAGGAAACACCCATCATGCAATACAGATATTTATCAGGCTACAGGAGTGTGCTATTGGATCAGGAACTACACTGGTTACAAATCCAATTAGCCCCAATTATCATGTCACAGCCACCAATTAATTCAACATTGGAATGTTCTATGCCTATGTTTTATGAACTGACGGTATCACACTCGGTTATTACGATTTTCGACACACCTGTATTTAAAATATGTGCAAGGAATTTTGGATAATTGGCATACTATATTGCAGTGAAATAACGGTTACTATTTGAGACAAGAAATCGGATTTTGTACCTAACAAGATGTGTGATGTGTCATGAAAAATATTTCCTAAATTTATGATATTTTCCGTAAATTATGTCAAAAGTTTACGAAATACTCAGAGCAAATGTGAAATTATATTCCGAATTTGCTCTGAAAATATTGCAAACGTTCGATGTCATTTGCAAAAAAAGATCGCCGTTTCCGTAAATAAGATTCATGAAAAATTGCACATCTTCTTAGGTACAATATCTCGTGACTTGTCTCAGTCCGTGATACCACTGGTATGAAGAGTGGAATAGTACAAATAGTACATCGTCAAAGCCGCTGCTAGAATAATACTGACAGACACAATATTATTACTACTGTACACAATGTTTACTCGGCGCCAGTGATTACCGGCAGCGTGTGTGCGGTACCTTTGGTATTGGCGAGGGAAACATTACTGTCCTGATACCTGCGCTCGCCGCTCCTTTACAATACCGCTGGAATGTTAGGTCCTGGAATTGCTTAATACAGTGAACTATCTCTAAACCGGACACCCTGAGAGGCGCCTTTACAATAGGGCTGGAAGGTTAGGCCACGGCATTGCTTATTACAGTGAAACTTCTCTAAACCGGACACCCAGGGTGTCCGGTTTAGAGAGGTTTCACTGTAAATCAGACATTTGATCATTCTGATCCATAGTTGTGTGCTATGCGATCACGAACAGACATTAGCACCTGAGATAAATGACCAAGAAACACATCAAAAATAAGATCACATGTGTTTTCTTGGTGTCCGGTTTAGAGAGGTTCCATTGTACGCTGGTATATACATATTGCCCGAGTTCACACCTACAGTGGGGTCAGCGTGTAAGTGCACACACGAACGAACACGACAGGTTGGAATCAACCTGTCGTGTTCGTTCGTGTGTGCACTTACACGCTGACCACACTGTATTCGTGTACCATCTTATTTCCTCTATGCATGATCACAGCAATATTATACCGACATTGGGGAACCGCGAGTAACGTCCATTAAAACTACTTCTGCCAGAACCGCGAACCGACCCCCTAACTTTAAGTTGACAAAAATCACATTTTATGCAATATCGTTTCATTCTAGACAATTTAAATACCATAAAATTGTAATCACAACATCGGCTTGATTTCCTGCAAATTTGAAGTAATGAACAAATGTCAGCCGCATTGTAAAGGAAGAATGTTTCACGAAAGCCAACGGTACTGTATACAGTATAGTATTACTGTTAGTTTGGTAAAGCTTTGACATTGGACATCTTCAATTTTTTTAACATTATTGGCATTATTGTGCAAAGAATTCGATATTTTTTTCAGACAGCCAAGCTGTTATTGGGACGCACCGGGAACCCAGTTTATATTACATTTACACATTATAGTACGACAAAAGACATTGATCAAGTTTGTGTTAAGTTACCCCTAGCAATAGCAGCACTCAGATACACTCTGAAGCAGCGACAAGGCGCGGCGACCGAACGGGTGCCAATACCGGGTAGCAGGCATAATATTCAGCAGATGTGGGCACTTGCTACCGGCTCGTTGTTTGTATAGATGTAACGATAACGCTAAGTGGCTGACAATGGATAATGAAGCGGCGATTTCTATCTGGCCACATGTCAGGCGGCGCCATGTGCCTCGTTATCTGGTCCACCACCCGCCGGGCGGGGGTAAACATTGTCACGTGTTACAAGTATGTATGTTGCAAACCAGGTATCCGCCATCTACGGATGTAATTATAAATTGCAAGCTCCGCAGACCCGTTTCCCTTCAATTGGTTGATGTGTCACGTCTTGGTATGATGAAGTAAGCTGCAGCTGCAGCTTACTTCATCATACCACGACGAGACACATCGGTGCATGGGGTTATCGCGTCACTGCAACGTGATACATGTATGTGTGCACGCCCGGTCTCGGCCATCTGCTGGTGTGATTATAAACGGAAAGTTACACAGACCGGTTCGTCTCTCGTCGGATATGGAATGTTCTTTGATCAAATTCCCACAAGATCATAGACCCCAGTTCCTCTCTCGTTGGGTATGGAAGGTTCTTTGAGCAAATTCCAACCTTTAAATATAAGATACACAGGCCCGTTCCTCGTCAATTGGCCGATGTGTCACGTATTGGTTTGATGAAGTATGCTGTTTATTGACGTGTCACATCGGTACATCTATCATGGGTCGCAATAAAACGCGAATTATGACTTAAATTGGCAGGACAATCTCAAGCGTACGTCGCATACGGGTGTTAAACAGGCCACACATACCATATTCATCATTGTTTCAGTCGCAAACTATTTTTCTCCCAACCTACCATGTGTCTCTCGTGTGTCAAGTGTTGAACCCATGTTCATCCAAGTTGAGAGATATTGCATAGCATCGCATATCGCACGTTTAAGTGGTTCGCCATAGATGAAATACACACTCTGTGCCATTTTATGACATCATTTACCTAACTTGTCCCAGACATTGTCTCTGCTTTTGGCCAATTGAGACACGCCATGCGATTTTGTACCTTCGGACATCTGCGTAATTTCATGAAATACGTTTACAAAATGTACAATATTTAAAATAAATTGCGTCAAAAGTTGACAAAATTTTCAGAGTACATGCTGAAATCGAAAAACTTTTGACTTTATGTATCAAAAATATTGTAAATTTTGTAAACGTATTTAATGAAATTACGCTGATGTCCGAAGGTACAAAATCGCATGGCGTGTCTCAATTATGATTAGTGTCGACTGGACGGACCCTGCTCCCGATGGTGAACCAAAGCAAATACTGGTTCCTATTACTGGACATAATTCATTATTCTCATACAAACAAGTGCATGTTGCCACAGTTGATAAGTGTATTAAGTGAGGCGAACTACTGCAAGAGCAGCAACAATACAGTGACCTCTGGCTATCGCGACCCACCGATACCGACAGGACGATATCTGTATTCTATGCGTTGAATATACAATCACGAAAACATGAATTATTCATACACTGAATATTCAGTGAATAATGTGGTCCGATGCAAAGCGTAATAATAAAACGGGATAATTCCAGCACAAACATATTTACACAATTCCCTAACATTTGAATGGCCCGTAGCAAGTCTCTTTCCAAAAAAAAAAAATCCCAGTAAACTCCCACGCCGATCTGCTTTCCGTAACCGTGAGGCGCAGTTAAAATAATTCTTAAGAAAACGGAAAATAAACACATTTTCTTGATGTATTTATTTCAAATGCTGGAATTATAAGGAATGAATGGCCTTTTTGTTGAATTTATCGGGGATATAAACTTGGAAAAGACGCGGGAATACTGGACGAGGCCTTCCGGCCTTCGTCCAGTATTCCCGCGATTTTTCCAAGTTTATACCCCGATAAATTCCACAAAAAGGCCATTCATTCCTTATCTAAAATACAGGTAGGACATAATCCCCCCCATATAAAAACCCAGGTCGGACATAATCCCCCCATTCAGATTCAAGGTAGGACAAAATCCCCCCCATATAAAAACCCAGGTAGGACATAATCCCCCCCCCGCTTTGTCAAATATATGTCTATATTTTACGGTCACTTTGATCTTAATTGTTTGAATCATTGATTTATTGATACTACCGTTGTTTCTTGATTATTCAACTGATGTTTTGAACATTAATATTCCTTAAATTGATAATTGATCACTTGATTAGTTCTCAAATTGGTTTCTCTGATCTCTTCAATCAGGCTAATTTAAATATGATCGGTTTTCAAATTGGTTTCTTTGATGCATCAGACTGTGAACAGTATTCATTTGCTTGTGATGAAATGTGAGATTATGGTTAGCTGTTTCTCTTGGATAAATCATTATTATATAACATAACTATTGAAGTATATATGCTTTGGTTAATATTGTGCTGAATTATTAATGTGCTTGTTTCATGTTTGTTGTGCCAATAAAGATACTCGACACCCGATTTGTTATTTATTATATAGAGTTAATTCGTCAATCATGTTAAAATACAGGATTTACATAATCACTCTCGCATATTTACACATGTTTTTGCGGACGGGGGGGGGGGGGGGGATTATGTCCTAGGCCGCATTTCCACGGGGGGGGGGGGGGATTATGTCCTACCTGTGATTTTGGACGGGGGGGATTATGTCCTACCTGCATTTTATAAAAAAAACACAAACAAACGTGTTTTCATCATGGCCCTGTGTAAAGTGGTTTAATGGAAGATATTTGACGATACTAGGACTACTAGCTTATTTCAATGTTCACCGATATCGGTACATAAGTATCAGATTTCTATTTTGTTGAACGCAACTCAATCAGATATGTATATATATGTACCTATTTGGGTGAAAATAGAAACAACCCAATGGTCATAGTATCGTCATAAATCTTCAATTAAACAACTTTACACAGGGCCATGATGAAAACACGTTTTTATTTGTTATAGTATTTTTAAAAAAAATCCAGATATGCCCCTTTAAACATTTACAATCATAATCCATGTAATACTCAAGGGATCCTGCCGGAGTGATTATTACTATTCTATAGTTTATTGACTTCATAAGAAAGGAGAATATGTCGAGATTCTTTGAAATCAGTTAACTAGTTTACCCCTTTCAACCATAAGGAACTGGAATGGACTGTGATATGCTAATGTTCCGACCAATCCAATGGTCACAAAATGATTTTCAGATTCGTCCATTTATGAAAAGGGGGTGTTTTTGTTCTCAAAACTATTAAAATTACTTTAAAAAATTGCAGATCCTGATGAGACGGCTCGTTACGAGCCGGCTCATCTGGATCTGCACTATTTGCATAAACCGATATAGCGAGCTTTCGGGTTCAAAGGGTTAATACATATCGTCCTAAATCAACTCAATTTGTATTTACTACATAAGCTGATGATCATACATTCAAGTTGCAGGGTCTCATTTGCAAATTATTACGGTAGTGTATTATGAGTTATGTTATTGCACTGCGAACGTCCATTTTATACAATAACACATGATTGAAACGGTATCGTCTTTGTCTATCTGACTTCAAACAGTAAGCCGCCTCGATGGACAAACGGTCTGTGGGACGCTGCGGACTGTACCGTGCGGCAGTACATCTTTGATCGCGATGTATCTGTATAATTGTTCAGAATCTACACTAATATATACTGTAATCAATCAACCCATCTGACAATACGGAGCTCATTTCATCTGAGTTTACTGCCCGATGGTAACTACCCCGTGTTACTAATATTCCATTCATTTGTGTTCACCTGTATTTAATTACCAAGGAGCCGACCGTTCTTGCTATGCAGTCGGCGACTATGCGGCGCCGCTATCTACCGTGTTGTTGCAGAACTGTAATGTGGTTGTTTACCCTATGCAACCCGACACTAGGAACACGACGAATCGTCGTGTTTCTAGTGTTGGATTGCATAGGGTAAATCAGGATAGCTATGCAGTCGGCGACAATGTGGCACTGTTATCTACCATATTGTTGTAGAATTGTAATGCGGTTGTTTACCCTATGCAAGCCGACACTAGAAACACGACGAATCATCGTGTTTCTAGTGTCGGGTTGCATAGGGTAAATCAGGATAGCTTTGCAGTCGGCGACTATGAGGTGCGGCTATCCACCATATTGTTGCATATTTGTAATGGGGTTGAATCGTCGTGTTTCTAATGTCCGAGGATTGCATATGATGAACCAGGTTAGCGGCCACTGATTGTTATTACCATAACATTAGTGTGCCTTAATGGTATGCAACCTTATTACGAAGATGCGTGTTCCTTGTATTTGTGTGTATACGATAAACCGGTATACTGGTTGTCGTCTCTTGCAGATTATTATGACCATAACATTAGTGTGCTAGTCAACCGTATGCAACCCGATGCTATAAGTACGAATGTTCGTCTTTCTATAACCTGAATTTTCTGGCTGTCACGCATGGCGAGTCGCCCTGCGTGACAGCAAGAATATTCATGTTAGTGTTGCTAGTGAAAAACTGCACGTTACATACGCCGTCCATCTGCCATTCCCCCTCCCATCCCGGATTGCCATATATCTCAGTATTACAGAATTACGGAACAGGAAATGGCACGTTCCACTTATATTTTATTGAAGTATTAATTATAACGTGGCCGTCGGTGGGTAAAACGCACACAAGAATATGCTGGACACATATATAATCATGATCCGTCTAAAATTTAAAACAATTGACATGTAGAGTTTTATGTGTCCGTTAGCATTTACGGCTTATTCAACGACGATGCGCAAAGAACAATTCATTAAGCAGAGTATGGATGCAGATGTTTGCAATGGTTGACGATTCCGTAGGGTACCGTTTTCTGGCAGTCGGTTCATTGAACATGACACTTAGCTTGATTTATGTAGCTCATAAGTGAATTACCGGCTGATAATGCATCTATATGTCTGCTTCCACCGATGTGTTTTCTGAGTGTACTGTATGTATTTTCAATTGTGTAGGGAGCTACGTTCATGGTTCTACGACCTACGTGTATGCCCGACGCTGAACTGCTATATGACGAGAGCAAGCACATTACTACGGAGCCCCGCAGGGGACATATTTTTCTTTTTTATTAAATCGTTCCCACGAAACAACATTGACTATTGACTATTATATTTAGTAGGCATTTGGATGACAATTAAAGCTATAAATAGTTCGAGTACAATTTTCCAGAACTTGCTCAGGAATTTTATAAGCAAATCCTTGCATTCCTACCAAGCTGACTTTTATGAAAGCGTCCTGGTGCCAATGCTATAATATATGAAGTCCTAATTAGGAGATAGTAAGTCCTAATTAGGAGATAGTAAGTCCTAATTAGGAGATATTATCTCATAATTAGGACCTACTGTATCCTAATTAGGACTTAGTATCTCCTTCTTAGGTGTTGGGATAGGATATGAAACATTTTTAGCATTTTCACAGATAGTAAGTCATAATTAGGAGTTAGTAAGTCCTAAGTAGGAGATAATATCTCCTAATTATTATCTCCTAATTAGGACTTAATATCTCCTAATTAGGATTTAGTATCTCCTAATTTGGAGATAAAAATATTTTAGCATTGGCGCCAGGACGCTTCCTTAGACATTAGCACAATCATGACATTCTACAATAATTACAGCAAACGATACCATTACATCCAGTTTGACCACAGTTGGCCACACTCTCGCTCCAAAGACCAACAATGTAACAAAATATATCGGTGATTTAGAAACATGTTGCATGCAATATATATTTTACTGCATGCAATGGGTTGTCATAGTGTATTAAAACCATATTACGTTAGTGTCACGGTAGCAAACGGGACTACATACATCACGTTTGGCAAGCTGTGCCTATGCCGTAAATAGAGACTAACACACATGTTGATTTAACATGATATGTGCATTAATCTCGTTGTCTGACATTTGGCTGTGACTGGATGAAAGGGGACTATGGTATTTGTGACCAATGTAGCTCCTGATCAAATAGCACACTCCAGTCGCATGACGGCAATCCATATTGCATGTTAGTGTGTTTCATTGAGCGAGCAGTGCAGATCCTGATCAGACTGTGCGGATGCACAGTCTGATCTGGATCTACACTGGTCGCAAAAACCCATAAGCCTTATTTCTCCAGTCACAGAGTCAGTAAGTAAACTCGTTTAATACATACCATATTAAACCATCACACATGTAAGATCCAAAAAAGGAACAAAATCTCGTACGTGTGCATAACATATTGACATATGAAAATATCGCAACATCTATACATGCGTTTAGTTTAGGGGGAATGTATCAGGAAATGATTAGGAACACCTGGCCACAACTGGTTGCCCCAGGTGAATGATGATTTCTATGGTGGCTAGTACGAGACATTGCGTGTTCGTGCCTTCGTCGTGTAAAAACACACATCAATGAACGTTCAGCCTCTTGTCAGGCTCTACATGTTTTCGAACTTGGTTTTTTGTTCTTCGACACACATAAAAAACGTTATATCTCTTCCGTTAGTTTCATTGTCGCGTAGACAACACAAGTAAGAACCATTCGTTTCGTTTCTTCCTTTCTACGCCACGTAGGGACGAAAATTAAGTTTGTTAATGTTCGTCTCTACGCGACGTAAACAAATAACGTTCTATGCAGCGTGCAAACGAATGAATGAAATTTAAGTTTCGTACTTTCCGTTAATGGAGCGACTGCAGAATTGGTCAGCTACTTTGTTGACAACACTAACCCTAACCTTACCTTGGTATATCCCTGATATCTAAACATAACCCTTAACCTATTGTTAATATTAGGAGTCATGTTACACGAAAACTCAAAGCTAGTATCTTGTTTGTATGACTCAAACCCTAATGCTAGTGCTACGTTAGAAAGGTGGCGGACCAATTCTGCAGTCTAGCCCCGTTAATGTCTGTCAGAAGAATGAAAGTTTACGTTCTTAACCCTTAGACCGCTATCTGTTTTTATTGAGAAATAGGGCAAGATATAAAAGCAACATCAGATGACAATTGTTGTGAGTAGCGGTCTAAGGGTTAATTTCCGTTTCTCATCGCCTTAGAAACGAAGATACGAAATGACCCCAGCTGGCCACCGTAGCTTCCTTTGTTCCATAACCCGCCTCTCGCTGCTTACCAGCCGCCGGCGGCTGCCCCGTACCAGCATTACTAGACTGCTACCTGAAAGCATGTGCATACATTCTTCTAAACTCAAATCGTTACGATAGATAATGGAAAAGGTACACGCGTTACCTTGGCAACCGACCGAACCTCAGACCATCTGAATAATCTTAAGCGTACGCTTGTTTCAAAAAGGTAGGAAGCCGTAGTTTTTGTTGTACCCTTGATCTCGTACGTGTATGCGGTTGATTGTCTACAACGGCGCATCGGAGAATTGTAGATAGTAAATGTTTGGATTTATTTGTTTGAAAATAGTAATTGTATTGGATACAAGTTTGGACGCCGTTGTGATAGCTGGAACCGCGCGACTCGGGACTTCCTGATTGTTTTTTCCTGTACCGATAGCACACACACACGAGGTAAATGTTCTTTGAATGTTATTGTTTTCTGTAAAATATTTACAAAATTTCTGTAAACTTGGTTCGACTAAAATGATCGTAATTGCAAATTTAGGATCGTCTGGAAATGTCAATCGATGTATTTACATTTATTGAGCATAGGCTGCATGCATATGCAGCCTATTCTCAATAAATGTAAATCCAATAATTACGGAGTTTAGTTAAACCACCCCCTGAAGCATGCTATATTTGTGTATATACAGTTTAACCTTTCTAAACTGGATTCCATTTAAACTAGGTGTGTGTAATTTTATTGAGTTTCACTATCATTTATCTCCGATGGTATTGTCTGTTCCTGATCGCAAAACAGGAAAAGATGTCTTGTGGTGGTCATATGCCCGATTTACAGTGGAACATCTCTATACCGAACACCCTGGGGACCTACCATGGTGTCCGGTTTAGAGGGGTTCCACTTTATATAAATATAAGATGCATCCACAAGTTACAAATGAAGTTCTACATATATCGATGGTCTAGTAACATAAGGTCGTAACTGCTATGCTAAAGCATAGCAGTTACGACCTTATGTTACTAGACCGCTAAAGCATAGCAGTTACGACCTTATGTTACTAGACCATCGATATATGTATACTTTTGGTACAGTTACTTCACTTGTAGGCTTAGTGGATGTCAGTAAGTCGTCGCCCTATTCTGCATGTCGCTATTGTAATCCTACAACCGTAATGTTGGCTGATCTATCCCCTGTATGTATAACTATCCTGTCGTACTTCCAGGGTTGCTATTATTATATGTAATTTAATACACAAATACATAGTTTATATTTCCGTAAATGTAATTGAAAGCTGGTTATCGTAGTTCACATTTCATCTGAAAGTTCGAATATATTATCGTATTGTTTTTACATAAATACAATGTGATTTGCTACGTTAAAAGGGGGGCTAATTGAGTTTACAAACACCGAAACCTCACAGCAGTTTGAGCTACACTGGTTAAACGCTCATAAATCCAATTTTGCTGTGACGGGTCATGGCGAAGATGTTCCGGTTAGGGGCTACGTGACTGTGCGACCAATATAGACACTGATAAGTTTGAACACCCGAGGCTCGTTCACTAAACTTGGTACGATAACATTTTTGTAAGTGCAAATTTAGGATCGTCTGGAAATTTCAATTGATGTATTTACATTTATTGAGCATAGGCTGCATATGCAGCCTATGCTCAATAAATGTAAATCCAATAATTGTTTACAAGAACACATTGTTAATGTGAAATTTTGCACTTACGAACATTTTAGTATTACGAAGTTTAGTGAAACGGGTCCAAGGACGGTCTGACCTAGTTATACACTGTTCAGCAATTTGTTAGAGTACCTATATAAACTATTGCTTCTATGTACTTCCTTAAAGTGGACACCATGGGCCACTCTCACAAAACTACGTACGACTAAAATGTTCCTAAGTACAAAATTGAAAGTTATAATAAAAATTATACTGATAGCTGACGTTGGCAAATTGTTCGCGAATGTGTTCTCATCTAATAATGTCCTATCTACATGTACGTGACAAGTGATGGCATTAGAGAATCACCTTAATGTGAGAAGAAATGTTATACAAACTATTCGTAACAATTGCTTTCATCGTACGAAGTTTAGCTAAACGGGAGTGTTCCAGCTGAACCGTGATGAGTTGCTATACTGACCAGATTACATGTATGTTAATATGTCCCCACACATTCCTACAGATGAGATCAACACAGAAGTCCCTGTAATTCGTTTGATAGAGATACATTATGTAGCCTTGTTTATCTCTTGCAGAGATCAATGATAAAACAATAAGTGTCATACCATGTTACCAGCATGGTGGAACTGAAATTGCTATCTGACACATCGCAGTCGTTGGTTAGCACCCGAGGTCATGTAGAAAGGTCCATGTATTTTTCGGTCTTTTTTCTGGTAGTTTATACCATCTCTAGCATTATGTGTTCTGAACTGTAAGGTCTAAGATGGGCATAGAAGCACACCTTGCACTGAGGTCCCGAATTTCAAGCCACTCCTATTACAGTGGAACCTCTCCTAACCGGACACCCTGGGAGGGCCCCAGGGTGTCCGGTTTGGAGAGGTTCCACTGTAATTCTGGTATATGAGTGTTGCAATACATACATGTATGTGTATGCATTGTGATCATGAACAGCCGTACTAACATAAGTACAGTACAGCTGAAGCTACCAAAATTGAACAAATTGATGCGGTCTTGCTGTCCGGTTTAGAGAGGTTTTACTGTATGTTGTTTCCGTTATGAGTAGAATGTGGTCAAAATACAGCGAATTGAGGCAGGCTGTATACATCCGTCAGTACCTCCGCCGACCGGGGGAAGGTACCGTACTACCTATGTCACTATTATATATCTTGGTCTCAGTAGGATTAGTGTACCGGTATAATCGTTTCGTTGAGCGCAGTAGGTCCCACTGCCATGGTTGAATGACGAACTTCGTAGGCCCTGATCGTCTGGGGTTACGCTGGTCATAAACGTCGTACACTACATTTGTTGTCAAGAGGCAACCCGTTCATTTCAATTCATGAACGGATGTGGCCTTCGTTACCCGCAACGAACCGACTGAGTCAGCCCATGGAATTGCCCGTGTGTTTGGAAGAAGGCTAAGACAAGTTCAGTTAAAATTGGTCACATAATAATGTCTGTATGTTGAAAAAGTGATGTGGCTGGTAGAGACGGTTGGAGGGGTTGTCGGATTGTTTGTAGTATACGAGGGACCGTATGTCGGTTACAAGGGCATACTCGACAAATGTCTTTGAATCCAGCTGAGTCAGCAGACGGGTATACAATTTACATCTATCTCCTGGCTACAATACGTCATAGACGTACACCTGTCGCCACAGGTAAAACAACCATCTGTTTGCTTGTCGGCCGTTTTTGTGCGTTATGTATACATCTTGCCTGCTGTGCATCAAGGTAAAGTGATTCAATGTCTGGATGTCCGTATTTCGTGCACATTTATGTAGGATATGATGAAGAGTTTGGACTCACATGCAATGGTCGTATTTTCCAAGAAATGTTTTCACGCAATTGTCGCGGGTGGGGATGGTGCGATGGGACACTTCCACATAATTAGATATCTCAAACATTATATTCGAACGCTGGTATCTATCCTTAGGACTACCACTTAGCCAACGTTGTAATTATTGCATCTCAACTTGAATAATCGATTGCGTTCCAGCTCTACCAAATAAATTCACTAAAATTGACGTATGTCATCACGAGATTTAGGAACACAACGTAACATGTATAGGAAATTTTGCTCTGATCTCATGAATACGAACCCACTAAATACTAAATAAATGATGTAGATTGTATCCAAAACAAATATGGAAACAAGTTCCGAAACCTCGTGATGGCGGGACATTATCACCTTGATCTGACCATGTTGTACATTTTCCCCCACCCCGCAATATGTCCTGGAAACTCAACTCACAGCAGATGCATCTCTTATTACCATTTTTATGTCACGTTTTTAGCCTTACAATGGAAGCCCACGTGTCCGCTCGCTCGCCCGATCGATCTAGGTCCGCGCCTGTTACCAACTATAAGTCGTATTCTTGTCTGTCTGGTACGGTCGCAGCGATGTTCGTAATCTTGATTTCAGCAGTCACTTGACCATAGTCACTCGTCGCTCGACTGTATTAAACAGAAGTAATTACCGTGTACGTGGCAGATTCGCGATCACACTTCATGTATTTCTATTTTTATACTTGCTTACTGACGACTCACATATATATAGCTTACTGATCTCCATACGATATAGTGCTAATAGCTCATACATGCTCAAACCCACCCACTACCATCGTTTGGTGGCAAACATTGCCACAATGGAACGTAGTATCCACTTTAACAATATGTCATGTCTACTAATATGCGCCATAACATGGGCGACATGGCTACTTATCATGCTCTCTGGTGATATCCACTCGAACCCTGGGCCAATAGACGACATTGGCCTACTTGACGTCACTCCGACTCATCCATCTCTAGCTCATCTACACATGCACAATATATTACGCGACCACAAGACATATCACATCACCTGTCCTTCGTACACTATAACGTCCAAAGTTTGTACCCGAAACTGGATACACTTCGCGCTGAGCTCCCGGATTTCGATATCCTAGCATTCTCAGAGACATGGCTTAGTGAAGAACACAAATCAGACGATATATTATTTCACAACTTCAAAACACCTGAACGAAAAGATAGAATTAGTGATCGACATGGGGGTGTGATATTATACATAAGAGACACATTATTTCATAAGCGTAGACTTGACCTAGAACTCGCCAATATTGAATCGATTTGGATTGAAGTTGTATCCAACAAAAAGCATTTCCTATTTGGTATTTTCTACAGGCCACCAAACGCGAATAACCTATATAGTACTACAATAGAGAACTCAATTCACATGGCGATCGACACTGGCCTCAGGGATGTTATTGTTGTTGGTGATTTCAATCATAATACGTTGAATGCCCAATCTAACAGGAAGGTGGAGTCTATTTGCACACAGTTCGCGTTAACTCAGTGTATTTCATCCGCCACACATTTCACCGAACAATCGGAATCAATTATCGATTTATTATTTGTTTCGAACAGAGATAATCTTGTTACAAGCGGAGTAGGCGATCCATTTTTACAACAAGATATTCGGTTTCACTGCCCGATTTACGGACTTCTAAAATTCTCCAAGCAAAAAACTAAACCTTTTAGGCGTAAGATTTGGCAATATGATAGGGGGGACTACAATCAATTACGGAGAGACATTGCATCAGTGACCTGGAACGACTTGAAATCGGAAAACATTGATGAATACGAAATAATATTACTAAACATAATAATATCGACTGCCGAAAAATATATACCTAATAAGGAAATACTCGTCAGACAATTCGATTTACCTTGGGTCACCACTAATATAAAAAACAATGATAAGAAAGCGAAAACGTTTATATAAAAAAGCTAGAGCGACTAACAACAATATACACTGGACTAAATTTTCGAAATTTCAGGAACGATGTAATTGCAGCAATACGGATTCAAAGAAAGAATATTATACTAGAATAAGTGATAAGCTGAAATCAGGTCAACTTTGCTCCAAAGATTGGTGGTCGACACTAAAACATTTTATAAGTGAGAATGAAAACAAAACTATACCTCCACTCCAACTGCCGATTTAATAATTGATGACGAAATGGAAAAATCAAATATACTAAACAATTTTTTTTCGGGACCAAACACTTCTACACGAACCAGACACGTCTGCACCCACAATCGCACCATACACAACAGGTAACAACCTTTGAAAGTATAACCCTTACCCAAAACGAAATAGAAATCTTATTAGCTAACGTACCATTAGGAAAAGCATCAGGACCGGACGGTGTCAATAACCGCATACTCAAAGAGTTAAAACGTGAAATATCCATTCCATTAACAGATTTATTCAATACATCTATCCAACTCGGACAATTTCCAGACGAGTGGAAAAAAGCTAATGTTTTAGTCCCAATATTTAAGGCTGGTAACCCTTCTCTTCCGTCAAACTATCGTCCTATATCCCTACTTAGCACAATTAGTAAGGTGCTAGAAAGAGCCGTATTTAAACATCTGTATAATCATTTCAGAGACAACAATGTCTTAACTCCCTTACAATCTGGGTTCGTCCCAGCTGACTCAACTGTAAACCAACTTACATTTCTCTACAATACATTCTGCAGTGCATTAGACGAAGGGAAGGAAGTAAGAGTATAGTATTTTGCGACATAAGCAAGGCGTTTGATCGAGTCTGGCTACTGGTCTTCTCGTAAAATTGAGATTCCGCAGGTGTCATTAATAATGTACATGACTGGTTTTAAAAGCTACCTTAGTGGGCGCAAGCAACGTGTCGTGCTACCAGGTGTTTACTCCAACTGGAACCAAATTAAAGCCGGCGTCCCGCAAGGCTCCATATTAGGCCGTTACTATTCCTACTTTATATTAACGATATTGTTTACTAACATAAACTCAGGTATTAGACGTTTTCGCAGATGACACCAGTTTATACCTTATTGTTGACACTCCAGAAACAGCATCACTAACCATGAATTCAGATCTAGAAAGAATCACTAACTGGTCAAATAAATGGCTAGTATCATCAATCCCAAGAAAACGGAATCACTACTAATATCACGAAAACGTAATAGATTAGTACATCCACCAATAGTAATGAATGGTAATAATGTTACAGAGGTTGAAAGTCACAAACATCTAGGTATCTACTTTAATAATGAATGTACATGGCACCAACACATAGATTATATAACAACAAAGCGTGGCGCAGAATACATTATGCGAAAACTTAAATACACATTAGATAGAAAAAGTCTAGAGATAATATACCTTTCCTTCATCAGACCCTTACTTGAATACGCCGATGTTGTTTGGGATAAACTGTACCCAATACGAAAAAGATGCGGTTGAAAAAATCCAGATCGAAGCAGCACGCATAACATCGGGCGCGACGAGACTCGTCTCTATCGACTCTTTATATACCGAAATATGTTGGGAAACATTAGAACACAGACGACATTCGCACAAGCTGAATATATTTTACAAAATGAAAAAACGGTATCTCCCCAACTTATCTTATAGACATTGTTCCGCCGGAAATAGACACATCCCGCTACAACTTCCGTAACTCTGATAACGTTCAACTCGTACGATCGCGAACCACGCTTTATTTTAATTCCTTTTTACCATCGACAGTTCGCGAGTGGAACTCTCTTCCTAACGATACACGAAACGCACACTCACTTAATTGTTTCAAAACCAAAATAAAAATCATACCGGCAAAGTCCCAAGCTATTACTACAATGGTTCTCGGTATCTCCAAGTGCTACACACAGTCTAAGGACAAAATGCAGTGCTCTAAACCACGATTTATATCGTAAAAACATTGTCGATTCCCGAACTGTACTTGCGGACAGGTCGAGGATGCAAACCACTATTTTTTCACATGTACCCGTTACACAATAAACCGCGAACAACTAATGAACGATGTTCAAATTCTCTGCCAACCGACACTACATATATTACTCTACGGCAACACCGAACTTGATCCTACCGTCAATGAATCTATATTTGCATGTGTTAGAACATATACAAAGCACCGGCCGCTTTTCGTGATCATGTACCGACGTCTGCTAACGTACACCCACTGTCGTGGTTGGAGTAGAGTGGGCTGTGTATTGGTCGAGTGAGGGTGGCAACCGTGGCTTTCGTTGGGGCTTCAAAATAATTTTTTTTTTCTATCAGAACTGGTCAAGATGTTTTCTGCATTGTGTATACAACTGTACACTATTCTCTTGTTTCATTATTTCATCTATTTCATTTCATAAATAGTTTATTACATGAATATTTACATATTGACAAACAACGTACACTTACCGGACTCACCGGGTGCTGCAACCAGATATGGTTCACCAATTATAAACCTTTATTAAACCACGACTGGTCTCATCATCCGGTGATGAAAAGTCACATGTAGGGAGAGGATTTTAAATAAGCTTGCTTTCAATCCAATCCCATTTGTATATATCATTGTAAATTCCATTGTCGCCTTGTACCATTTGTAATTAATATGCAAATAATAAAATGTTTAAACTATCAAATAATACTTACTTTGGAGTGGGCGACGTTGTTGTTGTTTTAACCACGTGTTCACGCACCTTGAAAGTGACACGTTATAATCAATACTTGATTGTACTGGCGTTCGTGTCACAATATATTCAGTATTTAATAGCGATACATTGCTGCATATTGTGCGAATATACATGCGATAGTTACAAAGCTAATTGGTTTTGAAGTACGTATGTTCGGATGCCACATTTTAATCAAAGTTATCATAAATGAAAATGTGCTCAATTTTAACAATATCTATATATCCAATTATTATGTCACTATTTATAGATGTATAAAGTATTTTGGAACACGTAACATTGAGGTTTAATTAGGTTTGAGGCGGCTTTCGCTTCGCCGAAAACCTATTGTATTCCTTGGTTTTTTTTTTTTTTTTTTTTTTTTTTTTTTTTTTTATTCTGCCGTGATAAATTATACGATGAAAGCCGAAAACAGGCCGAAATTTTATTTTATTTTAACGGCTGGTCGGATCGACTTCAAATTTTGTATACCGATTCGCATCAACAGTGAGACGAGAATAACTCAATTTTCAGAATTCTCATGACGTCACTTTTTACGAAACCGGAAGTGACGTCATATATCATATAATTCCCTATAACTTCCTTATTTTCCAACCAGATTTCAAAAATTCTTTTTGAATTGTAAAGCTGCGAAGAATTCTCTATCTTCGCTTCGCTGACAATGTTTGGCTATCTGCTCAAATGAGAGAGCTATAGACATGTGAAATTGAGAAAAATGAAAAAAATCAACAATTTCAGATTTTTATTTTATTTTAACGGGTGGTCTTTGAAAACAGTTTCCAATTTGTACAGTAATCTCAGCAACATAATTTTTGTGACAGCGTCACGCGGGACATTCATCCGCACAGAAGATGATATTTTTTCAGAGCAATGGCTTGAATAGTTCTGATTCTATTGTCTTTCAAACTTGGACGTTTTTTTTCAATTTTTCAAATTTGAAATGGTCATAACTTTTTTATTATTTAACCGATTTCAAATATTTTTTTTGGCATTAAAAAAGCCAACAAAATTCTCTATCTCCGTTTCGCTGGTAGTGTTTGGCTATCTACCCAAATGAGAGAGTTGTAGGCATTTGAAGTTTTTAAAAAAAATTGAAATGGTCATAACTTCCTTATATTTCAACCGATTTCAAATATTTTTTTGCATTAAAAAGCCAATAAAATTCTCTATCTCCGGTTCACTGGTAGTTTTTTAGCTATCTGCTCAAATGCGCGAGCTACATTTTTTTTTCATTTTTCAAATTTTAAATGTTCATAACTTTGTTATTATCTAACCGATTTCAAATATTTTTTTTCCATTAAAAAGCCAACAAAATTCTCTATCTCCGGTTCGCTGGTAGTTTTTAGCTATCTGCTCAAATGCGCGAGCTACATGCATTTGAAGTTGTTTTTTTCAATTTTTCAAATTTGAAATGTTCATAACTTTTGTTATTATCTAACCGATTTCAAATATTTTCTTTCCATTAAAAAGCCAACACAATTCTCTATCTCCGTTTCGCTGGTAGTTTTTGGCTATCTGCCCAAATGAGAGAGTTGTAGGCATTTGAAGTTTGGTTCTTTCATTTTTTTATTTTCTTTGTCGTTCAACATAATCATGATAATTATACCGATGAAAGCCGAAACAGGCCGAATGCTGTGGCTGCGGCTAAATCAACGGGTGGTCTTTGAAAACAGTTTCCAATTTGTACAGTAATCTCAGCAACATAATTTTTTGACAGCGTCACGCGGGACATTCATCCGCACAGAAGATGATATTTTTCAGAGCAATGGCTTGAATAGTTCTGATTCTATTGTCTTCAAACTTGGACGTTTTTTTTCAATTTTTCAAATTTGAAATGGTCATAACCTTTTTTATTATCTAACCGATTTCAAATATTTTTTTTTGCATTAAAAAGCCAACAAAATTCTCTATCTCGGATTCGCTGGTAGTTTTTGGCTATCTGCCCAAATGAGAGAGTTGTAGGCATTTGAAGTTTAAAAAAAAAATTGAAATGGTCATAACTTCCTTATTATTCAACCGATTTCAAATATTTTTTTGCATTAAAAAGCCAATAAAATTCTCTATCTCCAATTCGCTGGTAGTTTTTTAGCTATCTGCTCAAATGCGCGAGCTACATGCATTTGAAGTTTGAGAACGAGCATATAAACTTAGCCGCCTAGAACAGTGTGTACAGCTGACAAACTTCGAGGTGGAGGCCAGACAGGTATGGTGGGCTGTATCAGACACTGGTTTTATATACGAACTGACATGCTGTGAGTGCTTTAGAATCGTCTTAACTTCAATGTCAGACTAGGGGGTTAACGGTACACATTTCGTAGAACGTTATATAATGAAAAATGCTTAGAATAGTCAAGCGATTCTGAAAATACAAAACTTTATTTTTTTATTTTTTCAATTTCATTGGAATTGCATCAATTTTTTTTGAGTTTCATATGTTTTCGTCATTGGCAATGTCTTCTAATCACTTTGCCAGTGTACGTTTGTCAGTACATCAAGCCTCAAACCGTTGATGCAGCTTCAGCTGCTCTAGTTAGGTTTGAGGCGGCTTTCGCTGCGCCGAAAACCTATTGTATTCGTTGGTTTTTTTTTTTTTTTTTTTTTTGTTCAGCCGTTCAGTCTACAGCCCAAACCGCTAGTCGGATCGACTTCAAATTTTGTATACCGATTCGCATCAACAGTGAGACGAGAATAACGCAATTTTCAGAATTCTCATGACGTCACTTTCTACGAAACCGGAAGTGACGTCATATATCATATAATTCCCTATAACTTCCTTATTTTCCAACCGATTTCAAATATTCTTTTTGAATTGTAAAGCTGCGAGAATTCTCTATCTTCGCTTCGCTGACAGTGTTTGGCTATCTGCTCAAATGAGAGAGCTATAGACATGTGGAAATTGAGAAAAATGAAAAAAAATCAACAATTTCAGATTTTTATTTTATTTTAACGGGTGGTCTTTGAAAACAGTTTCCAATTTGTACAGTAATCTCAGCAACATAATTTTTTGACAGCGTCACGCGGGACATTCATCCGCACAGAAGATGATATTTTTCAGAGCAATGGCTTGAATAGTTCTGATTCTATTGTCTTTCAAAGTTGGACGTTTTTTTTCAATTTTTCAAATTTGAAATGGTCGTAACTTTTTTATTATCTAACCGATTTCAAATATGTTTTTTGCATTAAAAAGCCAACAAAATTATCTATCTCCGTTTCGCTGGTAGTTTTTGGCTATCTGCCCAAATGAGAGAGTTGTAGGCATTTGAAGTTTTTAAAAAAAATTGAAATGGTCATAACTTCCTTATTATTCAACCGATTTCAAATATTTTTTTTGCATTAAAAAGCCAATAAAATTCTCTATCTCCGATTCGCTGGTAGTTTTTAGCTATCTGCTCAAATGCGCGAGCTACATGCATTTGAAGTTTGAGAACGAGCATATAAACTTAGCCGCCTAGAACAGTGTGTACAGCTGGACAAATAACTTCGAGGTGGAGGCCCAGACAGGTATGGTGGGCCTGATATCAAGACACTGGTTTTTCATATACGAACTGACATGCTGGGTGAGTGCTTTAGAATCGTCTTAACTTCAATGACAGACTAGGGGGTTAACGGAACACAATTTCGTTAGAAGCGTTATATAATGAAAAAATGCTTAAAAAGTCAAGCGATATCTGATAAATACAAAACTTTTTTTTTTCAATTTTCATTGGAAATTGCACAAATTAGGTTTGAGAGTTTTTAAGCCTATCTGCTCAAATGCGCGAGCTACATGCATTTGAAGTTTTGGGAGAACGAGCATATAAACTTAGCCGCCTATAACAGTGTGTACAGCTGACAAACTTCGAGGTGGAGCCAGAATCAGGTATGGTGGGCTGTATCAGACCCTGGTTTTATAAACGAACTGGACATGCCTGTAGTGCTTTAAATCGTCTTAAAATAACTTCATGTCAGAACTAGGGGGTTAACGGTACACCATTTTTCGTAGAACGTTATATAATGAAAAATGCCTTAGAATAGTCAAGCGATTCTGAAAATACAAAACTTTTTTTCATTATCATTTGGAATTGCATTCAAATTAGTTGAGAGTTTTTAGCTATCTCTCAAATGCGCGAGCTACATGCATTTGAAGTTTGAAACCGAGCATATAAACTTAGCCCGCCCGCCTAGAACATTGTGTACAGCTGACAAATCTTCGAGGTGGAGGCCAGCAGGTATGGGGCTGTATCAGACACTGGTTTTAAAATACGAACTGACAATGCTGTGAGTGCTTTAGAATGTCTTCACTTCAATGTCGACTCACTCGATCGTCATCTTCAATGTCAGACTAGTAGGGGTTAACAAATTTCGTAGAACGTTATATAATGAAAAATGCTTAGGATAGTCAAGCGATTCTGAAAATACAAAACTTTATTTTTTCAATTTCATTGGAATTGCATCAATTTTTTTTGAGTTTCATATGTTTTCGTCATTGGCAATGTCTTCTAATCACTTTGCCAGTGTACGTTTGTCAGTACATCAAGCCTCAAACCGTTGATGCAGCTTCAGCTGCTCTAGTTTTGTAATTGTAACACAAGGTGCACTAATAACGGAGGTAACCGAAATGATGTCGTCGGGAAATTGACTGTAGCAGGCGTCCATGAATAAGTGGTAAATGATTGAAACACACATTCCTGAATGCTGATGGAATGCCGGGAAGTTTAACCTGAAAATATCAAGGCAGTTAGTTGGACACGAATCTTAACAACAAATTCGTAATGTATTCGCTGGCTCCGATTCTGAACACATGGTTAAACTCGTACCATCATTGACCACATGTGTGCTGTGAGACATATAATCCTCAACAATTATTACGCAGTGAAACCTCTCTAAACCGGACACCCTGGGAGGTCCCCAGGGTGTCCGGCTTAGAGAGGTTTCACTGTAAATCAGGCATTTGATCATTCTGAACCATAGTTGTGTGATATATGATCACGAACAGGTATTATCACCCGAGATAAAGGACCAAGAAACTCATAAAATAATAGATCACATGTCTTTCATTGGTGTCTGGTTTAGAGAGGGTTCAATGTATTGGTACGTGGGCGAGACCTACTTCTTCTGTATCAAGGCAATATAATGTATATGAACGAACTAAGCAAGTGTAGCTGAATAAATTAAATGTAATGTAGATTCAAAGATTGGTTGTTCATTGACCAGTCCTGAAGGCAGCTTTTGTACATGCCTGCTGTGATCATACCAATTATTAAAGTGCTATGTAAATACTTGGATTTAATGACGGCACTGGCTCGATGACCTTGCATGTCGTCTCCCAAGAAGGGAAGAAAGGAAAGAGGTCGATACAGATGAAAGCGGCCACAGGGGGCCTACCTCTTATTATAATAGTCCCTCAGGTTCTTTAACGTGCCCAGACTCTCCTTCAAATCTGATACATGTACACGGGACCGCCTTTTAAAGTCCTCATCCGAAAGTACTAGTAGAGCAGGAAATACAAAGTATCGTAGAAATACTGACGCCCGGGAACTGAACCCTGAATCGAACCCGGGTCGCCAGCGTGGCAGTCTGACCGTGTTACCCCTCGGCCACGATCTGCTCATAAAGTGCTATTTCACAGACAGGTGGCTATATACAAGTTAGCCGTCTGTACCTGGGGGCCGTTTCACTAAACTTCGTACGACTAAAATGTTCGTAAGTGCAACATTATGATAGTCTGTACATTGCACATTAATAATGTTTTCTTGATAAACAATTGTTGGATTTACATTTATTGAGCATAGGCTGCATATGCAGCCTATGCTCAGTAAATGTAAATCTATCAATTGCAATTTCCAGACGATCCTAAATTTGCACTTACGAACATTTTAGTCGTACGAAGTTTAGTGAAACGGGCCTTTGACCAGTGGTTGTTTGGACATTCGTGCCTGTGACTGGAGAACTTGGGCATATTCGATATGCGACCAGTGAAGCCCCATATTAGCATGCGCCATCTGGTCAGGGTCTACACTGTTTCCCATTCAGATAATTAATCATCCATCATTACTCGCAGACATAGTGCTAGTGGGTTAAGATTTAGAATGGTGGCAAAATCCATAAGCCCCATTTCTCCAGTGAAGGTCACATATAACGGAACAGTTTCTGATTCACACTCGTAGTTTACGTTGTATGTACATGCGTCATCATGATCTACAAGACACTCCCTGGCTGAACCTGCAACCGCGAGCACATACCATCGCTGTCTGCCGGCAGATACCGCCGATTAACATACACGTGTTATGCTTCCCCATTATCCGGTCACCCACAATGATGAGACCCGTTCACGACAAACTGTATCTATAGTGTCAAATAAGCACTACAGTCTGTTTCACTAAAGCTGTCCAAATTTTACGGCTACATAAACTATGCAAAAACATTTAATTTATTTCGATAATGTTAAATTTTATCAAATTTAAGACTGAGCTTTCTTTTTATTTTGTGAAATTTGGTCCAATATTGATTTTATTACGAAAAAACAATTTCTCCATGTTAAATCCCCATAGACATCTTCACAGAGTGAAGATGTCTATGGGGATTTAAAATGGGGAATTTGTTCTAATTTCAGAAATAGTGGACCGATTTTCAAAATTTAACTTTCATTCTTAAATTTTGCTTTAATTTAATATTATCGAAAAAGAAAATGCTGTTGTTGCATTGTTTTTATAGCCGTAACATTTGGGCAGGTTTCGTGAATCAGCCAGTAGGCAGTGTACGGTGCATGCATCTGTGTAGGGGCTAACTGGCGTGGGTGATGCAGTACTTGTTTAGAGAACAGTGGGCCAAGGTGCCCTTTTGCATTACTTGTAACATACATCAAGGTGTATTATCACGTGGTACTAACAACAACAACAAGTACGGAAACTTCCAGAATCCATCTGATTATGTACGTATTCTTTTATATTGTCCTTATTACGTAACGGATTTTGATGTGATATGGCGCATCAAACGAGTCTTGTTAAGCTACATTTGGTTGTCTCTGTGTTTTCGCCCAAACTTCTGTCGTTTTTGCGAAGAATCTATTTCCGTGTCTACCGACACGGAAATCGATTCTTCGCAAAAACGACATAAGTCTGTGCCGAACTCCCTGAACCACCAAATGCAGCTCACGCAAACGCGTTTGCTGCGCCATATTTCATCAAAATCCGTTGCATGTTAAGGAAAATATCAAATAATACTTACTTTGGAATGGGCGACGTTGTTGTTCTTGTAACCACGTGATCATGCGCCTTGTACATGTAGCATCCTAAGTGAGGACTGTTTTCGTGCGTGCGAATATAGTGCATATACAGTGGAACCTCTCTAAACCGGACACCAGGAAAACACATGAGATCTAATTTTTTATTAGTTTCTTTGTCATTTATCTCAGGTGAAAATGTTTGTTTGTGATCGCATAGCACACAACTATGGCTCAGAATGAACAAATGCCTGATTTACAGTGAAACCTCTCTGAGCCGTACACCCTGGGGAACTCTCAGGGTGTCCGTTTTAGAGAGGTTTCATTGTACAGTCTCCATTCTTTACTCACTGTCGGCATATATGTGCATGCATTCGATAAATACTGCATATGCACAATCGTGCAAACACAAACGGATATGAGAATGTGTGCTTAACCTGTTTTATTGATCAGGGGCCTGTTTCACTAAACATCGTACGACTAAAATGTTCGTAAGTGCAAAATTATGATAGTCTGTAAATTGCACATTGGCAATGTTTTCTTGTAAACATTGATTGAATTTACATTTATTGAGCATAGGCTGCATGCAGCATATGCTCAATAAATGTAAATACAGCAATAGACATTTACAGATGATCCTAAACTTGCGCTTACGAACGTTTTAGTCGTACAATGTTTAGTGAAACGGCCCCTAGGACTGTGTTGGTACTATATCTTCGGCATGTTTATACATTTCCATTATACCTTTCAAGCTACGTATGTTGAGCAGCAGCGGAAGTATCGGTCAATATGTCTACTATAAGACCCTCGATGGAATATCACTATTCGTTATCTATAGTTTTATGATGGTTATATCAGACTGCCGCTACAAGATATATCGGTCGGGGTTATGCGATATTGGTCAGGTGTTATATGTCGACCAATAATTCACCATTACAGTACAGCTATATATATTATATATGCCTCTATATGTTCTGTATGTATACCACAGAATGCAGTATAATACTAGTACGCTTCATTCACATATAGCACTGCTTTACCACTATGCAAAGCTGGAGTAACACTCAGGGCCCGGTTGCTCAAAACCTCTGTTAGCTTAACGGACTGTTAAATCCTTAACAATGTTAAGGATTTAACAGTCCGTTAAGCTAACAGAGGTTTTGAGCAACTGGGCCCAGAATATTAAAGTATGGTCAGTAATATATGAGCGTGCGAATCAAGGATCAAGTACTATATGAGACAAACCATGTGATTTTGTGAAAATAATTACAGAAACCGTGATATTTTCTGTAATTGACGTCTAGCAAACTCGCCAAATTTCGACGTTATGTATGGAAAATATACATTTTCTTAATAGTTTTCATGAAATATCACACATCTGCAATGGTACACACTCACATGGCTTGTCTTATATGTGTATGTATAGCCCTAAGAAAGTCGGTTGCGGGTAATATTTCGTGTAGATCGGCGCCGATTGTAGCGGAGATAGCTATCTCGCACAGTGCCTCGTGTTCTGGCTTACTCTGTAGACTATGGAACAGAACACGAGGAATTGCGCCTGCCACGAGTACATCGATGAACGTTACTACTCACTCAGTACGTATTACAGGTATTAGAACACGGTTCCTGTGGATTATTATAGGAATGAATGGCCTTTTTGTGGAATTTATCGGGGTATAAACTTGGAAAAGTCGCGGGAATACTGGACGAAGGCCGGAAGGCCTCGTCCAGTATTCCCGCGACTTTTCCAAGTTTATATCCCCGATAAATTCCACAAAAATGCCATTCATTCCTTATAATTCCAGCATTAGAAATAAATTCATCAAGAAAATGTGTTTATTTTCCGTTTTCTTAAGAATTATTTTAACTGCGGAGACTTGCAATGGACCAACCAAATGTTAGGGAATTGTGTAAATATTTTTGTGCTGGAATTATCTCCTCGTACAGGCGGACGAACTGTGCGTTATTTAACCCACCCTATGCGCTCAAACTTGCGAGTTCTAATAACAATGCATCATCTTACTGATGACAGTGAATATATCTATATTAGGTTCGCATGCACAGGCAACCCGTTAAGGTGAACTTACCATATATCGCATGGCATGCAGAAATTCGTATTGAAATATTACAGTGGAACTCCTATAAACCGGACACTTGGACAAATATGGATGTTTAACTTAGATGTGTTTCGCTGTTATGTGTCTCTGATTACAATGAATTTCATAATTGCAAAACACTAGAATGTGTCATGAAGTGCTAACATGTCTGATTTACTGAGGAACCCTTCCAAATGGGATACCCTGGGGCCTCCCAGGGTGACCGGTTTGGAGATGTTCCACTGTAGTCCCGAGTGTCTACTCCATTCAACTTAATTAAAACGCGTTAAAGGTACATGCCCACTCAGTAGGAATTAAATAAGTGTATAATTGTGTCACTATTCAAACAGTTCTAAAAATTACGAATGACCGCTCTACTTTCTTTAGCTTATATTTAGCGGCGGCACTGGCTCTAGGACCTTGCATGCCGTCTCCCAAGAATGGGAGAAAGAACGGAGGTATAGGTTTTTTGAGAGAAGCCGGTAATTCGTATTTACAGAGCAACTACGAATTATCGGTACCCATTTACAGCTGGGTGAACTGGAGCAGTGTGGATAAAGTGTCTTGCTCAAGGACACAACGCACGCCGCTAGTCAGGCTCGAACCTTGTGACCGCTCTACAGATATAAGTGTTACTTATAGTGACTCGCGGTGGTATCAGGCTATTTTCATATGTAAATGAGGCATGGTATGTTTTAATTATTTATGCTAATTAAATGAGTCACCTGAACAAATAATATGTTTGACAGATTATAAAGCATGATCATTGCGCATCAAAAAATAAATACAGATAGTAAATGGTAATGTCCGTTTACATTTTAAGGAAACACGGCTAACGCCCCTGATATCAGTGTGGAAATTTTGAGCCTACTGAACATGTACCTTTAATGACTGCACTGTACACAACAGTTCAATTGAATAGCCGTGCTCCATCATAGAGTCTGTTCAAACACATGCTCACAATGTATCCATTGGGCGAAAATAGTAAAATTATCGAGCCGCTGGCTTGCTATTTGAAGCCATGTGTCCTTATCAAAACGGTTATGGAAACGTTGTATATTTGAAACATTCCTACATACTTCACGGAAGTCTTTTGACATCTGGATGTTCGGTTACGTTATCTTTCATCGTTGCAGTTATATGCACATGCATTCGGCGTGTTTCGGCTTTCATCGGTATAACTAGATATTAACAACAAGGCGTCTAGCTTTGGTAGGACACGACCTCGTACCATACAAAATAACATGTTATACATTGTAATTTTCTATGCGTTCTATGTATTTCTGCAGCATAACGATACTTCTCAAATGAACATATGAACTTGCCACTACAATATTGACGTTAGAGCCTTAAACACATTATTTCATTTGTTATAATATGAGGTCGTGTCCGACCTAGGAAAATCAGCTGTAATTCGATATGTTTTGCATAATTATGTTGTAACTATGCTATTTTAGCAAGATAACAATAATTCTCAAATGAACATCTGCACTTTCCGCCAAAATATTTAAATCAGTGTTAATAAAATCGCGGAATGCGAGGTCGTGTCCGACCAAAGCTAGAAGCCTTGTTGTTCATATATAGTTATGCACATGAAAGCCGAAACACGCCTAATGCCTGTGGTTATATGTATAGTGATCAAATACCTGATTTACAGTGAAACCTCGCTAAGCCGGACACCATGGGGACCTCCAGGGTGTCCGGTTCAGCGAGGTTTTACTGTACATGTATATTCCTTCACGGTGTCCGGTTTAGAGAGGTTCCACTATATTGCTACGTTCTGTAACTGCGTGACCTCAATTTTAACATCAGAGGATATAATGAAGTAAATAACAGACAATCGGTGATGCAGTCATGACGTTTTGCAACATTCATACATATTTTTTTCCCTTTATTTATCAAAGAATTTGACGTGCAAATCAACTCGATTATACGTTTTTATGTTTGGAAGAGATCCATTAATGACGTTTACATGTGTAATTTAGGTATGACAGAAAAAGCTTTCTGTGCATTTCGTATACATAGAGAATAGTAGGTTAGTGCCGTGGATGGGAACAAAATATCCGGCAAGACTCAAGAATTTCTTTATTTCTCATCAGAAGTATATGTTGTGACCACTCATTTGAACCGTCTCGCCGAGACGGTTCAAATGAGTGGCCACAACATATACTTTGGTTCAGAAATAAGAAAAATAGATAGAGAATAGTAGGTTAGTGCCGTGAATGGGAAAAAATATCTGGCAAGGCTCAGGAAACGGGATGGGCGAGGCTAAAAACCTAAACATGGCTTTAAAATGCAAAATAGTATTGACTGGATATCAAAAATGTTTCACGGCACTGTGTTTCATGGCACATACACACTGCGTTGACGGGATAAATTGTTATCTTTGTCTTGCGATGATTTCATTGGTGGCATATGTTTGCTGATCACTACTTGCATTTACATTTTGGGAGACCTTTACCGATTTCGTATATATACATTTTGCCAATTTAACATAGATCAGCGTTTGCAAAGTTTCGATTTGCACCTATAAGCATGATAAGGTTAGAAACTGGTAGATATGAGCACCTTCCTGCTAATCAGAGGTTATGCATATTTTGTAACGTAAACGCTGTTGAGGATGAACTTCATGTAATTTTAAATTGTAGTTTTTACGAAGATCTTAGGGTTGAATTATTTCAATCAGCTCATAGCATAAATAATAACTTTATGGATTGGAATAATGAGAAAAAAATTGTTTCTGTTTCCAACTGTGATATTATCATGTGCCAAAATGTGTGCAGATATTCTTAAGCGAAGGTACTCATACTTGTACAGATAATATGTAAATACTGCAAATATTTAGTTTACACATCCCGGCTATAACCGTTTTAAGCTCGGTTGCATATCTGTTGCTAATCAGTTCATTTGACATCTGATTTGTGATGATAGTGATGTTTTAAGCTTTTTCATAATAAGATGCCTTTGTATATAGACATTCGTTTGTGGTTTATATCAATCTATTTTAACTTGTTCTTATTAGACAGTTGAAAAAAACATATACTGTTTTATTTGCACTGTCACGATTAGCGGTAGCTATGCAACGTGGGACGCAAGAAAGGAATAAACCAACAGTGGTTGTCATTGCAACTGATTATTTTAACCAGGATAAGCGCGATGGCAAGGGCAACTTCAATGATTTATTTATTGTTTGCTCATTTGTACGTGTTGTTCATGTGTATGCTGAAATGTATAAAGGTTTTCTCAACGTTTATACTGAGGCGTCTCTTGTAATTTGTCTAGAGTGGCAATTGAACACGTACCTATGCTTTATTATTACTATGCATTTTATGATGTACGGTTGATGAGACGTTAATAAACAATATATACATAATACTAACCTAGTGAATTTTGATAGCAATTTCATCTGAGGGCCGTTTCATTAAACTTCGTACGACTAAAATGTTCGTAAGTGCAAACTTATGATAGTCTTTAAATTGCACATCAACACTGTTTTCTTGTAAACAATTATTGGATTTACATTTATTGAGCATATGCTGCGTTTGCAGCCTATGCTCAATAAATGTAAATCCATCAATTGAAATTTACAGACGATCCTAAATTTGCACTTACGAACATTTTAGTTGTACTAAGTTTAGTGAAATAGCCCCCAGGCTCTGCTGGGAAATGAGCCGAGCCTAATGACATTGCGTCATTACACTGGCATAATTCGGTAAGGTCATGTGACGCCGTTCGACCAATGGAACGTCAGAGAAGTAGTTGTAACCAGGATGTGGCATCTAGTCAATTTATGGAGCAATATTTTATCAGGATGTGTGTATTCGGTCAATGTTCGGCTTGTTACCTGGATAATGTACTAAATACATCATTGAGGTTTTTGAGTTTTCTTTAAAGTTAGCTCCAGATGATCGAAGACTGATAGTCTTCAAACCATTATAATCAACGTATGAAATTATTTGTGGACCCATAATCGGAAATAAAGTCGTGTAAATTGTATCTTGATAGTATCCGGATTAGAATCACATACGAATCTGGGCGTGATCATGTTTTGCTTGTTGAGTATTTTATTACTACACTAAACGTGCATAGTGATCCATTTAAGTGAAGGCACATGGAATGGTGTGGTTTGTTTTGCATCTCATACAAAATAATTAAATACTGTAATTAATGACGCCTGTATGAAAACAGTAAATATACATTCTTGGAAAGATACCAGAATGTTTATTAAGCAAATCAGCTGCAGCTGCAAATCAGTTTACATATACTGTACATGAATAGGCACATGCACGATAACAACGGGTATACATGTTGATTCAATTGTATGTGCCTTGGAAGAAATTGGGCTATGGTATGTGTGACCAATGATCTGTCAGCACAGCTTTACAGCAATATGAAGCGAGCCATGTGATTTGTAACGTAAGAATATAGGAGATATATCATGAAAAATATTTACAAATTGTACGACAACTCGTCACTTTCGACTTCATTTACAGGCAATATCACACTTTTTAAATAGTTTCCATCTTCTTAGGGATAAAATCACTTGGCTTGTCGCGTATATTGCTTACTTACTACAGGCATATCAGAAGCCAACTAGTACATTACCGTATCAGACCTTGTGGATGTTAAAACGTTAGAACTATACTTGTCGCAAAGCCCATAAGCCGCATAAGTTACATGCAGAAAATGAGCAAAAGGGAAATAGTATACCCACAGGATACCGAAGATCCGAAGCATATCCGAATATGTTAATGGAGAAATCCAGAGCAGCGTGTGCACAGTCTGATTAGGATCTGCACTGTTCGCCATTACATCATGGAAACACCGCCATACTTCTTACAAGCAATTTAGATCGTTAGTTATCCGCTACAGGAGTGTGCTATTTCAGCAGAAGCTACATTATATTCGTGAGTCCCATGTCTCCAGTCAGGGTCACGTATAATCATTTAAAATCATCTAAATCAGACAAGAACTAGTTCACATATAAAATTAATGCAATGAATGCACCACGGAACACAAACGCCAGTGCAATTTCTGGGAATCAAAGAATTGCATCAATGTCACTAAGAGTTTCTTTATTATTTGTCTGTATACAGTCACCCCTAAGTACCTGGAATGGATTTCGATATGTTAATTTTTCAACCAATCCAATCGTCACAAAATTATTTACAGACTAGTCCATTTATGAAAAGGGGGTGTTTTTGTTCTCAAAAATATGACAAAGTATTTGCAAAAAGCGCAGATCCTGATGAGACGGCTCGTGACGAGCCGTCTCATCAGGATCTGCGCTTTTTGCAAATACCACCATACAAGCATGTGGTGTTGAAACGGTTAATACGAATTATCATTATATCAATGAAACTTCATTGTTACATGGTTTCCGTTGTTTGCACATATGTGCAAACAAATAGCGCGTGCTGTTTGCACATGGCTTTAGGCAATGCTCATTCCGGGGCCGCGCGAAGTGCCTTCATGACGTCACTACTTCATGACGTTCATGACGTTTATGACGCGGCCCTGGAATATGCATACCGAAAATTATCTACGTGAATGGGACGATTTATAAAAGTACTGAAAATTCTGAATATAATGCTCAAATTACATCAGTTTTTTGTTGGAAATGTAACAATAACGTTTGATCATGTCCAGCCGTGTGCAAACGTTTGCTGTGGCCCTCGGGAACTGTTTGAACCCGCGGCCTGCGGCCTTGGGGTTCAAACAGTTCCATCGGGCCACAGCAAACGTTTGCACACGGCTGGACATGATCAAACCTTATATTAATACAGGGCATTGTCACTGTCGCATTGAGTACTGCCCACAACCGTTACATTCTATACTACTGCTAATATCTCAGTTCACGTTAGTTCGGAAATGTTTTTGCCATTAGCCGGTTTTACGCGGATAACAATGGTAGGTTTTGTTCGAAACATTCTTCTGGAAAGCCTATGTACTTTGTTCGGCTCCATTGCCGGTATAAATATGCCGGTAGTAGCGAACAACGAAGATTCTTTCCGATTGATCACCTTCACGTGTCACGGTGACTTCCATTCATGTTGTGTTTTTACCCAGTAAATAAGGTCATGTGAAACAAGTGTAACTCATTTATTCTCAACAAGTACTATATGGTATTCCTACGAAGCCCCGCAGGGGGCGTAGAATTCTTTTTTTTTTATTAATTCGTTCCCTCAATTTAACAATTCGTTCCCACGAATTAACAATTCGGTCCGACAAATTAATAATTCGTTCCCTCAATTTAATGGGAACGAATTGTTAATCGTGTGAACGAATTGTTATATCGGGGGAACGAATTATAATTCGAGGGAACGAATTGTTAAATTGAGGGAACGAATTGTCATTTCGTGGGAACGAATTGTTAATTCGAGGGAAAGAATTGTTATATCGTGGGAACGAATTGTTAATTCGAGGGAACGAATTGTTAAATTGAGGGAACGAATTGTTATTTCGTGGGAACGAATTAATAAAAAAATCCATATCCCCTGAGGGGATTCTGATATGTTAAACAAGTGTAAATCATTTATTCTCATTGGGTTCCCGACATCTGAGAATATGCAATAAACGTAATATAACAATTATTTCGATTGTATATGATATTTATTGAACACGTTGACTGATTTCATGAATGTATTAAACTCGTTTAATAAATACCATAGCAAATCATCATTCCTGCCAGATCCTCTATGTAAAGCATTTATTCTCAGCATGGCCTTTATACTCGGTATTCCTTACATCTGACAATAGTTTGCCTCGCACATAATTATGCCGGGAATATTGGAAACACTGCGGGATTAGTTTGATTGTAAGGAACCAACTTGTGTTAGTAGACAACGCATGCAGGTGGTATCAGATGCATGTTCTTGTATTATTCCATTATAGCCTCAGTTTTGTACAAATGAAAAGGTATGCTTCTGTCAAGATGTAAGTTTCCATTGTTGAGGGAAATATGGCAACCAGGGCGCCGTTTCACTAAACTTAGTACGACAAAAATGTTTGTAAGTGCAAATGTAGGATCGTCTGGATATTTCAATTGTTGGATGTACATTTATTGAGCATAGGCTGCATATGCAGCCTATGCTCAATAAATGTAAATCCAATAATTGTTTACAAGAAAACATTGTTAATGTGAAATGTACAGACTATCATAATTTTTCACTTACGAACATTTTAGTCGTACGAAGTTTAGTGAAACGGCGCCCTGATACTCACTTTTACATTCACGTGGAAGGGGCAGTATTTTACTGACGCAAGTAAAGGGGTCAGTGAAAGAAGGGGGCTAAGTCCTTAAGAACTTAGTCCCTTCTTCCGCCGACCCCTCCAGTTGTACCCAGGTCCGTTTTGTCTGTCGACGACCTATTACTACTCACGAACATACAGCCGGTTCCGTCATTAACCCGCCTCCATCCCACACACTCTCATCGGTGCATCGTATTCGGCAACCTCTGTTTACGGTTGGCTTTCTTCCAGATGGATGGGGGTTTAACTTTCTAGCCGTCCCTCACCGCATCATAACCGCAATTACAAATGCATAGTGTTGATGTATGAATGTTCGAGGAATGCGTTACATCATGTTTGGAGCATGAACTACGCGTACGGAGGCTTTTTTGTGACATCGCAGTATTTCACTTTATTACGAGACGAACCATTTTGCCAGAAACATAAGAATTTTGGAATAGCGTAAAGTAAACTTGCAAAAAGAGACAGACAAATTGAATGCTTTATTGAAAGAAAATTTTAACCCGTTCAACAGCGCATGCCTGTATAGTCGTGATGAGCCGTCTCATCAGGATCTGCACTTTTTGCAAATAATTTTCATATTTTTTAGAACAAAAACACCCCCTTTTCATAAATGGACATGACGATTGGATTGGTTGCAAAATTAACATATCAAAATCCATTCCAGTTACTTAGGGGTGAGAGTGTTAAGAGCAAGGGGGGCATTTTGTCAATAGCAGCCATACAATCTTAGAGCGTGTACACCAACAGGACGATGGCTTCAGTAACACCAATGAATGCGCGATATGCATGATACACACATCATAATTTAAACAAGCCATGTGATTTTGTACCTTCTGACATATGCGTAATCTCATGAAATACGTTTACACACTTTACAACGTTTTTCATAAATGAAGTCAAAAGTAGACAACTTTTGACGCCATTTACCGAAAATATGTAAATTTTGTAAATGTATTTCATGAAATTACGCAGACTGTAACCGAAGGTACAAAATCGCATGGCGTGTCTCATTATGCGGCTGTGACAGCAGAGAAATGAGGCTTGTGGAAATTGCGTCCAGCCGAACTCGTCTGCTTGTGCGGCCCTGTAGCGTGATAAGGATGCAGAAATATGGTGACTGTTTCATTGACTCAATGTTGAGCAGTGCAAACCCTGATCAGACTGCGCGGATGCACTGGTCGCGAAGACCACAATTCCCATTTCTCCAGTCATAGCCACAGTTATAGGTAATCTATACATACTATACAAATCTGGACATACTATACAAATACATGGACAATGCAATGGGGGATCGTGGCTATATAGTTATTTCCCTTTGTAAATCTAAATCCGGTCCTTTGGTTCATTGTAGCGTTTATTTCTTACTGAATAAAGACTGCAAACAGGGTAGACCCAGATCAGACTGCACATATGTGCAGTCTGATCTGGGACTACACTGATTGCAATACAATTAATGTGAATTAAGTGTGAAACTATGAATCAAGTAATGCAGTTGCGGATCAGATTGCGCAGATATGTAGGATGATCTGGATCAACACTATAGTCGAAAACACTATAATGGCCTCCTTACACAACAAATCATGCGATATTCGGTTTTATTACAAGCATTTAGGCCATGAAATATACAAATTGGGACCGGATTTCTAAAATTAATGCTTATGGAAATAACTGGCTACGATCCCCATTTACTCCATATTTTTCCAAGTGCGTAATTAACAATGGTTTCCTGTTTCTAACAAACAACACGGCCAGGTAAGTGGCATATTGGAAACTACTTCCATTTTAACATCGGCTTACCGCGAAAATAAATACATACGCTGCATTTGCTTTTACAGTAACTAATTATATTTGGATATGTACTCGTGTAAATAAATGAAGCTATGTGGGGTAGGGTGTCAGGATAAAACCGGGGTTATGTGGGATTGTATCGATTTAGCTTCCATTATGTATGTGAGGTCTGATACCGAACGCAATGCATCATTCGATGCAACAACTTTCTCTCACAAGTACGGTATTACTATGGCAACTGGTTCTAAAGCAGGTTTTTTTTTCGCAACTAATTTTGATAATGTATTCCTAAAATCTGGACTGTAATTACTGGCATGGTAGCTGGTAATGGATTTCCTGCAGCTAGATGTGTACACGTGTGTCTCATTGGTTTTCGTGATCGAAGATTTCGGCATTGAATTCGAATTTGGTGGTCGGGACATTGCCATCATCGGATGCGGAGATAGCCGTTCATTCCAAATAGGCCAAGTTGATAAAGTGTATGTGTCGATGATGTCCTAGGTGGCATATCTACTGAAGCTACTTAAGAATGCTAGAAGCAACAAACGAATTATCTCCCGTCATTGCGAGCATGTCAGCGTCATCGGATTGTCTTTGCGAGAACTTATGCGATACAGGGGGCCGTTTCACTAAACTTCAGAAGTTTGGACCAAAGTACAGAGACCACCAAATGCAGCTTAACCCATTTCATGCTGAGGATACTCTGATTTTTGTTGAAAAAATCTCATTTTGTTCATTCATCGATAAAGGTATATGTTGTTACCACTCATTTGAACCGTCTCGTTGAGACGGTTCAAATGAGTGGTAACAACATATACTTTCCAAAGGATATAAAGAAAATAAGGATATTTTTCTTTCTAAAAGGTTCATACTACTAAAAGTGTATCCCGTCTGTAATTGGTTAACAAGACGCGTTTGATGCGCCATTTTTCATCAAAATCCGTTAAGTAATAAGGACAATATAAAAGAATACGTACTTTGAATCGGATGGATTCTGGAAGTTTCAGTACTTGTTTTTGTTGTTAGTACCACGTGATCATACACCTTGTTATCGTAACATACCCCGGGCGCTTAAGAAATAAACATGTCTCGCACTTAGTACACCGATGTACATATTTATATTGCACGTTTATTAAAGTCTCATCAATGTGCTCGTACATGTCGGACCATCTATCAAATATATATAATACATGTACAAACGGCAGAGCTCCAGATAAGGTGCGTATTCACGTATTTTACGCATTTATATTATCAGAATACGCACTGATTATCAAAAGTAGAAGTACAAAATACTCACACCAATGTGAAAATGCGCATTGATTTTCAAATTGACTAGTGAAACTACTGTAATAAAGGTGACATTTACTTAGTTGAGCTGCAAAAAGCAAACACTGTTTACTTTTTGCTGCTTAAATAAGTGAACTGTTAAATGTGTTTTATTTTATTATCATTTGCTCCCTATTTAATAAGGAAGAAAATCAATAATACATTTGTAAAAGTAAAATAAGAATTTAATTTGAAATCCGGGGGTATAGTACACTTTAGATACAAAACGTATCTGGAGCGTTGCAACATTACGTGCGATAACATATCGATGGTCTAGTAACATAAGGTCGTAACTGCTATGCTAAAGCATAGCAGTTACGACCTTATGTTACTAGACCATCGATATTTCCTAACTGCTAGTTTGTGTGTAAGAAATAGCGCAAATTAAATTTCCCTTGTCGTCGCACAGCATGTGCATTATCGCTCTTCTTCTGTTACCACATACAATGTTTTATATGTTGAAACAGCCATGTCTTATATCCTTATCACATAAAAATTTGGTACTCTTATCAAAATGCATTTATTATGCTGTGGAAAACGCATTGCCGGATCGTTTAGCTCTTCAATAGAAGATTAACTGGCACGCTAATTAACTTTATTCAATGAGTAATTACAAGTATAAATGGTAATTAACTTAATTCAACGAGTAATTACAAGTATAAATGGTAATTAACTTAATTCAACGAGTAATTACAAGTATAAATGGTAATTAACTTAATTCAATGAGTAATTACAAGTATCAATGGGACTACACTTTTCATCTCACTTTGTACTTTGCAACTTGGTATAACGGCATGGCTGTACCGCTTCCGCCAACAGATAAGCAAATGATTGAATGTCCTGAAATTATTCGCAGAATGTGGTTGTGGATGACACATAGACTATAATTAATCTAGAGTGGTAAGCGTTACGCGAAAAACAGATTTTTGGAAAACCTAAAATGATAAATATAGTTCTATTCTGAAAATTATCACGTGGTTACAACAACACCAAGTGCTGAAACTTCCAGAAGCTCTCCGATTCAAAGAACGTATTCTTTTATTTTGTCCTTATTATGTAACGGGTTTTAAGAAAAATATGGCGCATTAAACGCGGCTCGTTAAGCTGCATTTGGTGGTCTTTGAAGCCCAAACTTCTGTCGTTTTAGCGAAGAATCGATGTCCGTGTCTACAGACACGGAAATCGATTGTTCGCAAAAACGACATAAATAAGTGTGTACCGAACTACCGGGACCACCAAATGCAGCTCGCGAAAATGTGTTTGCTGCGCCATATTTCGTCAAAATCCGTTACATAGTAAGGACAAAATAAAATAATATGTACCTTGAATCGGAGGGCTTCTGGAAGTTTCAGTACGTGTTGTTGCTGTTGTAACCACGTGATCATACACATTGATGAAGGAATTGACGGGGTCAGTGGAAGCAGGGGCTATTTCATAAATGGCTTACCCCCTTCTATACTGACGTCATCAGGTGTCGATTTAATTTAACCCTTCGAATGCGGGACACGAAAATTACCGTCTGCCGTAGTTTCATAGTTTGTATTTTTCTCAACGACGTTCGTCCTGCGAAAAGAATACTGAGCTGAGCTGAGCACGAAAATTGTCGTCTGCTGATGCTTTATATGTTGCCTTCTTTCCCAATAAAGATATGGTTTGACAGCACTTTAGAATCATTTCCTCTGGAAATGATTCTAAAATGCTGTCAAACCCATGTTTTTCATGAGAAAAATCGAGAATAAAAAATAAACAGCAGACGACAACATTTAATTCGGCAGTGTAACGGTAAACTTCTCACAGTGCCTATAGGTTAGATTCCATCCATACGTACAATAGGCTGCGTGTTATTGCCCTACGTCTGGTATCCGGTGTCTGTTGCTATGCTGCTCGCCGACGTTATATATATAGCTACTATATCGCTATTTCTGGAACAACTCTTAGATTCAAGTTTTGCTTCTGATTCTGAATTACATATTCTGTGCAAGAAAATGAGAATTTTGTCGAAATCCGACACGAGTTTATGCTATTTATGTTGCTAATTGGCGAGCTATTCTTACACCTTGACGTCCATGTGCCAACACAGAGAAAACCTAGTGGTATATAAATTGAAGAAGACACTTGAAATATGCAATAAACAAACAGGGACGGGCTGGTCGCGAATGGTTGCCAACCGGTGACGAATGCACGTAGCGATCTGATTTGTATTTTTTTCCGGTACCGGAATAACCCCTCTTTCAATGGAATGTAACGTATCTCTGTTGTTTTGACGTTTAGCAATCTAGGCCCGGTTGCTCAAAGCTTCTGTTAGCTTAACAGACTGTTAAATCCTTAGCATTGCTAAGGATTTAACAGTCTGTTAAGCTAACAGAGGTTTTGAGCAACCGGGCCCCGGCTTTTCTGGCTGAATGTTTGTGATAGTTTTGTGTTTGACAACCCGAATTTTCTGGCTGCTACGGATTGACAGCGGAAATATTCTGGTTGCGCACAATTAAGTGTCATGTACCACATTGATAGATAATTTATTTACACATCATCAATTGTACACTACTACAAAAACACAGTATACATGCATATACATCGCACTATTACAAAAAGAATTACGAGACACGATAATACAATATATTTTACTATGACATAAAATGAGCAGTAAGATGATGTCATCGATTTATTTTATTCTCTAACTGCACACAGCCTTATCAAGTGTTCCCTGTGTTGATTTCATCACAGGTTCTTGGAGAACGGTTCATATTTCGGTGATTTATGGGTTATTTCGGTAGATCCAGGGGTTTAGGCGCATTGTTACCAACTTACAATTTACGTCACTTTCCGAGAGTTACACGTATACGTACGGTAATTTTTCCTTTGTGGGTATTTTGACAGTATAAAAGGGGTCCGAAAGTTCGTAACGGTGAATGTGTAGATAATTGACGATTTCTGTCGTGTGTAATGACTGAGCATTAGTAGTTGCACAAAACTATGTAAATTACCAAAAAACAACGAAATCCACGCAGATCTACCCAATATTCACCAACATACTGACATCTGTTCAAACACCTGTGGGTCGTATCCCCTGTGTTATATTATAGTTCCACACACGTAGACCAATCGAGGTTATCTACTGGTGTGAATCCATTATAGTAGATACAACACATAGATACCAACTCCATCCCCTACCAGCAAATGCATACTATTTCTCATATGTGACTGTGACCGGAGAAAAGGGGCTTAAGGGATTTATGACCAGTGTAGATACTGATTAAGTAACACACTTCTGTACCCTGGTAACGGTCGATATTGCTGGTTAGAAACATGTTTCATTGATGGAATGGCGAACAGTGCAGATCCTGATCAGACTGTGCGGATGCACAGGCTGATCTGGATCTACTCTGGTCGTGCAACCCGTAAACCAAATTCGCCAATCACAGCCACATATTTTTACTTGTGAGTTGCGAATTTGATATTAACAGACATTGATGGATCAGTATAAATGAAACCCGACTTTGAACGGGTATATTATACCGTATGCGACCAGCATAGCCACAGATCAGCCTGCGCATACGCGCAGTCTAATCAGGGTCTATCTATGCTGGTCACCATTCGGGGCTTTATACTGCCGTCAACAAGTGGATACGATACTGATGTAGCTGTGGAAGTATCAGAATGACCAGTGCCCAGATTTGACAGAAACGTCCTCATGTATATTTCTCAGCAAGTGTCTCAGAGATACATTCGCCGAAGGGGGTGGGGTGGGGGGGGGGGGGGTGGATATTCGAAATTCGAACGACTAATTTTCTGTACATACTGCTCATGTGATAATGCACATTTTGGTAATAACTTCCGAATGGGCTCTCTATATGATCTGGACATTGACCTGATAAAACTACCCTTATTTGACAGTGCTTGTTATTTTTGTTACATAATCAGATAGCTTCTGAATTGCCAAACAAAAATCTGGCGAGCCCCCACCCACAAATCTGCCACTGCATTGTATGTTATCTGGCATATGTACACTGGGGTCAGCTTGTAAGTGCACACACGAACGAACACGACAGGTTGGTTCAAACCTGTTGTGTTCGTTCGTGTGTGCACTTACACGCTGATCCCACTGTAGAGGGAATATCTTCATTCAAAAGCCACACCTCTATACTACTCGCATAGTTCACATTCTTCACTATTTGTGTCATAGAGGATCTGGACATCACACATGTTAGATTCTATTTATTGCATAAGCACATCATCATACATTGAAGGTGTATTGGTCACCACACCTCTTTTCTGTAGCGAGATAATTTGCATACATATGTATTACACTACAGGGGTCATACAAGTTATCCGGACAATCAGTTTATCGGACAACTGAACATACCTGTTAATTACGCGCATTCTTTCGATCCGTTATTGCAACGGATACATATAAGTCCCGCAGCTGCTTGTTGTTTCCATACCAGTGTGAAGAATATATCGCCAAGGTAAACATTTTAGTAAAATTTGTTTAAAACATTCCACAACTCTATCCACAAGTTGTTTACATCAAAATTCGCGAGTGCTCCCATTACGTCATTGCAAAATTGTTCTATAAATACAATAAATTATATAAATATGGTGTTTTCCAAGAAGCGCAGAATGACTGCTTTTTTTGCAGAACTAGACAATGCTGTTTACACTGCTTGTTTACAGGCGGTACATTTATTATTTCAATTTGAGAATAGAAGTTATAAGACTATTATACGTTTGTCCGGATAACTGAGTGTCGATGTTAATTTTGGGATAATCTTACGACTGATGATCTGACCCAATTTTAAGTGAGAAAGATGGCACATTTTGCTAAATAGTTTACATGCGCTGAGAAAGCAAGAACCGAGGACTGTTCTGTGAAAATTGTATGCCCGTACATGCTATTTTAAGAAAGATATTATAAAAACACTGCCATTTTTGTCCGATAATCTGGAGGATCCCTGTAGTGTATTATGATTTTTTACACTGTCGTAATACCATGCGAGCGCCCATTTCATGCAATACAATTAGTGTCATCACGTTCTAATACAATAGCAATGGAGAGATATAGAGGATATTCATATTTCTGCAACGAATATGACATATATGTTCATCGAGTGGTGTGAAATGTCCATATTTCACGAGTGCCGTGACATATATGTTCATCGAGTGGTGTGAAATGTCCATATTCTATTTATTATATACCGCTCCATGGAAATTAGCAGTTTTTTAGACTGTATACGGTAATGAATGTGTATTTGCAGCCTATTTGCAGTCCGGCACTTCAGGTGCGCGTTATGAATATAGATAGCGGAAGTAGTCGTATTTTCACGGGAAGTTGTTTATTTCATCGATGAGAAAATATGACTTTTATTTACATCGTATAACTATGTATTTCATGGGTAAGTATATAATAAAATACGGATGTCAGACAGTAGGACTATCTAACACATGCCCCGAGTTCACACACCGTCTGCATGCACGTTGCTGAAAAGCTGTTTGAATCATGAAAGCCGTTGGCTTCAAATTCGTTTTCGAATTAGTTGCTGGCATGGTTCCCGCTTGCTGATTGATGCGCCGGTATGCAGGGTGCAACTCACATGTCATGCTATCACATATCGCCATCGTCGGCTTGTAATGCATTAGCTGCATTTTATTGGCGGGTATATTGCTATATTAGCCCTTACACTGCTGAATTGAATTGTGTCGTCTGCTGTTTGGTTTTTATATTCCATTTTATTTCTGCCCAACAAAATGGTTTGACAGCACTTTAGAATCATTTCCGTTGGAAATGATTCTAAAGCGCTGTCGAACCATGATTTTATTGAGAATACATATGAAACGACGACAGCAGACGACACTACCCGGTTCCAGCCATTTAGGAGTTGTTCGAACTTTTCTCAATAGGTATATTGACATTTCATACTTTTGTTCTACGCTTGTAAGATTTCCATTGAACTAGTGATGTCAACACATGCAGTGAACAGTTCTCAGATAAGACATTCCATTTATTATGTTGGCAGTAAGCAGAACCGAAACCATTTTGAGATACTCTTGGAATTTCAGGGGACCTTGGAATAAGGGAGTTATCCCCCTTCTTTCATGGACCCCTTTAATTGTGAGTGAACTTGTGAGTGACAAGCAGCTAGCCAAACACCATGTGGTACACACAGGTGTTCGAAGTCATCGCCCCAACACGACTTCGGACACATGTGGTGGCACATACCAGTGGTTATGATTGGAGAACTTGAGCTGGTAACTTTGTGTCTGGTCTCTGTCCTGATCACTGGCTTACTCCTGTAATATGTAAATGATCTACTGTCTGTTCCACGTTTTGCTGCCGACGAACTTTTGGCTATTAAATACATTACATCTAAAAAATATTTAAAAGTAAGTACTTTTTTATCAATAACAGAAAAGTAACCCTTCACAAAAAAAATTATTTGTTTAAATTCTATCAAATATTGATTTTATTGCGAAAAAAAGATTTTCCTATGGGAATTTAACATGGGGGCTAAAAATAGATTTGTTTACACTATATTTTTTATTTGTGGACCGATTTTCAAAATCTAACGTTTTCTTAGTTACATCATTTTCAAGCTATCTCGCCAGGTTTCGGAGTCAATTTCCAATTTCTTTTGGAAATTGACTCCCCATGTTAAATTCCCATAGGAAAATCGTTTTTTCGCAATAAAATCCATCAAATAAATATTTTTGAGGAGGGTGAATTTTTGTTATTGATGAAAAAGTACTTTCTTTTAAATATTTTTTAGATTTAATGTTCGTCGGCAGCAAAACGTGGAACAGACAGTATATTGTTTTGTGAAAGCATTATAACCATTTGGTATCGAACAGACCATACCGTGTGCATTTCTTTCTTCGTATATGGAATACATACTAAATATATATAATACGATAGCTTCCATGTGTTCCAGTCCTGTATACTATACATGCTGATTGACACAATGTCCATGTTGTTTTGGCAAGCATGGACGTTTGTTTTCATGCACTAGCATAGTTCAAACCTGCTCGCCGACGGTGTATGCTGTGTACCCCATAATGAGCCTATTAGTGCTAACTGCCAGTCGAGCTGTATGCGGCGGATGCGGGTGTTGTTCATTCCGACGGCAGAATATGCACGCTCATTTGGCATATTCGACGTCGCTGTCAAAACATGCCGCATAGCCGCCATACTGTACTCTACAACTTCCTGACACAGTGGTGGAATTATTATACGGCTGACGGATGTGTCATTACTTTCTTTGCGAAATGCTAGTTATGTTGTCAACATTTCTTTCATGATCGCTTTTCATTCTTTTAACCAAGGTGTATGATCACGTGGTTAAAACAACAACAACACGTATTAACATTCCAGAAGCCCTCTGATTCAAAGTGCGTATTTTTTATTTTGTCCGTATTAAGTAACGGATTTTGATGAAATATGGCGCATCAAACGCGTCTTGTTAAGCTGAATTTGGTGGTCTCTGTACTTTGGCCCAAACTTCTGTCGAATTTGCGAAGAATCGACAGAAGTTTGGGCCAAAGTACAGAGACCACCAAATGCAGCTCACGAAGACGCGTTTGTTGCGCCATATTTCATCAAAATCACCACGTGATCATGTACCTTGTTAACGAGCCAACGTATATATTATGATCACTCAGCATGCAGGTACCTTTTAAGGGGAAATGACGTAAAACGTGGGTAATTTTTAGAACTAGTATAGTATGTCTAGTATGGTATGGAGGTACACGTATTATAGTGGAACCTCTCTAAACCGAACATCCTTGCGCCATCGATGTGTTAAATTATGATCGATTTCACTATCAAATATCGCCGATGTTGATCAGTGTTCATGATTGTAATGCACACATGCATGTATTTCCGTGCTCTTACAGTGAACATCTCTAAACCGGACACCTTGGGGACCGCCCGGGGTGTCCGGTTTAGATAGGTTTCACTGTACTTGTATGGACGTACAGTGGGGTCAGCGTGTAAGTGCACACACGAACGAACACGACAGGTTGCAACACTGACCACACTGTATTTCATGTACGAAAAAAAAATGTAAATATTTTTCTGCATTTTTTCTCATTTCGCATCAAAAGTGTATGTTGTTACCACTCAGTTGAACCGTCTCGGCGAGACGGTTCAACTGAGTGGTAACAACATACACTTTGGGTGGGTAGCGAACCAACCTGTCGTGTTCGTTCGTGTGTGCACTTACACGCTGACCACACTGTACATGTATTATCTTCATGCACCAGTTTGCAGGGAAGAAAAAACAAGACCTAAACTGTCAGAACTAAAGTGTTTAATTTACGATACCAAAAGGCTCATAAACGCGACGTGTGAATAAAGGAAGGTTCCTAATTGCTGGCAATAAACCACATTAGTGGGAAGCGGAAAATCCAGACTCACTGATTAATTATTTCAGCTATTTTTATTTTTTTGGTAATCTGTTAATTCAGCCGCAGTAGACGGCACTTTTATCCCTTTGAACCAGAAGCCAGCTATAGCTGGGTTTGCAAAAAATGCCGATCCATATGGGTCTTATCAGGATCTGCGCTTTTTACAAGTAATTTTCATATTTATTAGAACAAAAACACCCCCCTTTTCATAAATAGACTAGTCTGAAAATCAGTTTGTGACGATTGGATTGGTGGGAAAATTAGCATATCACAGTCCATTCCAGTTACTTTCAGGGTTAAATAATGCATGAAGAAACAATCACAATGATTCCTATCCTAACGACTGTAGGAGTTGGGATATACAGTTAGGCTATCAGTCTATTGCATTTTATACATTATCAGGCTTGACTGGGAAAACGTTTCCGAGCGGAGCCTGACACACATGATATGTAAAGACTCTAGCTTGGACTTATTCATATATATCAGCATATACAGTGGGGTCAACGAGTAAGTGCACACACGAACGAACACGACAGGTTGGTTCCAACCTGTCGTGTTCGTTCGTGTGTGCACTTACACGCTGACCCTACTGTAATGTGTTATGCAAAAACGTTGTGTCATCACACTAACGGAATTCGGTAGCATGAATTTACCCTTCAACTTGGACGTTATAGAAAATAGAAAATAGTGTGTTACCATGGCAACTTCCGCTATTAATAATCTCTTCTGTGTTTAGTGACAAACTTTCGACGTCATTCTTAGAAACAGTTGTACTTTACAGGGGTTACACTATGGGAGGGCTATAGAAGCCCCTACTGTTCATCCTCCCCTAGTGTAAAATCATCTGCGCACGCCTATATCTGATTCATCATTCAACGACACTCATTCATCATCTTCGAGGGGATGGGATGTACAGTGGGGTCAGCGTGTAAGTGCACACACGAACGAACACGACAGGTTGGAACGCTGACCTCAATGTATTTCATGTATAAAAAAAAATGTAAATATTTTTCTGCATTTTTTCTCATTCGCATCAAAAGTGTATGTTGTTACCACTCAGTTGAACCGTCTCGGCGAGACGGTTCAACTGAGTGGTAACAACATACACTTTGGGTGGGTAGCGAACCAACCTGTCGTGTTCGTTCGTGTGTGCACCTACACGCTGACCCACTGTAGCCTAGGGGTAGAACTTCCAATCCGAGAGCATCAAAAATACTTTCAAAGTACATGTATTTCCATACCATCCCACTGTAACGGCGACGAATTATCGTTGCACTGTCAGTTTTGTTCAACATGTTTCACTAGTTCAGTCTGTAGCAAGGGAAGACACCAACAGACGTAGTTTTCATATGTCGTTATTAGTACATTATGTGAGCATATGTATTACAGTAGGGTCAGCGTGTAAGTGCACACACGAACGAACACGACAAGTTGGAACCAACCTGTCGTGTTCGTTCGTGTGTGCACTTACACGTTGACCCCGCTGTATGTATATGTGATTATTCTGAGAGTTGTTATAATACAGTGAAACCTCTCTATACCGGACACCATGAAAGGTCCCCAGGGTGTCCGGCGTAGAGAGGTTTCAATTTAAATCAGCCATTTAATCATGCTGAGCCATATTTGTGTGCTATGCGATCATGAACAGACATTATCACCTGAGATAAATGACCAAGACACGCATCAAAAATTAGACCACAGGTGTTTTCTTGGTGTCCGGCTTAGAGAGGTTCCACTGTATTCAGTTGCATGGTCATGGCACTTTCTCTTGTGACATTTACATCTATAACGCAACATGCTATTTCAATCATTATGGAACATCATGTAATGCACATATTTCGACTGTATCGCACATTTTAGTAAATTCTTAAACAAACAGGCCAACGGCCATTGGCTTGACACTTTTATGGGCTGAAATGCCCGGGTTTAGAAGGTCTTCGAGCCAATTTTGACCCTTGAATCTAAGCTAAATAACATACTGAGTTATGCGTTATTCAATTAACATTGCAGAAATGGAATTTAACATGTTCTGCATACGTTATGACTTGTGGTAAAACACATTTCCTCATGGCGCGTCATACATATGTGTTATCATCCTGAATATTTGGAGCAGATCCATGCCTTTGGGTAAGCGGTGATTTTTATTAAAATACCAGAGAAAACCAATTAAATTGTCTCAATCAATTCGGCATAACAGACGTTGAGATGCCTCATTACATAACGTTCTAGTAAATTGTGCGGTGCTGATATATGGTGATATATTACTCAAAACGCCTCGTACTTCAAACGAAAATTCAGTAACCCATTTCATGTTGGGTACGCGTTAATCGGTATCCAAATTTACCAACATTTTCTATTTTCTTTATTTCTCAATGAAATAATGCGTTGTTACCACTCATTTGAACCGTCTCGACGAGACGGTTCAAATGAGTGGCAACAACGTATACTTTAATTGAGAATGAGAAATAATCTACCAGGAAAATAGTTTATATTTGGCATGAATATGTTTAGTAATTTAGCCCACTTGTTCATATGCATAGAACAATGTCTGCAATGTGCAGATAGATGCCTTGTCAGGAATACAAATCGATATTTGAAACCACTTCAACACCGTATGTGATTTTTATTAAAATACCAGAGAAAACCAATTAAATTGTCTCAATCATTTCGGCATAACAGACGTCGTTAGGTCTCATTACATAACGTTCTAGTAAATTGTGAGGCGCTGATATATGGTGATATATCACTCCCAAGGCCTCGTACTTCAAAAGGAAATGCAGTAACCCATTTCATGTTGGGTACGCGTTAATCGGTATCCAAATTTACCAAATGTGTTTTTTATTTTCTTTATTTCTCAATGAAAGTATGCGTTGTTACCACTTATTTGAACCGTCTCGACGAGACGGTTAAAATGAGTGGTAGCAACGTGTACTTTCATTGAGATATAATCTACCAGGAAAATATTTTATGTTTGGCATGAATGGGTTTATTAATGTCGCACACTTGTTCATATACATAGAACAATTTCGGCAATGTGTAGATAGATACCTTGTCAGGAATACAAATCGATATTTGAAACTTACCACTTCAACACCGCATGTATCAGATAACACTATCGGATGCTGTGAGTGTACATATACAAAGCATACAAGACCAGCTTATGTTGATGTTACGTTTACCAGGCAATGCTAGGAATTGCTTAGGGATTCCTCCAGAGCCTCGAAATGTATACCGTTTCATAGCTGAACCTGATAATTTGATATCAAAAGACACGAGCATGGTATTCTGTTTATCAGTACTACATAATGAACGCGGACTCGTTTACATTGCGTCATTCGGAATATAACGCCATGCGTGTTTGACTGTCAGTATTTAATACGTTCAACTTGTATACCGCATATGCACAATTCGTTACATGATAGATAAGTATGCATAGTCAGAACAATTTTGAAGTTAGCATATGTATCAGCCAAATGAATCCAGTGTTCTGAGCTGTAATGTAAATGCACATGTAAGTGTTTTTAAACTAGAATTCGTGCATTAAATGCAAAACACAATATATTCTGTAGTTCATTGATAATTAATGTTATCTTCTAAAAGGAACGTAATTAATCCCATACTCATCTTAGCACAGGTTTGTGTGTAACACTATGTCAGTCAAAGTCAACAGTTATCACTGACTGTACGTTTAGATACATTGAGATCTTGGTCAAATTGCAGATGAAAGTTTTCGCTCTAGTCTATCCATTCATATTGGGATCAGCTTGAGATCTTTATTTTTGCGGTATGAATTCCACCACATAGACTCGGCGTGTAGCTCTTAATAGACCATACTATGCCAGATAAATGTCAATTCAAGTAGCCTAAAATAAGTCACGACATGCGATTGTGTATCTAAGATTATTAAGAACATGTGCGATTTTTCATGAAATATATTTACAGAAAATGTGATATTGTCATCTTTCCACTTCATTTACGGAAAATATCGTAAATTTTGTAAATATTTTTCATGAGATATCGCACATGTTCTTAGGTACAAAGGCGGGCGTGTCTCAAATGATGTATAAATAAAGTGACCTTGTGCAACGATCGATCACGCTCCATTGTACCTTCTTATCAACGTTAAAATCTGCTGTTCTGGAACATGTTCTCACGTATCCTTTCATCTGAAAGGGCGTGTGTTTCTTCTGTTATACAATATGTATGTTGCACATTGCGTAAACAAAACCAGACACAGGTGTGCGTGAAAGTCTATCACGATTTGCACGTTTATACATCCAATAATATGGTAGGTTCGATGGCTAATTTTCGTACATGGTGCTAGAGACGATCGTTTCCAAATGGTAGTTGATAATGAAGTAAATTGAAAACATGTTGCGATCACATTTATCAATGTAACAGTTATAATACATTTGCAGAGGTTATTTAACTGTTCGCCATCTTATCCGCATATACCTGGGTCGTCAGATGATAAAATTAACGTTGAAGCATATCAAGGTGCATGATCACGTGGTTACAACAACAACAACTTCGCCCACTCCAAAGTAAGTAGTATTTGATAGTTTCCTTAATATGCAACGGATTTTGATGAAATATGGCGCAGCAAACGCGTCTTCGTGAGCTGCATTTGGTGGTCTATGGAGTTTGGCACAGACGTATGTCGTCGGAGACACGGAAATCGATTCTTCGCAAAAACGACAGAAGTTTGGGTGAAAATACAGAGACCACCAAATGCAGCTTAGCAAGACGTCGCGTTTGATGCGCCATATTTCATCAAAATCCGTTACGTAATAAGGACACTATAAAATAATACGTACTTTGAATCGGTACTTGTTGTTATTGTTAGTACCACGTGATCATACACCTTGCATATGTAATGATACCAGTGATTGTTAGTGTTCGTTGTGCAAGACTCTTCAGGCGAGGTAACTTACTGCAGATGTCAAGCATGTTTTCCGGGGAGCAAGCTGTCCGTACCAACACCAAATAAACAGTTAGATACAAATATAATTTCACTGTATTAACATTATCTGATCCCACTTGCACTGTTAGATATACACAGGCACCACCGTCCCCACCTTTATGAAAATTATCCAAACGTTGACGAGATCATGTTGTCTAATTAAAATCGAGAATCCACGCCTCCTTCGAAACTTAAATCCATGGACGCTTATAAATTATGTTGTTATGGCCCATAGCAAACACTGCAAATCCTGATGAGATGGCTCGTTACGAGCCAGCTCATCTGGATCTGCAGTGCTTGCAATACCACGACGGTCAGCATATTAATACACTCTTACTTGTTGAGGAATCGTCTAATTATGGAAGCGTCCTGGTGCCAATGCTATAATATTTTATCTCCTAACTAGGAGATACTAACTCCTAATTAGGAGATACTAAGTCCTAATTATACGATAGTAAGTCCTAATTAGGATATATTATCTCCCATAATTAGGAGATATTATCTCCTAATTGGGAGATGGTAACTACTAATTAGGAGATGGTAAGTCCTAATTATGAGACAGTATGTCCTAATTAAGAGATATTAAGTCCTAATTATTAGGAGATAGTAATGTCGGACTTAGTATCTCCTAATTAGGAATTACTATCTCCTAATTAGGACTTAATATCTCCTAATTAGGAGATACAAATAGTATAGCTTTGTCACCAGGGCGCTTCCATGTCTAATAGTTATATTTACGTGTCGGTATCTCTTCATTCACATAACAATATGCTTGCTCTGCTGTTTCTAGACCACGGTACACGCTCCATGTAGTGGGGACGGCCAATTACCCCGGCGTAGGGATACATTGTATTGGCGGAAAATCGCGCACTACTTCTCGCCTCACCAGCGTAACGTTAGCATTGACGCTAACTACTCAAGGGTAGAGTACATGCCGAGGTGGTTTTATAACTCCTGATCTCATCTAGTCGTCGTGGTCAATTACTTGTGTTATTTTCACACTCATCGGGGATTCAGTGCTTTCTGGGGTACGTAGTCAAACTCAAATATAATTGGATCTTTTTTAATCAACTTTGGTCGGCGCAACATACTGTCTGATGTGAATACAAGTGATTCGGCTCTCCTTGTTGAGTATTTAGACCGTGAGGAGTATAATCCTGCCACACGGGTGGTTGAGTGTATGAAGAAGACCCCCGGTCTCGTGTCGGCGTCGGTAGCCTTGATTCCGGCATTTACAGTTTCTACAACCGACGCTGGCACGCGTACAACTCATCACAGCAACTGTACCGACCTACTGGTACGCAACAAATAAGCGTGTTCTGTGTAGGAAATGTGTAAAGTCATATGAGACAAGACGCGAGTTTGTACCTACGAAAATTCACGATATTCCATGAAAGCTCTGGTATTTGCACAAGATATTGCACATCTCTAAGGTACAAATCACTTGTCTAATACTGATTAGAATGCTTCCGATTGGTGTCGATAGCCATACATAAATACCCGACACACAGTCCCCGGTCTGTAGCCTATTTCATCAACATTGCAAAGTATACTTCTTTAGTAGCAAAGTATACTTTGAGGGAGAAATTTTCAATTTTATGATAAATTTATTAATTTTTATTATAATGAATTTATTACATTATCACAGCCAATTTGGCTGTGATAATGTAATAAATTCAGTATAATAATTCTGCATACTTTTAATCATGAAATATATGCAGTTGTTAGTTCTATATGAAATAATGCATTTCATGAAAAATAAATGGTTACTCCCTCAATGTATACTTTGCTAGTAAAGTATACTTTGCAATGTTGATGAAATAGGCTACTGGTCATGGTAGTGTTGTCAATGTACGTGTCGAAATGAACAGTAGCCGATTTCATCAAACTTGCAAAGTATACTTATCTAGCAAAGTATACTTTGAGGGAGCAATCATTTATTTTTCCTGAAATGCATCATTTCATATAGAACTAACAACTGCATATATTTGATGATTAAAAGTATGCATAATTATTATACTGAATTTATTACATTATCACAGCCAAATTGGCTGTGATAATGTAATAAATTCAGTATAATAAAAATTAATAAATTTATCCTAAAATTTAAAATTTCTCCCTCAAAGTATACTTTGCTAGGAAAGTATACTTTGCAATGTTGATGAAATAGGCTACTGGTCATGGTAGTGTTGTCATTGTACGTGTTTTTTTACATAATTATCTGTCTTTGCTCCAGTATAATTTGTTTCCAGGGGTTACGTGGTAAATGTGTGGGATTGTTTGCTTTTTCCATATTGAATTCCCGTTAACTGCCAGAACGAGAAGACCCGTTGGTTGTACACAACCGCCTACGTTAATCTTGCCCTGGCTATTAACATTTCTGATATATTGGTAATGCCAACACGCAATCCAGCAACTTGATTGTATGAGCCTGAGCTGTAGCACATCTCAGGCTCAGTCGATGAAGCTGTTATACTTCAAGTACAATATTCAAGAATTTTGAAATAAAGAAATTGTCAACTATTGGCAATATTAGTGCATGCGGTAGTGTAGTAGACTGTGTATGTACAATCGGATGGATGCATTCGGAACCGGAACGCCTACGGATGCTCTTCCAGAAGCAAACCTGTCACAAAACGTCACAAAATGACCTTTGGCAACGCTTCAGTTAAAATTGCATGTATTTGTCACATGTAGTTGTAAGATGGAGTATGTTAATTGGCCACAATAGTTCGATGATTGACATAACATAGCATGTATGCATTGTCTCCGTCAGCTTAACGATATATTCTAGTAATTACCAACACAACACAAACACATAGGAACACGATTTCAACGGACTAAAAGTAACTGAAGAAGCTTTAGAACTATACTTTAGTATCGACATCAATGTTAATAAAATAAGAGTACGAGACGACGCCTTATCCGACCAACAACTACTTTCTAAATCAATTGGCCTTGACATTTGACATGAAGCCATATGGGTGGGCTATAGAATGGAAATATGGACGATGATAACACGGTATATGAAGTTTCAAGTCAATCTCACTCACAGTTGCAGAGATAACGAATACCCGAAAACTTTAACGCAAATCTTACGGACGGACGGACGGACGGAGGACGGACGGAATGATGAAAACTATATACCCCTCGCTATAATTCGTTCCCGGGTATAAACCTGGCTTTTATATTCTATGTTATCTTTTTACACAATATGCTGACCGAAATATTGTGTTAATATTGAGCGTATTTGTTTCTGTACTTTGTTTATCGCCATGTGACATGTTGTGTGATTGAATTGGACCATATGCGTGTGTTGTGGCAGACCGAGCACTGTGAAGTGGAGTTAGATGCATGTTTGACAGGTGTGAGTTGCATGCGCAGGTGTGCTTGTACCATGCAGATATCGGTGTACAATATATGTACTCGTACGTTGACAGACAGCACGGGCCAGTACTATGGATGTAGCGTTTTGTATCATTAGTGCAGTTTCTTGTACGTTAGAAGCTAGCGCACAAGAAATGCTAGTTCAAAACTCATCGACATATACACATGCACATCCAGTAAATTATACGAACACACGATGACAGCCAATTAACACATACACGGACGTGCATGAGTTGGTGGGCTGCCATCGTGTTTTCAGATGATGTATGGGTTGTATATGTAGAAGATTTCGGACCCAATAATTAATACGGATGGAAAGAGGCTGATGTTTCGCTGTGAATACTGGCTATGATGATATTCAGAATATTATGTTGGTATTGAAGTTGTAACACCAACAATATGTAAAGTATTGCCCCGTACAGATAGTTACTCGGGTATTGCGAACGGGAATCCGATTTGATGTTGCTACGCTCATAACTTACGCCAGTTATTATCGGGACCTTTGCCATATCCTGCTGATATTGGAGGTCTTATATTCTCGCGGCTTCCAGTGAGATAACAAGTTGTTTATTCATGTTTTCACAGAAACTCAATTACACAATCTCGCATAGACAGGTCACTCAAGGTTACTGTAGGCATCGCAATATACACTTACAAATACATACATTTACAAAGCGTTTAAGAGATTCACTTTATGGATATATGCATTACGCCATATGTTATTTTATAGTTTCCTATACATGCCCATGCATAATTAAGACCCATTTGTCGTGATATACGTATACACGTTAGGGAACATGATAATCATAATTGCCGGGGCGTTTATTGCCTTCCCAGCATTTCTTAGACACCACAGAGCCAGCAGCCTTCCAGCTAGGCACACCGAAATAGATGGTCCGCGTGTATACGGTATGAGGATCGTAACTAGTTATTTCGGCCCTTTGCAAATATGTTTATAGAGATCCGGTCCTCTGATGTATTTCAGCGTTTGGTTCTTACTGAATAGCACACACAGTTAGCAACATTAATAAGTGTGAACATATTAATCAGGCAAATAATGCAGTCCCCAATTAGATTACGCAGATATATAGGATGATCTGGACCATTACTAGGATCTGGATCAACAAATCATGATACATTCACCCTTTTTACAAGCAATAAGGCCCTAAGCTACACAATTTGGACCGAATGTCTATACATAAATTCAACGGGAGATAGCTAGCTACGATCCCGCATTCCTCCCATATTTCCAACAGTTCCTAGCCCACCTACTGCCCCCCTGTTAGTTAACTGGAAAATATTCAATATCTATCGGAGACAATGGCATTGCATTGACCATTTTACAAAAGTGGCAGAATGCACAGTCGGTGTGGTGGGGTGTTGTCAGCCAGGTAGGCAATACGGTGTTATGTAGCGGTTCTCTGATTTTTAAGCAACAAGTAATTCTCTATCAGTGGTATGAACAAGTCAGTCCATACAAAACACTGTTGATTCTTTCAATGTATCAATATCTCTTTGGATTGACCGCCATGGCGTATGCGTTGGAGACAGTGATTGGTATATTCATAACGACTATCTATAGTACACACAGGTTTTATTCAACTGAGAGACTTACGATAATCATACACATGTACATGTACATCCTACGCAAATGTCTAATGAAATTGAAATTACGAGGTCCCCAGGGCGGTTTAGCGAGGCTTCGCTGTAAATGAAGCATTTGCTTATTCCGATTCGTACTTGTGTCCTATGCGACCACGAACAGGTAGTGTCACCTAATATAAATGACCAAGAAACCCATAAAAACTATGATTACATAATTATGTTGTTTCTTGTCCGGTTTAGAGAGGTTTCAATGTATGATAACTCGGTTTCCGCATGACGCATGTCTATAGCTGTATAGTAAATTTGCCGAGATCTGACAACACGATTGTGTATAACACTGACTCTGGCGGCAAAGTTCATTAATATCAGAATTACTAACCGTCCCAGAGTGTGTATACTATATGCAAGTATTAACACATTTTTGAACATTCTCTGTCAACGTAATATATATGGCGGCCAGCGTGAGTGTTACGTCGGGTGTGAGCTGATGACTGATGTGCTCAGATAATGGATGTACACACATGTACAGTTGAACCCCTCTAAACCGGACACAAATGAAAGTTAGTTCTACTTCATTGTAATCGGTAAATAGTCAACACTATTTCACTCCTGAAAATCATGACGTCATGATTGTTTGTTATTTCATGGTCATTCGGGGAACAGTCAAAACATGTTGCCCCTCGATGCCGTGGACGACCCGATGCACTATTGCCCTCGGCCTTCGGGGCAATAGTTTAGACTGTTCCCAGAATGACCATGAAATAACTGTATATTATACATTGCTGCATCTTCGAATACGTAGCCGTTTGTTTGTATTTCTACTACGTTCCCCATTGCGCCCCATGTCAAGGATAGATAGATAGCCTCAACGCTATATAATAGCTACCACTTTGTGTGCATCTGTAGGTGAACTTTCGTTTAACAAGGTTATTCCAATTAAGTGGTCGTGTAACTAAAGTCAATTATGTTGGATATATTCCAACAGCTGGCACTCAATACGACTGATTTACAAAAAGCAAGAGCTCGATTCTGAGAAACACAGTGGTATCGCTTAAATATGTTAAAGTTATTGTACGGATACTAAAGTAAATACATGTACCAAACCAATTATGTCTAGATCTATGAGCTACTAGGAAATTGATGGATAGATGAAAAGTGTCCAGTCAATAACCATTATCTTCCAGATGTAATTGGCCCACTTGGTAACTACTATCGCTTTCTCTAGGGTAATGACCGGCGGTGTACGGACCCACCACCCACATGAAAAATATAATTGATGAATAGATACCATACGTTGAATGCAACTAATGCATGCTAAAACTCAAACGCCGCGACTACAGTGCCTAGCAAACAAAGGTGCCAGCTGACAAAAGGAAAAAGTACCGACCAAGCCACGGTCAGTTGAAGTTTAGTCCAGGTTGATAATGAAGATGTCAGTCTATGCTTTGATAATATGGGACACTGTCCAGAAATATAATACGTTATACTACAAACGTTGGCTGCAAGAACTTTCATATAGCCTAATTAGAGTCCGCAGTTTACACTTGCTTATGCATGGAGCATGGGCAATTCACATGTCCTAATTCTCTAGGATATGTTCTAGATTCAAATATCAAGTATATTCTTTTCATTTATGACATGTATACGATTGGAATCTCTATTAATTCCAAGATATTATACAGAGACTAGTGTCAATCAAGCAATTTGCAAATCATTATGCTTCAGTGCATTAACTGACTGAAAACAGGTGTTCAATGATGTAATCAAATAATTGAAACTCGTCGCCATCTTTCATAGCATATCCATCTTTTCTGCTTTACAGCACTGTGATAATGTGATATAACGAAGACGTTTATGCAACATACAGATGGAATGCCGGAATTCATAGTGAATGGACGAATAATACTAGAATAGACAACTTGCTTAAACTAAATGTACTTGTTTGAAAATATTGTCGTGAAGATTTATTCCGGTGAAAAAGTAACATATAGTCTATTCTAGTTATTTAGGGTTGGAAGGGTTAATACATCAACGCCTGATTAGTTGAGACAGACAACGGTGCTTGCTGATATACAACGTTAAATGCAAGATTATATTTTATCTGGTCTATCCGGCCTCTTTATTTGTAGTGTCTTCAATGTTTGATGATATGCATGCACAATGCCACACGTGTCTGTTGATTTGTCAGGGTGTCATTGATCAGCTAGTTATCTATTTAACTTTATATTTTGTGTTTTGTGTCCATCACTATATATGTATATATGGCTTTGACGGCTTCGACGGTTTTGAGAAATGAGGTGTATGGGTTTTTGCGACAAGTGTATATTCAGATCAGCTTGTGTACCCGCACGCTCTTGTCACGATCTGCACTGTTCGCCATTCCATCAATGAAACACCTGCAATATAGATCGTTATCAGGCTACATGAGTGCGCTATTTGACCAGGAGCTACACTGGTCATCAATACAATAAGCCTAATTTCTATTTTGCTATTTTATTAGAAAATTCACTGGTTACCATTCCCATAGGCCCCTTTGTTCCACACACAGCAACATAATTGAGTCAGTGTTCGGTGTCAGCTATAGGTAGACAGACCGGTCGATTTCGTCTTTTTGTTAGCTTATATTTGCGAGTTGGAATTGGCTCGAGGACTTTCCAAACCCGGGAATTCGAGCCCAAAGAAGTGTCAGGCCAATGACCGTTGGCCTGTTTGTCCAAATTTAGTAATATCTGCGATTGAGGCGGTTAATTTTCGATTTCGTATTATCCTTGTTTCTTTTTATACTTGCAGTACAAGATGCCCACGCCGGAGGGTCTGCGTCCGTCCATCACAGACAACCGCGACGGCTCTATATCCGTCCAATACCAGCCGAAGACACAGGGACGCCATGAGGTACAGATGTGCTTTGAGGGCGCCGCCGTCGAAGGTAAGCACTATGCATGTGTTCGCGGGTTTACTTACATGTAGCATATATAGGTCACTCGGCCCACACAAGCGAAATTATGAGATTTGCAACGAACTGCACCTAGTAGGATCGCGATCTGTAATGTTGGTTGACAACAGTACTTCCGACTACTCAAGGGTTTACACTCCACAAAACACCCGCCGCTACATAATCTCTATTGAGTTCACGGACACGGGAGAACATATTAATCCACCGTAATACGATACAATGGAGCATAAAAGTAATGTTACCGCCTTGGAACGTCCACTGAGTGAGAACAATGTTCAAGACTGGCGTGCTATGTGTGAAGCCCGGTACAGTAGAGAAGATCGGGTTACCATGACGGATCTGCTACACTTACATCCCACCGCGCGCTGTTCTCGCCGGGGTAATAACCATTATATCCTCGGCACATGAGACCGGACTAATGTACTAATTGAAATACAGGTATTCCCACACCCACCATCACAGGTAGCATAGTATAGGGAGGAAACATTAATACAGATGATATATTCATCTGTGGATAGCATACACACACTGTACGTCATACAATAGCGAGTTGACCCGTGTTTACGACGTATAGTGAAATACAATCGTGATACACTGCCGTTATTGTTGTAGAACCGTGTACTGGCGAATGGGGCTTAAGCGATTTGTGACAAGTGTAGTTCGTGATCTAATAGTACACTCCAGTAGTAGCCTGATAACTTTCTCAATTGCTCGTTAGAAGCATGGAATGGCGATCAGTGCAGATCTTGATCAGACTATGCGGATATACACTCATCACAAAACACATAAGCCACATATGATTCCGATACGCCGTAATGAAGCTATAACATTATGTATGAGTAAAATCGAAACAAAATTTAAAATAGCTTTCCAAGCATCACTTGATACATCTGATAACACCCATCGTATATATAACATAGATAAATAATATAGATTCTCAGTCATGGTTACCAATAATGTCATATATCTTATTGTATGTAACCAAATGAATCATGATCGAAAAACATTGGGCTTACTTTTTCCACTAGTTTATTCACTGGCAATTCTTGAAGTTCGTAGTCTAGTAATGGATGATAATGGTCTTCGTATTTCGTTATTCAGTCCGCAATACAACAGCGTTATTAAGCTGCATGAGGGGGCATATCTATCGGGACTGCTGTAATCGGTCGGAAATGAAATGAAAATATAGATATCAAATATATCAGGCAAGGCTAAGAAACACGTATGGATTTATTTAATTGATACAGTTTCTCTATTTTATTAATCAGGAGGTCGTTATACTAAGATATGCGCATATATTACTGCATTTGTGTTGTAACGTGAACATGATGCCGTTGTGTTATCACATTCATTCGGTGACAACGCGTGACATCATTCGATCAATGAAACGTCAACAGTTTTCAAATCTCAGCGTTAATTCCTGATACAGCATTTTAATATCAGCCAGTCTCGATTCGATCAGTTCACAGATAGGCGCCTGATAAAAGCCGGGATATGTAAGATCATAGACTAATTATTTATATTATCGAAGTCATCATCATACCAATTTCCCTTACCGTAATGAATCACAGTGCTGGGGAAAGACATCTCTCACTTTATGGCAACATGAAAGGGATGGCTGGCACATACAATGTTTATTCAGTGATTGTTTTATCACATTCTCACGATTCATAACTGAACGTGAAAATGCTCCGTACCTTCAATATCAGATTAACCTTTGTAACAATATATGCTTATCAATGATTAAAAGTTATTCCGCTCAGCACGAATGCTATCTATGACAACATTTCTGTCTGGGAACCACATCAGTGTCTTGTAATACATGTACCATTACTGTTGCAGTCTCTATGTTGGAAGGCGTCATAGCATCTAAGCCTCGGATTACTTCTGTCTGCCCAAAAATTTACGGCCATATAAACAATGCGAAAACAATATATTTTTCGATAATATTAAATGTTATCAAAATTTAAGAATTTGCGTTTTTATTTCGTGAAATTTGGTCAAATATTGATGTTATTACGGAAAATTGATTTGTCTATTTGAAAATCGGTACAGTATTTCTGAAATTTGAAACAATTTCCCCATGTTTTTTCGCTGTAAAATCAACATTCGAACAAATTTCATGAAATAAAAAGAAGGCTCATTCTTAACTTTTGTTTTAATTTTATGTTATTGAAAACGAATATTGTTTTTGGATTGTTTATATGGTCGTAAAATCTGGGCAGCTTTCGTGAAACCGACAGTAGCTACATGTACTAAATCTAACGGAGGCTTTCTTAGATATAGCTTCTCGTGTATGCTGTTAATTCATGTAAGACATATCACTTATTGTTTATTAAAACGTCCATACTATTGACTGTTACAATGCCGATAGTATTATGTTCATATTGTTTGTGAATGGGCATAGTGTTCTGGTGTTCCTTGTAATGATACCTTCGTAGTTGTATTCCGTGTTGCTGTTTATACCAGAAGGTTTGACACCACGTCCTGTATCGTGAATACGTGCTATTTGCCGAACACACATTTGGATATTTCTCATATATTACTGTATTGCATTTTGTAATATCATTGGAAAAATATTCCCACCACCTATTATAAAACTGCACGAATCGCCATTCAACAAATTGATGATTATTAGTTCGACGTCCAAGAAAGTGATATATACAAGTACATCCAAATTGTCAATGTAGCGCCTAGTAAATTCCACGAAAAGAGTACAGTAGTATCTAAATATCACACTTTTCGATAGGTACAACCGAGTTGCGCTACAAGAATATCTGTGTACGGGTCGTCAATATAATAAATACACAAGAAGTAAACACCATATGTGGCTGTGATCGGAGAAATGGAGATTATGGGATCAGTATAGTTCATGGTTAAATAGCACACGTTTGTAGCATGCTAACGAGTTACATGTAAATTGCTTCGTTTGAAGTATTACGGGTATTACATGTATGGCATGGCGAAAGATCCGACCTTCACCAGACTGCGAGTATGCACCTGGCGGCACCGAATCCTCACTGGTCACAAACATATAGGCCCCATTGATCTAGTCATAGCCACATATACAATTAATGCAACATCCAAAAGCAAAGGTCTCAAGAGATAAGGAAAATGGAATAGATTGAAAAACGTGTAAACGTGAGGGACCGGGATTCTTCAGTGTCTAAACTGACCAGTGATGGGTGATTACAAGTTTCCCGCCGTCGTGGATATCCATAGAAACACATAAAATTCACGAAAGCATCGGAAGAAACACCAAATACTTAGGAGAGGATATAAAGAGATGATAAGTCAAAATGGCAATAAAGAGAAACATGTACACCACATATGTATATCACATATATTTCATATATTATAATCAGCATGATTCATAGAAACATAATATAGTTTATTGCGTAGCCCTAATGTTTTACAAAACGATTACAATCTGGCGGAATTACCTCATGACCGAACGTTTTTATATTAATATGCACCAGCAGATAAAGAAGTGGCATACACGTAATTAGCACATATCTACGTAGATAAGATGATGCGATAATCAGTGCAGAAGGTCGCTCGTGCATAAACATGCATGTATATTTGCACCTATAGACGGTCTTCGTAGAGGAAGCTAATTATGGTTATGTTGCTGAGTTTCCTTACAGTCAAAACATAACATATTTCCATATATGATACCCATTATTGGCTTGACATACTAGCCTTGGAACTTACCCGTGATATGTAGTTTTTCTGTAACTGTGTCCTACATGTATGGACCAATCGTTGGATCGATAGACGGTAAACATTTGACACATGCCATGTGATTTTGTACCTCCGGACATCTGCGTCTTTTATTAAATATTTTTTACATTATAATTTACTTTTTTTTCTCATAAATACAGTCAAAAGTTAACAAAACGTTCAGAGTATAATTCCGCATGTACTCTCAAAGTTTTGTAAACTTTTGACGCAATTTACGGAAACTCTTGTAAATGTTGTAAACGTATTCCATGAAATTACGCAGATGTCCGAAGATACAAAATCATATGGCACATTTTATGACCAGTAAGGACTTCGATCACGCAGTACGTTGTAATAGTCAGGAACATCTTTACTATCACCGGTAGGAGTACGCTAGACATAATGGTATATGGATAATGGCGAATAGCATAAACCACGGTTGGAAATTGACATTTGTCCCAACTGCTTTTTCAAATTATTTCGACAATCAAAACCTACATTATGTATGTTTTCTCGAAATAACTCGACTCAACTATTAGTGTCAACAGCAAATGTCGGTATGCAATTTTAATCCTATATATCAAATAGTTATGGAAGAAAAATGTCTATGGAGAGAAATTGCTGAGATATTGATATGCTCCGGCATATGTAGGTGACTTACCTGGATTATTTAGTTACAAATCGGACGCTGAATGAACTTTAATTTTCACCACACAGAGTGTAGGATATTAACGTTTTTTATTAGTGCTACATTAACAAGACGTGAAATGAAAATATACATCGTAAGATCTGGAATTGTACCCACAGACCAAGCACGCATGTTCAGAATCACGTCTGTCGGTTCTTATCCAGCTCCGCATGTCGTCTTCAATTCGCGCACCTGTCTGTCAAATCCAGAATCCAACATTGTCACAAGTTTAACCCGCTATGTTAACGTGTGTACACAATGTCACTTAGGCTATAACCTGTAAGCTCTCGTTTCGCTATATAACTTTATCCAATAATCCATGTAGTCGCTATTGTGGTCGAAAATTTAACTTCTGTCAGTGCCTAACATTTTGATCTTACTGTCCGCCATTTTAATTCGTGAATTGTGGGATTGTTTGTCTTTGTAAATTGGCGTAAGGGAGTTTATAATGCCGCTAAAGATTAAGCGTACACACGATAACATTGTTCTAGTACATATTTCATATACTATTTATTAATTGTGTTTTTCATGCCCCGTCGGAGTGTTATCTGTCATTTCCGTTGTTCATTTGATAAAATTGACGGACAAATTCGTATCTGCTGACGTCACTAAGAGCATAATCTGTGATGTCACTTTCATAATTTGACGTCATTTCCGTCTCGTGAATGTTTGGCCAGTGACCGATATTTGGGCGAATGACTCGTATTTGGGCTAACGACCACTATTGGCCAGTGACCAATTTCTGTTCAGTGACGGCCAATATTGGGGCTGAGTGACCAATATTTGGCCAAGCGACCAATTTTTGGTCACTATGACCATGTATGTGAAAATAAGGCGAGCGAAATCTGCCATTCGGCACAGGGTATGGAAGGTGTTAGAGCCAATTCCCACCCTTACATATGAGCCGAATCGAATGCCATTCGGCACTCTGGCACACTAGATCTTACAGATAACACCTCCACGTTAAAATTCGTGTGAAAATGAGGTCTTTAGAATTAAATGTAAGCTAATAATAAGCATTGTACAGTTGTCATAGCAAGAACAATTAATTATTTTAGTATAAATTGATCTTGCCAGAGTCATTTGGACATTATTGTAAATATTTCAACAACGTAATTGATAAATGAATGGCAAATTGCATGCACCTCTAACCGCATGGTGACACTTCGGTAACATTTGGATATTATTATAATAGACGGATAATATTGTCATGCAGTCATGACCCTTACACTTGTCTAACAATTACCGTTCATTGCGGGTTTTACAAATATTGGTAAACAACGTAGTATATCCACACGGACACTTATTTACGGTGTAAACTTACCACTAATTTGAACCGTCACTTTGAGTAATGTAAATACATTGTTAAAGTTTAAATTAACGCCTTCTATGTTCCCTGGACTGCGAGTCTGCTTCGGCACCCGTGTTCCCGTCCGTTTAGATGAGCGACAACTAAACCAGATCTGGTTGACACAGGTTGAAGGCTACACAGAGACTGATCGACATCTCAAGGCTGACGCTACCACACTTTCTGGTCAATCAGTCATCGGTAGCCCGCAACGCGTGTCAATAGCACGTGCATAGGGAGGGCTTCGTCCAAGGAGAGGATAGATTATCCGAAATAGCTGGTTTGGCATAACTAGTTTGATACAGAGTAGCATACAGCGTACTGCGTACGGCAGCTTCTAGTAACACGTACATTCTAGGTAGGTTCTACGCTGGGTTGTGATAATACGCATATAATACGCACCACTACCGGCGCGTAACAATATGTGTTGCTAAGCCTTGGGAAATTGGACTTTGGGTTTAACGACCGGTGCATTTCGAGATCAGCCTGTGCATCCGCATTATAATAATGATCTACCATTCCATCATTGAAATAATGTCATGATTTTACCTAACAATATAGATCGTTATCAGGCTACAGGAGTGTACGATCATGAACTTTCCTGTCACAAATGTAATAGGCCTCATTTCTCCAGTCACCACCACATTTGAGAAGACTGTTGATCGAAGCAGGTCTACACAAAGTGTACGCGTGACGTACATTAACCAATTCACGCCTAAAGAACTGAAATTGATTTTGATATGTTAATTTTGCAGCCAATCCAATCGTCACAAAATGATTTTCAGACTATTCCATTTATTAAAAGAGTGTCTTTTGGTTCTCAAAAATATGAAAATTACTTGCAGAAAGTGCAGATCGTGATGTGACGGCTCGTCACGAGCCGGCTCAGCTGGATCTACAATTTTTGCCAATACCACTAGACAGGCATGTGGTGTTGAAATAGTAAAGTACCATGTAAACTTATCGAAAGATTTGTTATCCAGTAGTAATCGTTTTCATTGAACGTGTACCCGTGTTCACAAGCCAGATTGTGAATAACTGTGTCATCATTTTTGTTATTAATTGTTAATGCTTGTAACAATGAGTTTTATTTTTTTTATATGGGTCATTGGATTATTGTGTTGGTGTAGGAGGTATATTTATAATGGAATGTGGGAAGGGTGTAACTCGCTGTGTCATAACTGTGTCATGATTGCAAGTGCTGTTGTAACCCCGGCTCGCATATCGAGCCCATAAACAAGAGTATTTATAATCACATTTGTACCTGCCCAGGCAATAAATGCCGCTTTGCTGTCGGTTATAAGTCGCATTGCTTCTATCTTCTTTACGTAATGTAATGAACTCGCTGGAAATAAGCGTATTTAACAAGACAGTAATAGAGCGTGGTAATTGGCAGGGCACGCACACATATACAAGCTATGAACAGTCAACCATTATATAGCATATAATTCAGGTAGCAATGACAACGGCTTCTATATTACTAGGATTTCCGAGCAAATCCAGTATTCGTAAGATTCTATTTAAAGTAAAACTTTCCTTTAGTTTTGCCAAAAACGTATACATGTCTCTTCGTATTCTTATAACCAGTCACGGTGTAACATGGAATAATATGCCTAAACTATATATGTGAGCATAGTAAGCAGAGTCGGTGTCACAAATGAATGAATGGTGTTCGGTATTGATCAATCGCCCGACATAATTTGTACATGTCTGTCCGTCGTAGAAGACATCTCTTCACTATCAGTGTGACCGCTATCTATTTCAGGGAGCCCATTCCAGTGCCTCGTCGACTCGGTGGACGGCGGCTTCGTGTCCGTGTTTGGGCCCGGCCTCGTCGGCGGCATGAGCGGCGAGAACGAATCCTTCACAGTGGTCGCCAAGTCAGGATCATTGAGTAAGTTAACCCTTTCACCCCTAAGTAACTGGAATGGATTTTGATATGTTAATTTGGCAACCAATGCCACCGCCACACAATGATTTTTAGACTGGTCTATTTATGACAATGGGGTGTTTTTGTTCTCGAAACTATGATAATTACTTGCAAAAAGTGCAGATTCTGATGAGACGGCTCGTCACGTATATGTGCTTCTATAATGCACATGTGAAGTGACAATGCAAATAGTTTGAACACCTACGTATCAGATACCAACGCTTCCAGGTGTACGAATCACATGTCCAGCTTATCCGTCACACTAATACAACCGTTATAATACCCGATCAACACAGAATGTGAATCGCTTTTGTGATGTATGATTTTCGCTGGATACTCCGACCGGTTTCCACCCACATCAAATACCTTACACGGTGTGCAAGGACCGCCAACACAACCAAGAAAATAGACGAGCATAACATTATTAAACTGTGTATGTCTCTGAATAAGGTTTGACCAAAATCTGATTGCATGTAAGAGCATACATGCTGATCAGGTTCTGTACTGTCGACATATATGTCCTCCGGTCCAGCTTGCCATCCGGTAGCTCATATACACATAATGGCACGCTATGGCTTTTTTCATGCTT